>CM038141.1:391974808-392541785 GCA_021437245.1 Aegilops speltoides
GAGGCACTTACTTTCCTTTGGGATCATATATAAGAAAATCACCGACCTAGTACAGCTTCAGAAAGGACTCTTTAAGTTCAGTCAGTTCTAAAACTGAATCATAAAAATGATGCATTTCAAAGCTTGAATCATATGATACCACATTGGGACAACCATTTACAATTTAATTATTACGCCAGTAAGGACTGTAACTCTGTAACTTCTACTCACTTCACTCACTCTTACTCAATTTCAAATATTTGGAGACCATGCAAGTTCTAATGCAAACGATGCAGTTCCCTCCACATTTTCTCATCCGGGCTTGGGACCGGCAAAGGCAGTGTTAAACTACTCCTACTTAAACACAAAAATTAGCAAACACTACATCCAAATTTAGCTAAGCACACACAATCAACCAAACAAAGCATTGGCACAACACACAATTGGCAATAAATTTTCACGCAACGTTTTCACAAGATCATAAGACAGTCATGGGGCACAAATAAAGGAAGCTACAAATTCCAGATCCTGAATGAGAGTGTGTTCAGACCTTTAATCTTGAAAATAAGAATATACCAACATCTAGAGGATGATTATCTTTCGCAGTTTTATCCCATTATAGGGTCAGAGGAGATACTTTCGTGTAAAAAATCCAGGCTGTATGGACTATGAAACATAATGTGTAGCATATGTATAGCTTGAGTTAAGAGTATGCAATTGGCAACAAAATTGAAATTAGGGAGTTCCCAGAAAACCGAGATTATGTAATTAAAGACTTGAAGAGATGCCATAAACCAGATCAAGTTAGCCATTAGAAGATGGTAAGATGTGTGAAAGCCTTTTTGTCTTTAATCCAGGATGAATGAACTTCGAATTAGCCAGACTGTTTTGCTAGTTGTCAAATTAAAACTAGGAGGTTCCCCAGCAAACAGAGAAGATGCATTGAATTGAAGATATGTAATCCAGATCCCACTGGAGAAGCACCAACGAGAAGAGCATCATTTTCTGAAAATCAATTCCATACCGACAAACCGGAATCATAATCAGTGGAGGTGAAAGTAATCCTAGACATCTGGAGGAGTGTTAAGCGCAAACTATTTGTTCAAGCTTCCAGTTCAGAACCTTTAACTCTCCATTGTTTTAGTATACGGCAATAACTCCTAGCCTCTTTCTGCATATCAAGTCATAAACATTACCAGACTACAAGTCAGGAGGCTACTACTGTTAAACCAACTTTAGTGAGAGAGCCAGCAAACTAGGTGGGATCTTTATCCTAAAGAACTCACCAGGAAAATAGTTAAATAAACAAACCAAGTGTGGACAAATATATGTGGTATAGTAGACCGACAAATCCAAGTGCATATGGAGATTTTTTACTGCATACAGAGCTCATGTACATAGGTGATAAATTTGCAGCTGAAGATATTGCTGCTAGAGATAAATTTATAGATACAAGCAGCCTAATATTAAACTAACTTCCGGAAACAGTATGGCAACCATCTAGTGATTAATAGCCAAATCAAAAGTTGATAATCTCCTATACAAACTTTGAGTACGGACTGGTATTTCCATTGTTGGGCCCTTGAGACTAAAGGAACTTCCAGTTAAGACATCAACACTTGTAGCATTTTGTTGATTTGGAGCAAAAGATGAGACATCCAAACCACATGCAAGTTGAAGCCGATGGCACACAACAGAAACCAAGTAAGATGCTTCAGGACGGTTGGAAGAATCAGATGTGCACACTACTAACTCCAAACTACCACTGAATGCAAGTTCAAACTGAAAGCTGCCACAGAGACCAAATCAAGTATAATATGCTTCAGGATCAGGATTAATCAGAAGTCAAAAACATCCGGGAAGCATATGATCCATTTGCTTCACCAAATCCCCCCACCAAATGTCGTGTTGCTAGACTTTCCAACTCTACAATTTTCCAACAGGAATGATCAATGAACAGCCCAAATATAATCAGAATACTTGAAGTTTCTTCAAGGAAAGTCAGAACATAATTAGAACTGGACAATGAGTTGAAAAAAGCATGGAGCATAGGTACTCCCTCCAGAACGAAGCTCCCAAACAAGCTTTTAGAATTCTTCACCTCTGCGGATCAGTTTGAATACTCAGACTAAACAGCTAACTGGTTTTCTAGCTTACTCGATAGAAAAATGTGAAATCAGAAGGTCTCCAAAAAAAATTCACGAAGCATGACATCAGATTTCTATTGTAAAATTGTCAAGTACACCTGCAATGAACAAAAGACCATGACGCCTAACCATTTTTGAGAAAGCTAAGAATGTGAACAAATATAGCAAGGGAGATAGGGAAGCCTGGTTTAGTGAAGTTATGCACATTGGTTTGAATTATCCTCATTGTATGCCACATCTGCATAGAACTAGGAGTTACTGACAAGAAAGAACAATGTTTGGAATGTTAAAAGTTAACAGAGAAATGAATCACGAAGAATCTCCTAGAGCTCTGCACCATTCCAATTATTGAGCCAAAAAGTAGCCCGGGCAAGCCTACGCTCAAATGCTGGAGAACAACCAAAAATCCAAATAATACTCAGAACAGAAACCAAACAGTCCAGTCACGCCTCAAGACACTTATGAATCCTCAACTATGCGGGCATGACCAGCAATTCCAATCCCAAACTTGTAAGATATCATCCGAAGAGCTAAGCCATGAATCACCCAAACCTCTACCCTACAATACGATCTCCACTGTCTTGTATCTGAAGGAACAAATGCACATATCATAAACGAGATGAAATTCACCTTGTATTACGTGACAGACAGAATCGTTGATTAGCCGTTGGAGATTGAAGAAGAGGAACAAAGCTAATTTTTGCATTGAGAGCAGACAGACACTGACCTGACTCCACAGGGCACACCCACCAATTCCAACATATACTGCAAAGAACAAGCCCAGCAGGCCAACAGACCAACAGAAACACATGGATTGGGAGTACAGATAACAAAGTGAGAAACCAAAAAGGCAACATATTTTGAATGGCTACCAGCATGACTTGATCAAGCAAAAGGCAACCAAGATAACAGAAGTTTCTTCAGGAACTCGGCATAAGATAGTTTTTCGGTTGTAGAGAGCACCGAGTTTTTTTGGTTGTAGGATGCCCCATCTAGACTGAAGCACCAGAGCAACCTCCGAATCTTATACATCCACCAAATCAATATGAATGTTAAAATTGTCTCCATAAGATAATTTATATATGTTGAACAAATTGCAATGAATTGGAAAGGTATAGGGTTTAGAAGATCTTCAAACAGATAACTCCGGATCAGGTTGGACCTAAATAGTCAATTAGGACCTGCAACGACCAACAGACCTTCCCATGAATATTTGCTTTGGGGAGACGAAGCTACTTATAAACAGCTAAATGATGCATCAAAACAGTGAGGGGATAGGATAAGCCTGCTTGGCTGGGAGAGATCAGTTAGGCAACAACACCAGTTTCCAATAGCGAACTAAATTATCTCTCATCCATGTCAATATCTGCAAGGACACATAGTTACCAAGGGCAGAGAAAACCATAGGAAATGTTCAAAGCAAATCAGGAAAGATTGAAGTCAACAGAAGAAAACGCCTGTAACATGGTGAAACAAAACAGAGCACCTTCCGGAAAGTCCCCATAAGTCCACTAGCTGGAGAACCAACAATCCATATCAGAGATGTTGTAAGCTAAATTTGACTGTGCAAACAAAGGAACCAAATCAAGGAGGATCGATTATCCAAACACTGTTCACAAATTCTCTGATCCCCATCCCATGGTTAACTATCCAATCCACAGCTTCAATCCAAAACAAAAACTTCAGCACACAAGATCCTAGCTTATAATCATCCATTGAGCCATAACCAATCAAAATAACCATGAACAGTAAAGCAAACCTTAATCCTTTGATTCATCACTCCACAACATCCTGCATCTCAAGGAGCACAAACACATACCACAAGCGAGATCAGCTGTTACAACGAGAACCAATTCACCTCATATTGAGGCACAGCCATACTGATGAGCCACAGACAAAGATAAATTGAAGAACTCAAGGTATAGCCACTTAAATCTTTTGTCACCGAGCACAGATGAGGGATCCAGTAAACCAGTGTGACCAAACATGGGAAACTGACCTGCCTCAAAAGTCCCCTTCACCATACTGTTATACACCATAGGGAGCTTCATGTCCAGGCCAGATCCAGATCCAGTCCTGCAAGCCAACTCATGGAGGTGGCGCTAACAAATGAAACAAACAGACCATCTAGGAGAGATCGCAAACCAAAATATTAGAACAGATTCCGAGTCATTACCCACATGGTCTGGGCTAAAAAAAATCTGCAACCACAGTAAAGGCAGGAGCAAAAACCTATATCAAAGATATGGCCAAGTAGCTAAATGAAATTAAAAGAAGGATGGCAAGAGTTTCTTTGGTTGTAGGATGTGCCACTAGTCAAAAGCTTCGGATTATCCTTAGATTCGTGCACCTTTGCATATGTATCTGTATTATAAAATATTGCCTAGTAAGATAATTTGTAGGTTATGTAAGTTGCAATGAATTGAAGGTATACTAGTAGATTTAGAAGATCTGCAAACAGATTCATCATCAGGTTGGGCTCGAGTTTCGTCAACTACAACCTGCAACGAGCAAGAGACCTTACTATAAATTTTCAATTAGGGAAAAATGTTACTTATAAATAGCCAAAGCATGGATCAAACGATGGGCGGGAACAAGTAAGCCTGTCTCGGATAGGAAGTTCAGCTATGGTTGACGGACGACAACACCACCAGTTCCAAAGTGCAGTTATAGCCTTTCTATGTCAGTATCTGCAAGAGCTGAGAATTACCGACTAAGGCAGAGAAAACCTAATGTCATGACAATAAGAAAGGTTGAAAAGTTTGAGCCACAGAAGGAACCGCCATGCTGAGGCAAATTAGGACCGCCCGCTAGGCCGTGTAATTCCAATTTCTGTACAACCATCAACAGATCACAAACAGAATTGTTGGGTGACTAATTGAACTCTGGAGAAGAAGAAATTAAACTGAGTAGGCAATGATCATCCACTGCAGATCACCAAGACGTTAGGTGCTCCCGCTAAGCCGTATAACCTCAATTTCTGAAGAACCACCAACAAATGCAAATCAGGATTGTCGTAGACTCAAGGTGAGCTATGGAGAGAAATAAATGAAATGGAGGAAGTAATGATTCATCCAAAGCAATCAGCAAGAAGACAAATCAACCCTGTCGCTAAGCCAAATCTAAATTTCTGTAGATCCAATCCAAATCAGAATCTCTTAGAGAGTAAATTATTGTACTTCGCAAATAAATACGAGTAAGTTAAAAGTCAGAGTGATCGAGAATTTGAGATCATCCAAACACGGATCACAAGTTGGAGTTGAACACCAAAACACTGTCCTCCGGAAAGATCTATCCATTTGTATAAGAAACCAAACCTCAACTCTTCGACTCATCTCTGCAGAGCCACTACCCTCTTGCTTCTGCTGCATCTAAAGGAGCACAAACACACACCAAAAGCGAAATCAGCTGCTACAATAGGAATCCACTAGGACCCCGAATCCACCTCATATTAGCTGATGATGATGGAACTCCTGATGAGAATGAGAAAACCACACGAGTGATAGCCATTCACATCTGACCTGCCTCAAATCCCCTTTGACATACAACATCTCCACATACAAGATCCAGTCCTGCAACCAACCCATGGAAGCCAACAAAAATGAACCAACCGTCAAGACACTGACCACCGTGACACGTACAAACAACAGGTTTGCATGTAGGACCAGATTTCCTATAAATATATCAGATAGCAATGGGCAGGAATACTAACGCAGGGATCAAGAGTACAGATAACCAATCAAACCACAAGGAGATAGATTGCAAACCAGACGATTTTAACAGATTCAGGCTCACTGCCAGTATTGTCTTAGGCCAAAATAAATCTGCAACGACATGGAGGGCAGAAGAAAAAACCTAAATCAAAGACATGAACATATAGCTGAATAAAATAAAAATAAGAGGATAATAAGAGATTTAAGTTTTTTCTGGTTGTAGGATATGCCACTAATTTGAAGCTTCATTCTTGCACCTTTGCAACTAATCTGAATTTGAAATATTTGCCTAGTAAGAAATCTTAGTACTATTATCTAAGTTAAGGAATTGAGAAGATAGATTTAGAAGAACCGCAAACTCGCATCAGGTTGGTGGCCTTGAGTTCGTGAACTAGGACCTGCAACGAGCAAGATGCCTTTCTATAAATGTTTCAGTTAGGGAGAGAACTAGATTAAATGATGACGAGTTAAGATAAAATAAAGTAAGCCTGTATCGACTGGGAAGGTCAGGTAGACAAGCTCCAATTATATCCCTTGCAAGGCACCATCTGCAAGAGCTGAGAATGACTAAGGCAGGGAAACTAATGTTTGCTGAGATATAATTATTTCAATAAGAAAGGTCCAGAAAGTTTATCCCCATAAGAAGAAACGCCATGCCGAGCCAAAATAGGACCACCCGTCGCTAGGCTATGTAATTCCAGTTTCTGGAGAGCCAGCAGCATATCAAAATCAGAGTTGTTGGGGGACTAATTGAATTGTGGAGAAGAACAAATTAAACAGACTGATATCCAAACGCATGTGTGCCAGAAGATGAGTGGCTCTGGCTCGCACTAGGCCCTCTGTAATCCCAGTTTCTGGATAACCAGCAAAATATCCAAATCAGAATTGTACTGTAGTAGGCTAAATTGAATTGTACTGTAGTAGACTAAATTAGGAGGGATTGATGTGTATTATCCGAATGCAGATCGTGTATTCCAGCCTAGGTTGGTAAGAGGTCGAAAGGTTGATCATTCCAGAAGATTTGATCATATCAGAATAACCGTTGGACTGTAAGGAACCAATCAATCAAAATAACCGTTGGACTGTAACCAATCATATCATTCAGAATAACCATGAGCAGAAATCAAACCTCCGCCGCCCCCTTCATCTGTATCATCTCTCCAGATCTAAGCGCTGGCCCTCTTGGTTCTGCATCTAGGATGAGAGCACATACACCAAAAGTAGATCAGCCGGTAAAGTAAGAATCCACGAGCGGCCGATCGGGGAACAATAGAGCCGGAAGGCCGCACGGTCGACGGCGTTCAACTCAATTTCAAATCTGAAACCACCGACGGGACGAGCGCAGAGGCAGGTGACGGAACCAAGGAACCGATCTGACCGACCGAGCACGGGAAACTGACCTTGCTTCGGCCCTGGTGTCACCCGAAATCAAATCAGACGCAGAGGCAAAGCGGAACGGCTCGACGGACTCCCCGATCGATCGATCGATCGCTCGCTCCCGGAGGCGGACGAGACGGGCCGAATCCCCTGCGATCACAGGGAAGCAGAGGCGGCGAGGAGCGAAATCAAACGCGATTCTAAACGAATCGAGATTTTGATGGACAGAGGGGAAGGAAACGGTCGCGGAGACAAGAGGGGGCGGCTCGGGCGATCGAGGGCCGGAACGAAAGCTCCGAAGGAGAAGAGAGGAGGCCGGAGCGCGGGGTGCAGGGGACGCACCTGGGGCGCCTTTTGTAGCCGGCGCAGAGGCGGTGGGGGAGGGGGAGCCGGCCTGGCGCCAACCGGTTCCTTACCGGACACGGCTTCGCCGCGCTGGCGTGCCCGCCCGCCGGTTAGGCAAGGCATAATTTTGCTTTGCGGGCACGTTTTTCTTGCCGGTGGAGCTGGTGAGATCGGGCTGGATCCGGACCGGGTTTGGTTTGGCTCGGGTGGGCGGGAGGCTGGCGGGCAGGTCGGCAAAGGATCCGGTTGGATTGGGGGTTGGGGCGTGTGGGCCGCACGCACCGACGGACCGGGAAATTTCTGGGGTGCTCGGGAGTCGCGACGGGCCATGTGATGTGAGAGGAGATGCCGTGTGTGGCCGCCGTTGATGGCTGACCGTGTCCGCGAGGGACCGCGAGCCGCGACGAAACGCGTGGATGGGATGAGAAGGCAGAAATGACATATTTGACCTGAGTCCTAAATCAAATCACAAACTGACCTGCTTCTCAAAAAATTTCGCTCTGCTGACCCTTTCGTGTGGCGCCCGACAGCTGGGCGTCGCACACTACTATGCAGCGCCCTTCCCTTAGGCGTCGCACTTCCTGCCAGCGTGGCAGCCCTGGTCCAGTCGTGGCCCCACAGACAACAGATCATGCGCTAAGACTTAGGCGCCACACTGTGATGTCTGCGCCTAGCTCTTGGTATTGCCCAGATCTGGTTCCACTTGGGCTGGCCCCACCCTCTCTCCTCCCACCCCACCCCACACACCCCCACCCCACCCAAACCCTTAGACTTGCGGCCCTCTCTCTTCCCCTCTCCCCCCTCTCAAATCTTTCTCAAATCTTGCAAATCCGGAGTTCGAAGCCAACCCCTCCCTTAAGGTAATCCCCTCCGATCCCCTCGTTTCATCCATAGGAATTGTCACATTTGCTCAAATCTTACTACTTTGGGAAAACCCTAGTTTTGACTTGGATTTGCAAATTTGTGTTGAATGATGTTATGTTTCTTTGCTAACTTGGGTTGATTAGGCTTCCATAGTATGCTAGGGTTAGGGTTATGTGTGTTTGATGTTGGTGTTAGGGTTATGCTATGGTTATGGTTGTTATGTGGGGGTTAGGGTTATTAATTCATATATATGTTAGGGCATATATGTGCAAATATTTTTCTTAAGTACTTACTTGATATATGTGTGTTTTTGATTATTGTAGGGATGGGGAGAACATGTGTTTATGTTCATCATGTGGATAAAGAGGCCTTTTTGAAAGGCAATGTTGAGACGGACCCGGATGAGCTTGACATGGTGTTTGAGAGTAGTCCTAGCTATGCGGAGCTTTTCTAACAAGTGAGGAAAGATTTGAATTGGATGGACCCAAGTGACGTTGTTGAGTTCGAGGGAAGGCATAATGTTGGTTTTGGAATGCACATCCGTTGGAAGACAATGCGTGTGAACTCCAAGCAACGTTGGGTTGCATACAAGGAGACGGTTGCCGAATCTCTAGACAAGGCTCTTGAGTTATTTGCCTCCAAGAAGGTTGAGTCTACTTTGAATTTAGACTTGAACCGGAACCCCTCCCCGTTGGTTGCTAGCACTCCCCCACCCATGAACCAAGATCAAATGAGTGAACCTCAATTCACGCAACAAGATTGTGACATTGAGCCCGACTCCAAACAACCAAAATGAAGGTTTTGAAGAGGAGAATGATGAGTACGAGGAGGATGACAACGAAGTTGACCTCCATGACAACAATGTGGGTGATCTCGACCAATATCATGTGCAGAGACAATGGACCAATCCATCCCTTTTTCCCATGCATATGCATCGGACTCGGATGACGATGGTCCCGATGAAGAAGTTGATGAGGAGGGGTTCACGCCGAAGGAGGCCCAAGCATTCAAGAAGGTATTCGGGCGGGATCACAAGACACCATTGTTCAAGGATCTTAGTCTCGCAGATGAAGCCGTTGTGGATGGTGGCAAATGCATATCTCTTGGAGCTAGGCCAAGTTCTCACCGTGATTTGGAAGACGGCAAGAACGGGATATATCCCGGTTGTGAGTTTCAATCCTTCTTGGAATTGAAGATGTGGCTCGACAACTACTCGGTTACATTATCATCCACATAAAGTGGCCAACTTCGGACGTGAATGTGCGTTACGGTCAAATGTGAAGTGCCAACATGTCCATGGATTGTGCGTGCAAGGCCATGGAAAGGAGGTCCCACTTGGCGCATAGTGAGTTGTCTACCAACTCACATGTGCCGGCACAAGAATGCGGTGGCCAAGCTTGTGTACCAACACACGAACAACTCACGTCCGAGTTCATTGGCTTACAGGCTGTCCAACCAAATATCCACACTTCCAATAATGAGCATCAAGAGTGTCATTGACCTTGTGAAAGCCATCTTTCATTACAAGGTGAAGTACGGCAAGGCATGGAAGGCGAAGCAAGCCGCATTCAAGATGTTGTATGGCAATTGGGAGGAAGCATACAACTGACTCCCTAAGTTGTTGTTAGCTATGGCCGCCACAAACCCAGGCATGGTTCACGTGGTTGAGCCTCATGGGCACCAAACATTGATTCATAACGGGAGGACCGTCTGAGTATTTGGCCGTGCATTTTGGGCCTTTGAGAAATGCGTGAGGGCTTTTGACCATTGTCGGCCCGTCATCGCCATTGATGGCACGTTTTTGACCGAACAATACAAGGGCACTTTATTGGTTGCAATAGCAAGTGATGCCAATAATCGGGTGTTGCCTTTGGCTTTCGCTTTGGTTGAGGTGGAGAACAATGATAATCGGGAGTGGTTCTTGCGTCGGCGAGAACAAAGGTATTACCGCCGAAAGGGAAATTTGTGTCATATCGGATCGCCATCCCGGAATTCTAAATGCGGTGGTGGTTGACATTCCCGGACATACAAAGTTGCATCATCGATGGTGCATGAGGCACTTTTGTGCAAACTTCTATAGGGCATGTGGTATCAAGGAGTTGGCCGATGATCTTCAGGATTGTTGTCTCGCTTTCACCAACAAGCGATTTTCCACATTGTTCAATGCATTGCTCAGACACAAGAAACTTGACCCCGACGGTCAGGAGTTTCTCAATAAGAACATTGTCGAAAGGAATATGTGGGCACATGCTTTCGATGAAGATGACTGAAGGTACGGTCAAATGACAAGCAATATGGCAGAATGCTTCAATAAGGTGCTCAAGGGTGTACGTGCATTACCCGTGACGGCAATAGTTCAATACACACTTGACAAGATGAATGAATACTTTTTAAAGCACTCAATGGAGACCGATAAGCAGATTCTTTGGTGAGAACAAGGATAAGCATAAGTACAATTTCCCACCAAAGGTTGAAGAATGGTTGGAATTTCAATCACGAAAGGCAGACTCCGAAGAAGCTGTACTATATGACGACAACGAGTGGAAGTATGAGGTGAAAGAGCCCGGAGGAACCACAAACGATGGCCGCCAACACGGAGGCCGGGCTTTCAAGGTCTCCCTAACACGGTGTGATTGCAGCTGCATGAGGCCATCTTTGCTTCATCTCCCATGCTCTCACTTGTTAAATAAAATCCCGGGTTAGGAATGTGGACGTCAATCACCCTCTTACCATGAGGGAGTCCGAGTTCTCAATCATGACGGTAAAGAATACATGGACTCCACGGTTCCAGCCATACTTGGACCAATCACAATGGCCGGAGTATCATGGAGTTCAACTATGGCCGGACCCGGAATTGAAGGTCGTTAGGCGGGAAGGCGTAAGACAAAGCGTCTTAGAGGTGACATGGACGGATGGGGCCGTGGTGGCGGTGGAGAATACGTCACCGGCCAATTCCAAGAGCCTCGTGAGCAATCCCGTTGTGGGGGCTGCAGTAATGGGGGACACAACACAAGAACTTGTCCCAAACCAAGAAAGAGATCAAAGAAAAATGGTGCAAGCACAAGCCAAGCAAATGATAGCCAACCAAGTGAACCAAGGGGTAGCCAACCAAGTCAAACAAGTGGTGGAGAGCCAAACCACTCAAATCAAACAAGCCAACGAGGAACTAGGCAACAAAGAGGGAGTCAACTTGGTCTTAGAAGAGGCCATGGTGGTGGTAGAGGCCGTGGTGATGGTCTTGGCCGTGGTGAAGGTCTTGGCCGTGGTGATGGTCTTGGCCGTTGTGGTGGTAGAGGTCGTGGTGATGGTATTGGTCGTGGTGAAGGTCTTGGCCGTGGTGATGGTCTTGGCCGTGGTGGTGGTAGAGGTCGTGGTGATGGTCTTGGCCGTGGTGCTGGTAGAGGCCGTGGTGGTGGTGGTGGTGATAGAGGCCGTGGTGGTGGCGGTAGAGGCCGCGGTGGTGGTGTAGGCCGTGGTGCTGGTGGAGGCCGTGGTGGTGATCTTTGAAGGAAATATGCCCTAGAGGCAATAATAAAGTTATTATTTATTTCCTCATATCATGATAAATGTTTATTATTCATGCTAGAATTGTATTAACCGGAAACATGATACATGTGTGAATACATAGACAAACATATAGTCACTAGTATGCCTCTACTTGACTAGCTCATTAATCAAAGATGGTTATGTTTCCTAACCATAGACATGTGTTGTCATTTGATTAATGGGATCACATCATTAGGAGAATGATGTGATTGACATGACCCATCCCGTTAGCTTAGCACTTGATCGTTTAGTATTCTGCTATTGCTTTCTTCATGACTTATACATGTTCCTGTAACTATGAGAATTATGCAACTCCCGTTTACCGGAGGAACACTTTGGGCACTACCAAACGTCACAACGTAACTGGGTGATTATAAAGGAGTACTATAGGTGTCTCCAAAGGTACATGTTGAGTTGGCGTATTTCGAGATTAGGTTTTGTCATTCCGATTGTCGGAGAGGTATCTCTGGGCCCTCTCGGTAATACTCATCACTTAAGCCTTGCAAGCATTATAACTAATGAGTTAGTTATGAGATGACGTATTACAAAACAAGTAAAGAGACTTGCCGGTAACGAGATTGAACTAGGTATTGGATACCGACGATCAAATCTCGGGCAAGTAACATACCGATGACAAAGGGAACAACGTATGTTGTTATGCGGTTTGACCGATAAAGATCTTCGTAGAATATGTAGGAACCAATATGGGCATCCAGGTCCCGCTATTGGTTATTGACCGAGAATGGTTTTAGGTCATGTCTACATAGTTCTCGAACCCGTAGGGTCCGCACGCTTAACGTTTCGATGATAGTTTTATTATGAGTTTATAAGTTTTGATGTACCAAAGTTTGTTGAGTCCGGATGTGATTACGGACATGACGAGGAGTCTCGAATGGTCAAGACATAAAGATTGATATATTGGAAGCCTATGTTTGGACATCGGAATGGTTCGGGTGAAATCGGCATTTCTAGAATCTTAGGGAGGTTACGGAACCCCGGGGTTAATGGGCCTACATGGGCCAAGAGGAGAAGAGGAAGGAGCAGGGGGGCGCGTGCCTCCCCTCCTAGTCCGAATAGGACAAGGGAAGGGCGGCGCCCCCTTTCCTTCCCTCTTCCTCCTCTTTCCCCTTCTCCTACTCCTACTTGGAAAGAGGAGTCCTACTCCGGTGGGAGTAGGACTCCCCCCTGGCGCGCCCTCTGGGCCGGCCGCCTCCTCCCCTTGGCTCCTTTATATCACGGGGGGCAAGGGGCACCCTAGAACACACAAGTTGATCTACGGATCGATCCTTAGCCGTGTCGGTGCCCCTTCCACCATATTCCACCTCGGTCATATCGTCGCGGAGTTTAGGCGAAGCCTGCGCGATAGAACATCATCATCGCCACCACGCCGTCGTCTTGTAACTCATCTCCGGAGCCTTTGCTGGATCGGAGGGCCGAGATCGTCATCGAGCTGAGCGTGTGCTGAACTCGGAGGCCCCATCGTTCGGTGCTTGGATCGGTCGAATCGTGAAGACGTCGACTACATCAACCGGGTTGTGCTAGCGCTTCGCTTATGGTCTACGAGGCGTGGGTGAACAACACTCCCCTCTCGTTGCTATATCATCACCATGATCTTGCGTGTGCGTAGGAATTTTTTGAAATTACTCGTTCCCCAACAAATGGCATCCGAGCCTAGGTTTTATGCGTTGATGTTATATGCACGAGTAGAACACAAGTGAGCTGTGGGCGATACAAGTCATACTGCTTACCAGCATGTCATACTTTGGTTCGGCGGTATTGTGAGATGAAGCGGCCCGGACCGACATTACGCATACGCTTACGCGAGACTGGTTTCACCGTTACGAGCACTCGTGCTTAAAGGTGACTGGCGGGTGTCTGTCTCTCTCACTTTAGCTGAATCGAGTGTGGCTATGCCCGGTCCTTGCGAAGGTTAAAACAGCACCAACTTGATGAACTATCGTTGTGGTTTTTGATGCGTAGGTAAGAACAGTTCTTGCTAAGCCCGTAGCAGCCACGTAAATTTTGCAACAACAAAGTAGAGGACGTCTAACTTGTTTTTGCAGGGTATGTTGTGATGTGATATGATCAAGACGTGATGCTATATTTTTTTGTATGAGATGATCATGTTTTGTAACCGAAGTTATCGGCAACTGGCAGGAGCCATATGGTTGTCGCTTTATTGTATGAAATGCAACGCATACAGTAATTGCTTTACTTTATCACTAAGTGGTAGCGATAGTCGTAGAAGCAATAGATGGCGTAATGACAACGATGCTACGATGGAGATCAAGGTGTCGCACCGGTGACGATGGTGATCATAATGGTGCTTCGAAGATGGAGATCACAGGCACAAGATGATGATGGCCATATCATATCACTTATATTGATTGCATGTGATGTTTATCCTTTATGCATCTTATCTTGCTTTGATTGACGATAGCATTTTAAGATGATCTCTTGCTAATTATCAAGAAGTGTTCTCCCTGAGTATGCACCGTTGCGAAAGTTCTTCATGCTGAGACACCACGTGATGATTGGGTGTGATAGGCTCTACGTTCAAATACAACGGGTGCAAAACAGTTGCACATGCGGAATAGTCAGGTTATACTTGAGGAGCCTAGCATATACAGATATGGCCTCAGAACACGGAGACCGAAAGGTCGAGCGTGAATCATATAGTAGATATGATCAACATAGAGATGTTCACCATTGAAACTACTCCATCTCACGTGATGATCGGACATGGTTTAGTTGATTTGGATCACGTGATCACTTAGATGACTAGAGATGTCGTCTAAGTGGGAGTTCTTAAGTAATATGATTAATTGAACTTAAATTTATCATGAACTTAGTACTGATAGTATTTTGCTTGTCTATGTTTGTTTGTAGATAGATGGCTTGTGCTGTTGTTCCGTTGAATTTTAATGCGTTCCTTGAGAAAGCAAAGTTGAAAGATGATGGTAGCAATTACACGATCGGGTCCGTAACTCGAGGATTATCCTCATTGCTGCCTGAAAAAGTTACGTCTGGAAGCACCGCTGGTGCGAACCTGCTGCTGATGCTGGCCGACGACGTTAAGAACGTCTGGCGAGCAAAGCTGATGACTACTCTATAGTTCGAGTGTGCCATGCTTTACGGCTTAGAACCGGGCCTTCAACGACGTTTTGAGCGTCATGGAGCATATGAGATGTTCCAAGAGTTGAAGTTAATATTTCAAGCTAATGCCCGGATTGAGAGATATGAAGTCTCCAATAAGTTCTATAGCTGCAAGATGGAGGAGAATAGTTACGTCGGTGAACACATACTCAAAATGTCAGGGTATAATAATCACTTGATTCAACTGGGAGTTAATCTTCACGATGATAGTGTCATTGATGAAATTCTCCAATCACGCCACCAAGCTACAAGAGCTTCATGATGAACTATAATATGCAAGGGATGAACAAGACTATTCCCAAGCTCTTCGCAATGCTAAAAGCTGCGGAGGTAGAAATCAAGAAGGAGCATCAAGTGTTCATGGTCAACAAGACCACTAGTTTCAAGAAGAAGGGCAAAGGGAAGAAGAAGGGAACTTCAAAAGAACGGCAAGCAAGTTGCTGCTCAAGAGAAGAAACCCAAGTCGGACCTAAGCCTGGCGAGTGCTTCTCTGCAAGCGATCGACACCGGAAGCGGAACTGCCCCAAGTATTTGGCGGATAAGAAGGATGGCAAAGTGAACAAAGGTATATGTGATATACATGTTATTGATGTGTACCTTACTAATGCTCGTAGTAGCACTGGGTATTTGGTTACATTGCTAATATTTGCAACTCGAACAGGATTACGGATTAGCGAAGATTAGCTAAGGGCGAGGTGACGATGCGCTGGGAAATGGTTCCAAAGTCGATGTGATCGCGGTCGGCACGCTACCTCTACATCTACCATCGGGATTAGTTTTAGACCTAAATAATTGTTATTTGGTGCGGCGTTGAGCATGAACATTATATCTGGATCTTGTTTGATGCGAGGCGGTTATTCATTTAAATCGAGAGAATAATGGTTGCTCTATTTATATGAGTAATATCTTTTATGGTCATGCACCCTTGAAGAGTGGTCTATTTTATTGAATCTCGATAGTAGTGATACACATATTCATAGTGTTGAAACCAAAAGATGCAGAGTTGATAATGATAGTGCAAGTTATTTGTGGCACTTGCCGTTTAGGTCATATCGATTATAAAGCGCATGAAGAAACTCCATCTTGATGGGCTTTTAGAATCACTTGATTATGAATCACTTGGTACTTGCGAACCGTGCCTTATGGGCAAGATGACTAAAACGCCGTTCTCGGTACTATGGAGAGAGCAACAGATTTGTTGGAAATCATACATACGAGATGTATGTGGTCCAATGAATGTTGAGGCTCGTGGCGGATATCGTTATTTTCTCACCTTCACAGATGATTTAAGCGAGATATGGGTATATCTACTTAATGAAACACAAGTCTGAAACATTTGAAAAGTTCAAAGAATTTCAGAGTGAAGTGGAAAATCATCGTAACAAGAAAATAAAGTTTCTACGATCGATCGTGGAGGAGAATATTTGAGTTCTGAGTTTGGTCTACACTTGAAACAATGCGGGATAGTCTGCAACTCACGCCACCGGAACACCACAACGAAATGGTGTGTCCGAGCGTCAAATGTCGTACTTTACTTGATATGGTACGATCTATGATGTCTCTTCTTGATCTACCGCTATCGTTTTGGGGTTATGCTTTAGAGACGGCGCATTCACGTTAAATAGGGCACCATCAAAATCCGTTGAGACGACGCCTTATGAACTGTGGTTTGGCAAGAAACCAAAGTTGTCGTTTCTTAAAGTTTGGGGCTGCGATGCTTATGTGAAGAAACTTCAACCAGATAAGCTCGAACCCAAATCGGAGAAATGTGTCTTCATAGGATACCCAAAGGAGACTATTGGGTACACCTTCTATCACAGATCTGAGGGCAAGATTTTCGTTGCTAAAGTCGGATCCTTTCTAGAGAAGGAGTTTCTCTCGAAAGAAGTGAGTGGGAGGAAAGTAGAACTTGACGAGATAACTATATCTACTCCCTTATTGGAAAGTAGTTCATCACAAGAACCGGTTCCTGTGACAACTACACCAATCAGTGAGGAAGCTAATGATATTGATCATGAAACTTTAGAACAAGTTTCTACAGAACCTCGTAGGTCTACCAGAGTAAGATCCACACCAGAGTGGTACGGTAATCCTATTCTGGAAGTCATGTTACTTGACCATGATGAACCTATGAACTATGAGGAAGCGATGATGAGCCCAGATTCCGCAAAATGGCTAAAGGCCATGAAATCTGAGATGGGATCCATGTATGAAAACAAAGTATGGACTTTGGTTGACTTGCCCGATGATCGGCAAGCTATTGAGAATAAATGGATCTTTAAGAAGAAGATTGACGCTGATGGTAATGTAACTGTCTATAAATCTCGACTTGTTGCGAAAGGTTTTCGACAAGTTCAAGGGGTTGACTACGATGAGACTTTCTCACCCGTAGCGATGCTTAAGTCTGTCCGAATCATGTTAGCTATTGCTGCATTTCATGATTATGAAATTTGGCAAATGGATGTCAAGACTGCATTCTTGAATGGATTTCTAGAAGAAGAGTTGTATATGATGCAGCCGGAAGGTTTTGTTGATCCAAAAGGTGCTAACAAAGTGTGCAAGCTCCAGCGTTCCATTTATGGACTAGTGCAAGCATCTCGGAGTTGGAATAAACGCTTTGATAGTGTGATCAAAGCATATGGTTTTATCTGAGACTTTTGGAGAAGCTTTGTATTTACAAGAAAGTGAGTGGGAGCTCTGTAGCATTTCTAATTTTATATGTAGATGACATATTGTTAATTGGAAATGATATAGAATTTCTGGATAGCATAAAGGGATACTTGAATAAAAGTTTTTCAATGAAAGTGAAGGAAATATGCCCTAGAGGCAATAATAAAGTTATTATTTATTTCCTTATTTCATGATAAATGTTTATCATTCATGCTAGAATTGTATTGACCGGAAACATGATACATGTGTAAATGCATAGACAATCAGTATGTCACTAGTATGCCTCTACTAGACTAGCTTGTTAATCAAAGATGGTTATGTTTCCTAACCATGAACAAAGAGTTGTTATTTGATTAACAAGGTCACATCATTAGTTGAATGATCTGATTGACATGACCCATTCCATTAGCTTAGCACACGATCGTTTAGTATGTTGCTACTGCTTTTATCCATGACTTATACATGTTCCTGTAACTATGAGATTATGCAACTCCCGTTTACCGGAGGAACACTTTGGGTGCTACCAAACGTCACAACGTAACTGGGTGATTATAAAGGAGTACTACAGGTGTCTCCAAAGGCAGATGTTGGGTTGGCGTATTTCGAGATTAGGTTTTGTCACTCCGATTGTCGGAGAGGTATCTCTGGGCCCTCTCGGTAATACACATCACTGAAGCCTTGCAAGCATTACAACTAATGAGTTAGCTGTGAGATGATGTATTACGTAACGAGTAAAGAGACTTGCCCGTAACGAGATTGAACTAGGTATTGGATACCGACGATCGAATCTCGGGCAAGTAACATACCGATGACAAAGGGAACAACATATGTTGTTATGCGGTCTGACCGATAAAGATCTTCGTAGAATATGTAGGAGCCAATATGGGCATCCAGGTCCCGCTATTGGTTATTGACCGGAGACGTGTCTCGGTCATGTCTACATTGTTCTCGAACCGTAGGGTCCGCACGCTTAAGGTTTCGATGACGGTTATATTATGAGTTTGTGTATTTTGATGTACCAAGAAGTTCGAGTCCCGGATGTGATCACGGACATGACGAGGAGTCTCGAAATGATCGAGACATAAAGATTGATATATTGGAAGCCTATATTTGGAGTTGGAATGGTTCCGGTGAAATCGGGATTTTCTGGGAACACCGGGGTTACTGGAACCTCCGGGGTTATTGGGCCTTAGTGGGCCATGAGGGAGAAGAGGAAGGGCCGGCCAGGGCAGGCGCGCCTCCCCCCAGTCCGAATAGGACAAGGAGAGGCGGCGCCCCCTTCCCTCTTCCCTCCCCCAATCCTACTCCAACTAGGAAGGGGGAGTCCTACTCGGTGGGAGTAGGACTCCTCCAGCCCTAGATCCTTGAGCCAGCCGCAACCCCTTGCTCCTTTATATCTGAGGCAGGGGGCACCGTGGACACACACAAGTTGATCTACGGATCGTTCCTTAGCCGTGTCGGTGCCCCCTCCACCATATTCCACCTCGGTCATATCGTCATAAAGCTTAGGCGAAGCCTGCGCTGGTAGAACATCAAGATCGTCCCACGCCGTCGTCTTGTGGAACTCTCCTCCCCGAAGCTCTCTTGGATTGGAGCCGAGGAGCGTTATCGAGCTGTCGTGTGTCAAGAACTCGGGCGCCGAGTAACGGCGCGGATCGGTCGGATCGCGAGGAGAGCGTCGACTACTTCCTCTACGTTGTGATCGCTTCGCTTGGTCTCACGAGGGCGTGACAGCACTCTCCCTCTCGTTGCTATGCATCACCATGATCTTGCGTGTGCGTAGGAATTTTTTGAAATTACTCGTTCCCCAACAAAGGCATCGAGCCTAGGTTTTTATGGTTTGATGTTTTGCACGAGTAGAACACAAGTGAGTTGTGGGCGATACAAGTCATACTACCTACCAGCATGTCATACTTTGGTTCAGCGGTATTGTGAGATGAAGCGGCCGGACCGACATTACGCGTGCGCTTACGCGAGACTGGTTTCACCGCTCTGAGCACTCGTTGCTTAAAGGTGACTGGCGGGTGTCTCTCTCTCACTTTAGTTGAATCGAGTGTGGCTACGCCCGGTCCTTGCGAAGGTTAAAACGAGTCTATTTGACGAAATATCGTTGTGGTTTTGATGCGTGGGAGAGATTGGTTCTTGCTTAAGCCCGTAGCAGCCACGTAAAATTTGCAACAACAAAGTAGAGGACGTCTAACTTGTTTTTGCAGGGCATGTTGTGATGTGATATGGTCAAGACGTGATGCTATATTTTATTGTATGAGATGATCATGTTTTGTAACCGAAGTTATCGGAAGCTGGCGAGGAGCCATATGGTTGTCGCTTTATTGTATGAAATGCAATGCTACTGTAATGCTTTACTTTATCACTAAGCGGTAGCGATAGTCGTAGAAGCATAAGATTGGCGAGGCGACAACGATGCTACGATGGAGATCAAGGTGTCGCACGGTGGCGATGGTGATCATGATGGTGCTGCGGAGATGGAGATCACGAAGCACAAGATGATGATGACCATATCATATCACTTATATTGATTTGCATGTGATGTTTATCTTTTATGCATCTTATCTTGCTTTGATTGTGGTAGCATTATAAGATGATCTCTCACTAAATTATCAAGAAGTGTTCTCCACGAGTATGCACCGTTGCCAAAGTTAAATCGTGCCCGGACACCACGTGATGATCGGGTGTGATAAGCTCTCGTCCATCTACAACGGGTGCAAGCCAGTTTTGCACACGCAGAATACTCAGGTTATACTTGACGAGCCTAGCATATGCAGATATGGCCTCGGAACACGGAGACCGAAAGGTCGGCGTGAATCATATAGTAGATATGATCAACATAAGATGTTCACCATTGAAAACTACTTCATTTCACGTGATGATCGGTTATGGTTTAGTTGATTTGGATCACGTGATCACTTAGATGACTAGAGGATGTCTGTCTAAGTGGGAGTTCTTAAGTAATATGATTAATTGAACTTAAATTTATCATGAACTTAGTACTGATAGTATCTTGCTTGTCTATGTTTGATTGTAGATAGATGGCTCGTCTTTGTTGTTCCATTGAATTTTAATCGTTCCTTGAGAAAGCAAAGTTGAAAGATGATGGTAGCAACTACACGGATCGGGTCCGTAACTCGAGGATTATCCTCATTGCTGCACGTAAGAGTTACGTCTGGATGCACCGCTAGGTGCCAGACCTCTTGCTAATGCAACCGACGACGTTAAGAACGTCTGGCGAGCAAAGCGATGACTACTCTATAGTTCGATGTGCCATGCTTTACGGCTTAGAACCGGGACTTCAACGACGTTTTGAGCGTCATGGAGCATATGAGATGTTCCAGAGTTGAAGTTGATATTCCAACAGAATGCCCGGATTGAGAGATATGAAGTCTCCAATAAGTTCTATAGCTGCAAGATGGAGGAGAATAGTTACAAGGTGAGCACATACTCAAAATGTCCGGGTATTACAATCACTTGACTCAACCGGGAGTTAATCTTCCGGATGATTGTGTCATTGATGAATTCTTCAATCACGCCACCAAGCTACAAAGGCTTCGTGATGAACTATAATATGCAAGGGTTAGTAAAGACTATACAGAGCTCTTTGCAATGCTAAAGGCTGCGGAGGTAGAAATCAAGAAGGAGCATCAAGTGTTGATGGTCAATAAGACCACTAGTTTCAAGAAGAAAGGCAAAGGGAAGAAGAAGGAACTTCAAGAAGAACAGCAAGCAAGTTGCTTTGCTCAGAGAAGAAACCCAAGTCTGGACCTAAACCTGAAATCGAGTGCTTCTCCGCAAGCGGACTGTCCTTTGAAGCGGAACTGCCCCAAGTATTTGGCGGATAAGAAGGATGGCAAGGTGAACAAAGGTATATGTGATATACATGTTATTGATGTGTACCTTACTAGAGCTCGCAGAGCACTGGTATTTGATCTGGTTACATTGCTAATATTTGCAACTCGAAACAGGGACTACGGATTAAGCGAACACTAGCAAAGGACGAGGTGACGATGCGCGTGGGAAATGGTTCCAAAGTCGATGTGATCGCGGTCGGCACTCTACCTCTACATCTACCTTCGGGATTAGTTTTAGACCTAAATAATTGTTATTTGGTGCCTGCGTTGAGCATGAACATTATATCTGGATCTTGTTTGATGCGAGACGGTTATTCATTTAAATCAGAGAATAATGGTTGTTCTATTTATATGAGTAATATCTTTTATGGTCATGCACCCTGAAGAGTGGTCTATTTTGATGAATCTCGATAGTAGTGATACACATATTCATAATGTTGAAGCCAAAAGATGCAGAGTTGATAATGATAGTGCAACTTATTTGTGGCACTTGCCGTTTAGGTCATATCGGTGTAAAGCGCATGAAGAAACTCCATCTTGATGGACTTTTGGAGTCACTTGATTATGAATCACTTGGCACTTATGAACCGTGCCTCATGGGCAAGATGACCAAAACCCGTTCTCGGCACTATGGAGAGAGCAACAGATTTGTTGGAAATCATACATACGATGTATGTGGTCCGATGAATGTTGAGGCTCGTGGCGGATATCGTTATTTTCTCACCTTCACAGATGATTTAAGCGGATATGGGTATATCTACTTAATGAAACATAAGTCTGAAACATTTGAAAAGTTCAAAGAATTTCAGAGTGAAGTTGAAAATCATCGTAATAAGAAAATTAAATTTCTACGATCCGATCGTGGAGGTGAATATTTGAGTTCGAGTTTGGTCTACATTTGAAACAATGCGGAATAGTTTTGCAACTCACGCCACCGAACACCACAACGTAATGGTGTGTCCGAACGTCGTGTCGCACTTTACTAGATATGGTGCGATCTATGATGTCTCTTACTGATTTACCGCTATCGTTTTGGGGTTATGCTCTAGAGGCGGCCGCATTCACACTGAATAGAACACCGTCAAAATCCGTTGAGGCGACACCTTATGAACTATGGTTTAGCAAGAAACCAAAGTTGTCGTTTCTTAAAGTTTGGGGATGCGATGTTTATGTGAAAAAGCATCAACTGATAAGCTCGAACCCAAATCGAGAAATGTGTCTTCATAGGATACCCAAAGGAGACAGTTGGGTACACCTTCTATCACAGATCCGAAGGCAAGACATTCGTTGCTAAGAATGGATCCTTTCTAGAGAAGGAGTTTCTCCGAAAGAAGTGAGTGGGAGGAAAGTAGAACTTGATGAGGTAATTGTACCTTCTCCCTTACTTGAAAGTAGTTTGTCGCAGAAACCGTTTACGAGACATCTACACCAAATAGTGAGGAAGTTAATGATATTGATCATGAAACTTGAGATCAAGTTACTCTGAAACCTCGTAGATCAACGAGTAAGATCCGCACTGAGTGGTACGGTAATCCTGTTCGAAATCATGCTACTAGATCATGATGAACCTATGAACTATGAAGAAGCGATGGTGAGCCCAGATTCGCAAAATGGCTTGAGGCCATGAAATCTGAGATGGGATCCATGTTTGAAAACAAAGTATGGACTTTGGTTGACTTTCCGAGGGTAGGCAAGCAATAGAAAACAAGTGGATCTTCAAGAAGAAGACCGACGCCGACGGTAATGTTATCGTCTACAAAGCTCGACTTGTCGCAAAGGGTTTTCGACAAGTTCAAGGGGTTGACTACGATGAGACTTTCTCACCGTAGCGATGCTTAAGTCTGTCCGAATCATGTTAGCAATTGCGCATTTCATGATTATGAAATTTGGCAAATGGATGTAAAGACTGCATTCTGAATGGATTTCGGAAGAAGAGTTGTATATGATGCAACGAGAAGGTTTTATCGATCCAAAGGAGCTAACAAAGTATGCAAGCTCCAGCGATCCATTTATGGACTGGTGCAAGCATCTCGGAGTTGGAATAAACGCTTTGATAGTGTGATCAAAGCATTTGGGTTCATCTGAGACTTTTGGAGAAGCTGTATTTACAAGAAAGTGAGTGGGAGCTCAGAGCATTTCGATATTATATGTAGATGACATATTACTGATCGGAAATGATATAGAATTCTGGATAGCATAAAGGGATACTTGAATAAGAGTTTTTCAATGAAAGACCTCGGTGAAGCTGCTTACATATTGGGCATCAAAATCTATAGAGATAGATCAAGGCGCTTAATTGGACTTTCACAAAGCACATACCTTGACAAAATTTTGAAGAAGTTCAAAATGGATCAAGCAAAGAAAGGGTTCTTGCCTGTGTTACAAGGTGTGAAGTTGAGTAAGACTCAATGCCCGACCACTGCAGAAGATAGAGAAAATGAAAGATGTTCCTATGCTTCAGCCATAGGCTCTATCATGTATGCAATCTTGTGTACCAGACCGATGTGTGCCTTGCTATAAGCTTAGCAGGAGGTACCAAAGTAATCCAGAGTGGATCATCGGACAGCGGTCAAGAACATCTGAAATACGAAAAGGACTAAGGATATGTTTCTAGTATATGGAGGTGACAAAGAGCTCATCGTAAACAGTTACGTTGATGCAAGCTTTGACACCGATCCGGACGATTCTAAATCGCAGACCGGATCGTGTTTACACTAAGCGGAGGAGCTTTCGGTTGGTGCAGTTCTAAACAAAGCGTCGTGGCGGGATCTACATGTGAAGCGGAGTACATAGCAGCTTCGAAGCAGCTAATGAAGGAGTCGGATGAAGGAGTTCATATCCGATCTAGGTGTCATACCTAGTGCATCGGGTCCAATGAAAATCTTCGTGACAATCTCGGAGCAATTGCCTTAGCGAAGGAATCCAGATTTCACAAGAGGACCAAGCACATCAAGAGATGCTTCAATTCCATCCGGGATCTAGTCCAGGTGGGAGACATAGAGATTTGCAAGATACATACGGATTTGAATGTAGCAGACCCGTTGACTAAGCCTCTTCCACGAGCAAAACATGATCAACACCAAGACTCCATGGGTGTTAAAATCATTACTATGTAATCTAGATTATTGACTCTAGTGCAAGTGGGAGACTGAAGGAAATATGCCCTAGAAGCAATAATAAAGTTATTATTTATTTCCTTATTTCATGATAAATGTTTATCATTCATGCTAGAATTGTATTGACCGGAAACATGATACATGTGTAAATGCATAGACAAACAGTATGTCACTAGTATGCCTCTACTAGACTAGCTTGTTAATCAAACATGGTTATGTTTCCTAACCATGAACAAAGAGTTGTTATTTGATTAACAAGGTCACATCATTAGTTGAATGATCTGATTGACATGACCCATTCCATTAGCTTAGCACACGATCGTTTAGTATGTTGCTACTGCTTTTATCCATGACTTATACATGTTCCTGTAACTATGAGATTATGCAACTCCGTTTACGGAGGAACACTTTGGTGCTACCAAACGTCACAACGTGGCGGGTGATTATAAAGGAGTACTACAGTGTCTCCAAAGGCGATGTTGGGTTGGCGTATTCGAGATTAGGTTTTGTCACTCGATTGTCGGAGAGGTATCTCTGGTCCCTCTCGGTAATACACATCACTGAAGCCTTGCAAGCATTACAACTAATGAGTTAGCTGTGAGATGATGTATTACGGACGAGTAAAGAGACTTGCCGTAACGAGATTGAACTAGGTATTGGATACCGACGATCGAATCTCGGGCAAGTAACATACCGATGACAAAGGAACAACGTATGTTGTTATGCGGTCTGACCGATAAAGATCTTCGTAGAATATGTAGGAGCCAATATGGGCATCCAGGTCCGCTATTGGTTATTGACCAAGACGTGTCTCGGTCATGTCTACATTGTTCTCGAACCGTAGGGTCCGCACATAAGGTTTCGATGGCGGTTATATTATGAGTTTGTGTATTTTGATGTACCAAAGAAGTTGGAGTCCGGATGTGATCACGGACATGACGAGGAGTCTCGAAATGGTCGAGACATAAAGATTGATATATTGGAAGCCTATATTTGGAGTTCGGAATGGTTCCGGTGAAATCGGGATTTTTACTGGAACACCGGGTTACGGAACCTCCGGGGGTTATTGGGCCTTAGTGGGCCATGAGGGAGAAGAGGAAGGGCCGGCCGGGGCAAGCGCGCCCCCCCCCCCAGTCCGAATAGGACAAGGAGAGGCGGCGCCCCCCTTCCCTCTTCCCTCCCCCAATCCTACTCCAACTAGGAAGGGGGGAGTCCTACTCGGTGGGAGTAGGACTCCTCCAGCGCCCTCCTCCTTGAGCCGCCGCAACCCCCTTGCTCCTTTATATCTGAGGCAGGGGGCACCCTAGGACACACAAGTTGATCTACGGATCGTTCCTTAGCCGTGTCGGTGCCCCCTCCACCATATTCCACCTCGGTCATATCGTCATAAAGCTTAGGCGAAGCCTGCGCCGATAGAACATCAAGATCGTCCCACGCCGTCGTCTTGTGGAACTCTTCCTCCCCGAGCTCTCTTGGATTGGAGCCGAGGAGCGTTATCGAGCTGTCGTGTGTCAAGAACTCGGGCGCCGGAGTAACGGCGCGGGATCGGTCGGATCGCGAGGAGAGCGTCGACTACTTCCTCTACGTTGTGATCGCTTCGCTTGGTCTCACGAGTGCGTGAGACAGCACTCTCCCTCTCGTTGCTATGCATCACCATGATCTTGCGTGTGCGTAGGAATTTTTTGAAATTACTCGTTCCCCAAATGTAAAGACCTTGGGGAAGCTGCTTATATCTTGGGCATCAAGATCTATAAAGATAGATCAAGGCGCTTAATAGGACTTTCACAAAGCACATACCTTGACAAAATTTTGAAAAAGTTCAAAATGGATCGAGCAAAGAAAGGATTCTTGCTGTGCTACAAGGTGTGAAGTTGAGTCAAACTCAATGCCCGACCACAACAGAAGATAGAGAGAAAATGAAAGATGTTCCTATGCTTCAGCCATAGGCTCTATCATGTATGCAATCTTGTGTACCGGACACGGCGTATGCTTAGCAATAAGCTTGGAAGGAAGGTACCAAAGTAATCCAGAGTGGATCATTTGGACAGCGGTCAAGAACATCTGAAATACCCGAAAAGGACTAAGGATATGTTTCTCGTATATGGAGGTGAAAAAGAGCTAGTCGTAAAGGTTACGTCGATGCAAGCTTTGACACTGATCCGGACGATTCTAAATCGCAAACCGGATCGTGTTTATATTAAGCAGTGGGAGCTGTAAGTTGGTGCAGTTCTAAACAAAGCGTCGTGGCGGGATCTACATGTGAAGCGGAGTACATAGCTGCTTCTGAAGCAGCGAATGAAGGAGTCTGGATGAAGGAGTTCATTTCCGATCTAGGTGTCATACCTAGTGCATCGGGACCAATGAAGATCTTCTGTGACAATACTGGTGCAATTGCCTTGGCAAAGGAATCCAGATTTCACAAGAGGACCAAGCACATCAAGAGATGCTTCAATTCCATACAGGACCAAGTCCAAGTGGGAGACATAGAGATTTGCAAGATACATACGGATCTGAATGTTGCAGACCCGTTAACTAAGCCTCTCTCACGAGCAAAGCATGATCAACACCAAGACTCCATGGGTGTTAGAATCATTACTATGTAATCTAGATTATTGACTCTAGTGCAAGTGGGAGACTGAAGGAAATATGCCCAAGAGGCAATAATAAAGTTATTATTTATTTCCTCATATCTTGATAAATGTTTATTATTCATGCTAGAATTGTATTAACCGGAAACATGATACATGTGTGAATACATATACAAACATATAGTCACTAGTATGCCTCTACTTGACTAGCTCATTAATCAAAGATGGTTATGTTTCCTAACCATAGACATGTGTTGTCATTTGATTAATGGGATCACATCATTAGGAGAATGATGTGATTGACATGACCCATCCCGTTAGCTTAGCACTTGATCGTTTAGTATTCTGCTATTGCTTTCTTCATGACTTATACATGTTCCTGTAACTATGAGAATTATGCAGCTCCCGTTTACCGGAGGAACACTTTGGGTACTACCAAACGTCACAACGTAACTGGGTGATTATAAAGGAGTACTACAGGTGTCTCCAAAGGTACATGTTGAGTTGGCGTATTTCAAGATAGGGTTTTGTCACTCCGATTGTCGGAGAGGTATCTCTGGGCCCTCTCGGTAATACTCATCACTTAAGCCTTGCAAGCATTATAACTAATGAGTTAGTTATGAGATGACGTATTACGGAACGAGTAAAGAGACTTGCCGGTAACGAGATTGAGCTAGGTATTGGATACCGACGATCAAATCTCGGGCAAGTAACATACCGATGACAAAGGGAACAACGTATGTTGTTATGCGTTTTGACCGATAAAGATCTTCGTAGAATATGTAGGAACCAATATGGGAATCCAGGTCCCGCTATTGGTTATTGACCAAGAATGGTTTTAGGTCATGTCTACATAGTTCTCGAACCCGTAGGGTCTGCACGCTTAACGTTTCGATGACAGTTTTATTATGAGTTTATAAGTTTTGATGTACCGAAGTTTGTTCGGAGTCCCGGATGTGATTACGGACATGACGAGGAGTCTCGGAATGGTCAAGACATAAAGATTGATATATTGGAAGCCTATGTTTGGACATCGGAATGGTTCCGGGTGAAATCGGCATTTTACCGAGTACTGGAGGTTACGGAACCCCGGGGGTTAATGGGCCTACATGGGCCAAGAGGGAGAAGAGGGAAGGAGCCAGGAGGGGGCCGCGTGCTCCTCCCCCTCCTAGTCCGAATAGGACAAGGGAAGGGGGCGGCGCCCCCCCTTTCCTCCCCTCTTCCTCCTCTTTCCCCTTCTCCTACTCCTACTTGGGAAGAGGAGTCCTACTCCGGTGGGAGTAGGACTCCCCCCTTAACACGCCTCTGGGCGGCCGCCTCCTCCCCTTGGCTCCTTTATATCACGGGGCAAGGGGCACCCTAGAACACACAAGTTGATCTACGGATCGTTCCTTAGCCGTGTCAGGCGGTGCCCCTTCCACCATATTCCACCTCGGTCATATCGTCGCGGAGTTTAGGCGAAGCCTGCGCGATAGAACATCATCATCGTCACCATGCCGTCGTCTTGTGGAACTCATCTCGGAGCCTTTGCTGGATCGGAGGGTCAGAGATCGTCATCGAGCTGAACGTGTGCTGAACTCGGAGGCCCCGTACGTTCGGTGCTTGGATCGGTCGGATCGTGAAGACGTACGACTACATCAACCGCGTTATGCTAACGCTTCCGCTTACGGTCTACGAGGGTACGTGGACGAACACTCTCCCCTCTCGTTGCTATATCATCACCATGATCTTGCGTGTGCGTAGGAAATTTTTTGAAATTACTACGTTCCCCAACAATCTTGGCCTTGGTGGCGGCCGTAGTGGAGGAATGTTCTCTTGGCTCAATGGACCATTGCCGTATGTGACTTACTATGATCTTGTTCTTTTGGCTCAATGCTTGTGTTGTCATTTTGTATTGTGTGACTAACTATTATATTGCCATTTTCATAGGTATGGAAACAATGAAGGGGGTGGAGGACACGGAGGGGGAAGGTGAGATCCCTTGGTGGTGGGAGGAGGGAGAAGAATAAGAAGAAGATGAGAGGAAGAAGAAGAAACTACATGGACCGTGATTTGGACAAGTATATGTGCTATGTGTGTATGACTATGTGAGGGGACTAATATTTCTGTGTATGACTATGTGAGATCCCTATGTGTGTATGACTATGTGATTTGGACAAGTATATGTGCTATGTGTGTATGACTATGTGAGTGGACTACTATTTCTGTGTTTTGGACTACTACATGTAATTTGGATATGATTATGTGGCATCTTTATGAATCACAAAACAAAAAAAAACAGTAGGTATTCGAAAACAGCAGTTAGTGCAGCGCCCAAGGCCAAAACCACCTTTGTGTAGTGTGGCGCCCAAGGGCTAGGCGTTGCCTTGTGCAAAACCCTCTTGGAATGCTTCATTGCTCTCGGTGGCATGTCCGGTGTGCAACGCCTATGCCTAGGCGCCACACTACAGTGCAGCGCCTTGCCCTTAGGCGCTGCACACACCTAGACATGCCGATCCAGAGCTAACATTCCAAGAAGAGAAATTTCACCAAAACTGCTAAGTCCGTGTGCAGCGCCTACGGGCAAGGCACCACACTATACAGTGCAGCGCCTAGCTATTGGGCGCTGCACAGTAGAGTGTAGCGCCTTGCCCTTGGGTGCTGCACACTGACTTAGCAAATTTTGGGGTGGAAAAGCTACTGGAATGCTCCTGGTGCTCTTTGGACTGGCATGTCTAGGTGTGCAGCGCCTAAGGGCAAGGCGCTGCACTGTGCAGTGTGGCGCCTTTGCCTTAGGCGCTGCACACCTGGACATTTATTAGGTTGCACCAACTCCCTCACACCCATCCCCACCCCACACCCCCCACCCTCCACACAAACCCGAAGCTCGGTGCCTCCCCTCTGCCCTCCTCTCCCCCCTCTCAAATCCTTCTCAGATTGAAGTATTTGACCGTGGATTTCGAAGCCAACCCCTCCCTTAAGGTAATCTCCTCCGATCCCCTCGTTTTCATCCATAGGAATTGTCACATTTGGTCAAATATTACTAGTTTGAGGGAAACCCTAGTTTTTGCTTGGATTTGGAAATTTGTGTTTCTTTGCTAATTTGGTATGGTTAGGCTTTCATAGTATGCTAGGGTTAGGGTTATGTGTGTTTGATGTTGGTGTTAGGGTTATGTTGGTCTTAGGGTTGTGGTTATTGTTAAGTGGGGGTTAGGGTTGACCAATAATTCTCGGTTTTGTAGGCATGGCTTCATCCGGTTCCATGACGAGGCCACCGTGTGTTAACCAAGAAGACATGCCGAACAAGTGGGAGGATGCATCTTTGGACAAGGTGAAGGAGAAAGATGTCAACATCCCGCCATGTTGGTGTGGAGATGTTTGCAAGGTGAAGGTGTCCACCGACCGAAAGAAAGCATGGACGGAAGGGCGGAGATATTTTGTATGCCCGAACTATGCTTATGATCGTGCACTTCCAACTAACGCCTATGACCAACCACCATTAAGCTCGAGAAGTAAAGTGTTACTCTCAAATGTGTGTCAACACTAACAACAAATGTTTATGCAGTGACCGCCTCCTCTATGCAAGTATTTCACATGGATAGATCTTGAAGTGCCAGAAGATGTCAAAAAGGACCAATACGCAGATTGTCTTAGGCGGCAACGGCGGTTCAAAGAATCGTTTCGAAGAGGCTTGGAGGAAGAGCGTCGTCAGAAGGAGAGGATGGAGCGGAAGAAACGAGAGGAGGAGAGGGCACGCCAAGCGAAACTTGCTCATGAGGAGGAGAGGGCAAGAAAGCTTGCAAAGGCTCGCGAGGCGCAAGAGGAGGACTCGGCACGTGACAAGAAGGGGAAATGGCCTCGCTCTACTCAGTAGGGACTTCGCTTCGGTGCACCCGTCGTCAACTATCTTCTAATGAATGTGTCGTGAAGTTGTGAGGGCATGTGAGATGTTGGTGAACTATGTTCTAGGGCAAGCTGCCATTTGTCATTTGTAATGAATGTGTCGTGAACCATGTCGTAGTAATGTTTGAATTACCTTAAGTTATGAACTCGTCGGCATAAAATTTGTGTTTGTTGCTATGATGCTGCAGTCATTGTAAGTATTATGGATGTGATGCAAGCCAACTGTGGCTCTCTGGATAGCCATGGAAGTAGTACAGTGCCTAAGGGCAGGGCGCTGCCTTTATGCAATCTGGCGCTTAACTGTTATGCCACAAAGTACAGTCAATGCCCTAATCATATGGCCGCTGCAGTGCTGCTATAAGCTAAACTGCAGAAACAGATGCCATTTTGGCCTCCTGCAGCAGCACTCACATAACTAGAACATCAATAAAAGTACTGTAAACTGCACATACTAAACAAAGAGAACTAATAACTTGAACATCATATCATTTAAGACAATTCAACATTACTTCAAGTTCGCAAACACAAATACCACACTAGTAAGAGTTCACCAACATATAACATAACCTCACAAGTTCATCAACCTAATTAAACGGCTACAAGTAACATGAACAAGCACTAATGCCTTCCGCGCGTGTTCCTCGTGCCACGCCTGCAGGCAATCTTCTTCTTCCTAGAAGCACGAGCCTCCTCTTCGTGCACTTCCTCCTCCGCCTCCGCCTCCTCCTCCGCCTCATCATCCGAGCTAGCCATCCGCGAGGTCCCTACGACCACCTTTGGGTTGCCTCTATTGTCATAGTCATTGGGCGTGTACCGACATCTGGGCTGCCTAGGCTTGAACACATATGCGGACCGAGCTTGAGCGTCTGCCAAAATCATGTCATCATCAAGCTCATGGCCCTATCACACAATGAAACAATATGGTGAAGGCCGGTGTCATAATCAAGTGAGAATCACATCTAAAGGATTAGTCATACCTCTTGGGTGATCCCACCCTCATCATCCATATAAGCATATGAGGAACTCACATCGTCCCCCTCATGGTGAGATGCGGGGTCTGATGGTGTACCAGACCTAGAGGCAGATGGTTCATCATATTCAGGATCACGGCAACCGAGAAGGTTTGATAACCGCCTTAACTTCTTGGCCTGACGCTGTAACATGAACAAGTGTGTAAGATATCAAACTTCGCAACATAGACTGGCTCTCATAGTGAATGCGATATGTACCTTGAGGAATGCTCGTAGTGAACCATCATCATTGCCAGTTCCAACCGGTGTCTTCTCCAGAATAGACTAGCTCTCATCAGCTGCTTTCTTGATCTCGGTGCACTACGAATGAGAAAGAATGAATGCGTTAGCCATTCAAACATGTGTAATACGGTCAACGGGAAAGTAAAGAAGGGAACACTTTACCACATAGTTAATCACCGGAACAGCAGGGACTCCTTGCCCTTTCCTGACATCTCTATTGTACTTCCCCTTTGCTAGATCCTCAAAGTTTACGGGTTCTTCAAGAATATCCTCATTATATGCCGGCGGGCATATCTCAACTCGAGTAGTTCCAATAAACCATCGTACGTAGTTATCAAAAGCTTGTTGGCTGTGCTCACAAAGCGGGCGCGTCAAAGATGCTACTGAGCTTGCTCCTGTAAAGTGGAAGCGGGTAACATCTGAGCATGATGCTTGTCCCATCCTTTATCTTCCACTGCCTTCTCCTGTCCAACCTGCGTGGTATAAAACCAAGCATTAGCACAATCAAAAGGAGTCCCGATGCTTAGACAATACGCAGACATGCTCTCTTACCTATGAAGTGCTTTGTCCGTGTCCACCCAGTCCGGCGGGTGAGGCTGGAACAGACCAAACTGACGATACATGCAATGCGGCAAATGAAACTCAACCGCCCAGTTGCATATCACGCGATACAAGCATGAGAAAGGACTGAAGTAATGACCTCCTTACCTACTCAGGCGTAATCGTGTCCAACTTGGCAATGTACTTTTGGTACATGAGATTGACACTGTTCGTCATCTCGGAAACGATATCCCACTTGTAAGCCCACGTGGGGCGCCGTAATTCGTCATGTTCATCTGCATACCAAGGATCAAACCTGACGCTCTTCGGGCGTCCAACAGGCAGACGCTCCCAGCTCCATATAGAAAGTAGAAGCAGATTACCACCAATGCCTGCACTATCTGTGATCCTGCAACACGCATCGTCCAGCTACATATGAAAGAAATGTTGGGGAACGTAGTAATTTCAAAAAGATTTCCTACGCACATGCAAGATCGTGGTGATGACATAGCAACGAGAGGGGAGAGTGCTGTCCACGTACCCTCGTAGAACGTAAGCGGAAGCATTATGACAACGCGGTTGATGTAGTCGTACGTCTTCACGATCCGACCGATCCAAGTACCGAACGTACGGCATCTCCGAGTTCAGCACACATTCAGCTCGATGACGATCCCCGGGCTCCGATCCAGCAAAGCTTCGGGGATGAGTTCTGTCAGCACGATGGCGTGGTGACAATGATGATGTTCTACCGGCGCAGGGCTTCGCCTAAACTCCGCGACGATATGACCGAGGTGGAATATGGTGGAGGGGGGCACCGCACACGGCTAAGGAACGATCTGTAGATCAACTTGTCTGTCTAGGGTGCCCCCTTGCCCCTGTATATAAAGGAGCAGGGGGGGTGCGGCCGGCCCTAGGAGGAGGCGCGCCGGAGGAGTCCTACTCCCACCGGGAGTAGGACTCCCCCCTTCCCTAGTTGGACTAGGACTTGGGGGGGAGGAGGAGAGGGGGAAAGGAAAAGGAGGGGCGCCTCCCCCCTCCTTGTCCTATTCGGACTTGGGGGGGGGGGGAGGGGCGCGCGGCTGCCTTTTGGCCCCTCCTCCTCTTCCTCCACTAGGCCCACTAAGGCCCATTAGGTCACCGGGGGGTTCCGGTAACCTCCCGGTACTCCGGTAGAATGCCGATTTCACCCGGAATACTTCCGATGTCCAAACATGGGCTTCCAATATATCAATCTTTATGTCTCGACCATTTCGAGACTCCTCGTCATGTCCGTGGTCACATCCGGGACTCCGAACAAACTTCGGTACATCAAAACTTATAAACTCATAATAAAACTGCCATCGTAACGTTAAGCGTGCGGACCCTACGGGTTTGAGAACTATGTAGACATGACCTAGAACTATTCTCGGTCAATAACCAATAGCGGAACCTGGATGCCCATATTGGCTCCTACATATTCTACGAAGATCTTTATCGGTCAAACCGCATAACAACATACGTTTTTCCTTTGTCATCGATATGTTACTTGCCCGAGATTCGATCGTTGGTATCCAATACCTAGCTCAATCTCGTTACCGGCAAGTCTCTTTACTCGTTACGTAATGCATCATTCTGTAACTAACTCATTAGCTACATTGCTTGCAAGGCTTATAGTGATGTGCATTACCGAGAGGGCCCAGAGATACCTCTCCGACAATCGGAGTGACAAAACCTAATCTCGAAATACGCCAACCCAACATGTACCTTTGGAGACACCTGTAGTACTCCTTTATAATCACCCAGTTATGTTGTGACGTTTGGTAGCACCCAAAGTGTTCCTCCGGTAAACGGGAGTTTCATAATCTCATAGTTACAGGAACATGTATGAGTCATGAAGAAAGCAATAGCAATATACTAAACGATCAAGTGCTAGGCTAACGGAATGGGTCATGTCAATCATATCATTCTCCTAATGATGTGATTCCATTAATCAAATGACAACACACGTCTATGGTTAGGAAACATAACCATCTTTGATTAATGAGCTAGTCAAGTAGAGGCATACTAGTGACGTTATGTTTGTCTATGTATTCACACATGTATCATGTTTTCGGTTAATACAATTCTAGCATGAATAATAAACATTTATCATGAAATAAGGAAATAAATAATAACTTTATTATTACCTCTAGGGCATATTTCCTTTAGTCTCCCACTTGCACTAGAGTCAACAATCTAGATTACACAGTAATGATTCTAACACCCATGGAGTCTTGGTGCTGATCATGTTTTGCTCGTGAGAGAGGCTTAGTCAATGGGTCTGCAACATTCAGATCCGTATGTATCTTGCAAATCTCTATGTCTCCCACCTAGACTTGGTCCCGGATGGAATTGAAGCGTCTCTTGATATGCTTGGTCCTCTTGTGAAATCTGGATTCCTTTGCCAAGGCAATTGCACCAGCATTGTCACAGAAGATCTTCATTGGTCCTGATGCACTAGGTATGACACCTAGATCGGAAATGAACTCCTTCATCCAGACTCCTTCATTTGCTGCTTCCGAAGCAGCTATGTACTCCGCTTCACATGTAGATCCCGCCACGACGCTTTGTTTAGAACTACACCAACTTACAGCTCCACCGTTTAATAAAAACAAGTATCCGGTTTGCGATTTAGAATCGTCCGGATCAGTGTCAAAGCTTGCATCGACGTAACCTTTTACGACTAGCTCTTTGTCACCTCCATATACGAGAAACATATCCTTAGTCCTTTTCGTATTTCAGATGTTCTTGACCGCTGTCTAGTGATCCACTCCTGGATTACTTTGGTACCTTCCTGCCAAGCTTATTGCTAAGCATACGTCAGGTCTGGTACACAGCATTGCATACATGATAGAGCCTATGGCTGAAGCATAGGGAACATCTTTCATTTTCTCTCTATCTTCTGCTGTGGTCGGGCATTGAGTCTGACTCAACTTCACACCTTGTAGCACGGGCAAGAACCCTTTCTTTGCCTGATCCATTTTGAACTTTTTCAAAACTTTATCAATGTATGTGCTTTGTGAAAGTCCAATTAAACGTCTCGATCTATCTCTATAAATCTTGATGCCCAATATATAAGCAGCTTCACCGAGGTCTTTCATAGAAAAACTTTTATTCAAGTATCCCTTTATGTTATCCAGAAATTCTATATCATTTCCAATTAATAATATGTCATCTACATATAATATCAGAAATGCTACAGAGCTCCCACTCACTTTCTTGTAAATACAGGCTTCTCCAAAAGTCTGTATAAAACCGTATGCTTTGATCACACTATCAAAGCGTTTATTCCAACTCCGAGATGCTTGCACCAGTCCATAGATGGATCTCTAGAGCTTTCACACTTTGTTAGCACCTTTTGGATCAACAAAACCTTCTGGTTGCATCATATACAACTTTTCTTCTAGAAATCCATTAAAGAATGCAGTTTTGACATCCATTTGCCAAATTTCATAATCATAAAATGCGGCAATTGCTAACATGATTCGGACTGACTTAAGCATCGCTACGGGTGAGAAAGTCTCATCGTAGTCAACCCCTTGAACTTGTCGAAAACCGTTCGCAACAAGTCGAGCTTTATAGACAGTTATATTACCATCAGCATCAGTCTTCTTCTTAAAGATCCATTTATTCTCAATGGCTTGCCGATCATCGGGCAAGTCAACCAAAGTCCATACTTTGTTCTCATACATGGATCCCATCTCAGATTTCATGGCCTCTAGCCATTTTGCGGAATCTGGGCTCATCATCGCTTCCTCATAGTTCGAGGGTTCATCATGGTCAAGTAACATGACTTCCGAATAGGATTACCGCACCACTCTGTGCGGATCTTACTCTAGTAGACCTCGAGGTTCAAGAGAAACTTGATCTGAAGTTTCATGATCAATATCATTAGCTTCCTCACTAATTGGTGTAGTTGTCACAGGAACCGGTTCTTGTGATGAACTGCTTTCCAATAAGGGAGCAGGTATAGTTACCTCATCAAGTTCTACTTTCCTCCCACTCACTTCTTTCGAGAGAAACTCCTTCTCTAGAAAAGATCCGAATTTAGCAACAAAAATCCTGCCCCCAGATCTGTGATAGAAGGTGTACCCAACAATTTCTTTTGGGTATCCTATGAAGACACATTTCTCCGATTTGGGTTCGAGCTTATCTGGTTGAAGTTTCTTCACACAAGCATCGCAGCCCCAAACTTTATGAAACGACAACTTTGGTTTCTTGCCAAACCGCAGTTCATGAGGCGTCGTCTCAACGGATTTTGATGGTGCCCTATTTAACGTGAATGCGACCGTCTCTAAAGCATAACCCCAAAATGATAGCGGTAAATCAGTAAGAGACATCATAGATTGCACCATATCTAGTAAAGTACGATTACGACGTTCGGACACACCATTTTGTTGTGGTGTTCCGGGTTGCGTGAGTTGCGAAACTATTCCGCATTGTTTGAAGTGTAGACCAAACTCGTAACTCAAATATTCTCCTCCACAATCAGATCGTAGAAACTTTATTTTCTTGTTACGATGATTTTCCACTTCACTCTGAAATTCTTTGAACTTTTCAAATGTTTCAGACTTGTGTTTCATTAAGTAGATATACCCATATCTGCTCAAATCATCTGTGAAGGTGAGAAAATAATGATACCTGCCGCGAGCCTCAACATTCATTGGACCACAAACATCAGTATGTATGATTTCCAACAAATCAGTTGCTCGCTCCATAGTTCCGGAGAACAGCGTTTTAGTCATCTTGCCCATGAGGCACGGTTCGCAAGTACCAAGTGATTCATAATCAAGTGATTCCAAAAGCCCATCAAGATGGAGTTTCTTCATGCGCATTACAATCGATATGACCTAACGGCGATGCCACAAATAAGTTGCACTATCATTATCAACTCTGCATCTTTTGTTTCCACACTATGAATATGTGTATCACTACTATCGAGATTCAATAAAATAGACCACTCTTCAAGGGTGCATGACCATAAAAGATATTACTCATATAAATAGAACAACCATTATTCTCTCGACTTAAATGAATAACCGCCTCGCATCAAACAAGATCCAGATATAATGTTCATGCTCAACGCCGCACCAAATAACAATTATTTAGGTCTAAAACTAATCCCGATGGTAGATGTAGAGGTAGCGTGTCGATCATGATCACATTGACTTTGGAACCATTTCCCACGCCGCATCGTCACCTCGTCCTTAGCCAATCTTCGCTAATCCGTAGTCCTGCTTCGAGTTGCAAATATTAGCAATGTAACCAAGATCAAATACCTAGGTGCTATCATGAGCATTACTAAGGTATACATCAATAACATGTATATCACATATACCTTTGTTCACTTTGCCATCCTTCTTATCCGCCAAATACTTGGGGCAGTTCCGCTTCCAAAGTCCACCGCTTGCAGTAAAAGCACTCGCCTCAGTGCTTAGGTCCAGACTTGGGTTTCTTCTCTTGAGCAGAACTTGTTTGCCGCTCTTCTTGAAGTTCCCTTCTTCTTCCCTTTGCCCTTTTTCTTGAAACTGGTGGTCTTGTTAACCATCAACACTTGATGCTCCTTCTTGATTTCTACCTCCGCTGCTTTTAGCATTGCAAAGAGCTCGAATAGTCTTGTCCATCCCTTGCATATTATAGTTCATCACGAAGCTCTTGTAGCTTGGTGGCGATGATTGAAGAATTCATCAATGACACTATCATCGTGAAGATTAACTCCCGCTTGAATCAAGTGATTATTATACCTGCACATTTTGAGTATGTGTTCACCGATGTAATTATTCTCCTCCATCTTGCAGCTATAGAACTTATTGGAGACTTCATATCTCTCAATCCGGGCATTTGCTTGAAATATTAACATCAACTCCTGGAACATCTCATATGTTCCATGACATTCAAAACGTCGTTGAACTCCCGGTTCTAAGCCGTAAAGCATGGCACACTGAACTATCGAGTAGTCATTAGCTTTGCTCTGCGAGACGTTCTTAACATCGTCAGTTGCATCAGCAGCAGGCCTGGCACCCAGCGGTGCTTCCAGCACGTAATTCTTCTGTGCAGCAGTGAGGATAATCCTCAGGTTACGGAGCCACTCCGTGTAATTTCTACCATCATCTTTCAACTTTGCTTTCTCAAGGAACGCATTAAAATTCAACGGAACAACAGCACGAGCCATCTATCTACAACAATCATAGACAAGCAAAATACTATCAGTTACTAAGTTCATGATAAATTTAAGTTCAATTAATCATATTACTTAAGAACTCCCATTTAGATAGACATCCCTCTAATCCTCTAAGTGATTACGTGATCCATATCAACTACACCATGTCCGATCGTCACGTGAGATGGAATAGTTTCAACGGTGAACATCAATATGTTGATCATATCTACTATATGATTCACGCTCGACCTTTCAGTCTTCGTGTTCCGAGGCCATATCTGTTATATGCTAGGCTCGTCAAGTTTAACTTGAGTATTCGCGTGTGCAACTGTTTTGCACCCGCTGTATTTGAACGAGAGCCTATCACACCCGATCATCACGTGGTGTCTCAAACGAAGAACTTTCGCAACGGTGCATACTCAGGGAGAACACTTCTTGATAATTTTAGTGAGAGATCATCTTAAAATGCTACCGTCAATCAAAGCAAGATAAGATGCATAAAGGATAAACATCACATGCAATCAATATAAGTGATATGATATGGCCATCATCATCTTGTGCTTGTGATCTCCATCTTCGAAGCACCGTCGTGATCATCATCGTCACTAGCGCGACACCTTGATCTCCATCGTAGCATCGTTGTCCTTACGCCATCTATTGCTTCTACGACTATTGCTACCGCTTAGTGATAAAGTAAAGCAATTACAGGGCGTTTGCATTTCATACAATAAAGCGACAACCATATGGCTCCTGCCAGTTGCCGATAACTTTGGTTACAAAACATGATCATCTCATACAATAAAATATAGCATCACGTCTTGACCATATCACATCACAACATGCCCTGCAAAAACAAGTTAGACGTCCTCTACTTTGTTGTTGCAAATTTTACGTGGCTGCTACGGGCTTTAGCAAGAACCGTTCTTACCTACGCATCAAAACCACAACGATAGTTCGTCAAGTTAGTGTTGTTTTAACCTTCGCAAGGACCGGGAGTAGCCACACTCGATTCAGCTAAAGTGAGAGAGACAGACACCCGCCAACCACCTTTAAGCACGAGTGCTCAGAACGGTGAAACCAGTCTCGCGTAAGCGACGCGTAATGTCGGTCCGGCCGCTTCATCTCACAATACCGCCAACCAAAGTATGACATGCTGGTAAGCAGTATGACTTGTATCGCCCACAACTCACTTGTGTTCTACTCGTGCATATGACATCTACGCATAAAACCTGGCTCGGATGCCACTGTTGGGGAACGTAGTAATTTCAAAAATAATTCCTACGCACACGCAAGATCATGGTGATGACATAGGAACGAGAGGGGAGAGTGTCCACGTACCCTCGTAGACCGTAAGCGGAAGCGTTATGACAACGCGGTTGATGTAGTCGTACGTCTTCATGATCCGACCGATCCAAGTACCGAACGTACGGCACCTCCGAGTTCAGCATACGTTCAGCTCGATGACGATCCCCGGGCTCCGATCCAGCAAAGCTTCAGGGTTGAGTTCCGTCAGCACGACGGCATGGTGACGATGATGATGTTCTACCGGCGCAGGGCTTCGCCTAAACTCCACGACGATATGACCGAGGTGGAATATGGTGGAGGGGGGCACCACACACGGCTAAGGAACGATCCGTAGATCAACTTGTGTGTCTTGTTGGGGAACGTAGTAATTTCAAAAATTTCCTACGCACATGCAAGATCATGGTGATGGCATAGCAACAAGAGGGGAGAGTGTTGTCCACATACCCTCGTAGACCGTAAGCGAAAGCGTTAGCACAACACGGTTGATGTAGTCGTACGTCTTCACGATCCGACCGATCCAAGCACCAAACGTACGGCACCTCCGAGTTCAGCACACGTTCAGCTCGATGACGATCTCCGGGCTCCGATCCAGCAAAGCTACAGAGATGAGTTCCGTCAGCACGATGGCGTGGTGACGATGATGATGTTCTACCGGCGCAGGGCTTCTCCTAAACTCCGCGACGATATGACCTAGGTGGAATATGGTGGAGGGGGGCACCGCACACGGCTAAGGAACGATCCGTAGATCAACTTGTGTGTCATGGGGTGCCCCCCTGCCCCCGTATATAAAGGAGCAAGGGGGAGGGGGCGGCCGGCCTAGGAGGAGGCGCGCCAAGGGGAGTCCTATTCTGGGAGTAGGACTCCCTCCTTCCTTGTTGGAGTAGGAGAAGGGGGAAAGAGGGGAGAGGAGGAAGGAAAAGGGGCCGCACCCTTGTCCACCTGGACCAGAGGGGACTGCGCGCCTCCTTCCTTTCGGCCTCTTTCCCTATTCCCGTATGGCCCAATAAGGCCCATATACTCCCGGCGAATTCCGTAACTCTCCCAGACTCGAAAAATACCGAATCACTCGAAACCTTTCCGAACTCCGAATATAGTCGTCCAATATATCGATCTTTACGTCTCGACCATTTCGAGACTCCTCGTCTTGTCCCCGATCTCATCCGGGACTCCGAACTCCTTCGGTACATCAAAACTCATAAACTGTCATCGAAACCTTAAGCGTGCGGACCCTACGGGTTCGAGAACTATGTAGACATGACCTAGAACTATTCTCGGTCAATAACCAATAGCGGAACCTGGATGCCCATATTGGCTCCTACATATTCTACGAAGATCTTTATCGGTCAAACCGCATAACAACATACGTTGTTCCCTTTGTCATCGGTATGTTACTTGCCCGAGATTCGATCGTCGGTATCCAATACCTAGTTCAATCTCGCTACGCAAGTCTCTTTACTCGCTACGTAATGCATCATTCGTAAACTAACTCATTAGCTACATTGCTTGCAAGGCTTATAGTGATGTGCATTACCGAGAGGGCCCAGAGATACCTCTCCGACAATCGGAGTGACAAAACCTAATATCGAAATACGCCAACCCAACATGTACCTTTGGAAACACCTGTAGTACTCCTTTATAATCACCCGATTCGCCAGTGACGCTTGGTAGCACCAAAGTGTTCCTCCGTAAACGGAGTTGCATAATCTCATAGTTACGTGAACATGTATAAGTCATGAAGAAAGCAATAGCGACATACTAAACGATCGTGTGCTAAGCTAACGGAATGGGTCATGTCAATCACATCATTCTCCTAATGATGTGATCCCATTAATCAAATGACAACACATGTCTATTGTTAGGAAACATAACCATCTTTGGTCAACAAGCTAGTCAAGTAGAGGCATACTAGTGACACTATGTTTGTCTATGTATTCACACATGTATTATGTTTCCGGTTAATACATTTTTGCATGAATAATAAACATTTATCATGAAATAAGGAAATAAATAATAACTTTATTATTGCCTCTAGGGCATATTTCCTTCAGTCTCCCACTTGCACTAGAGTCAATAATCTAGTTCACATCACCATGTGATTTAACACCAATATTCATATCTGTATATGATTAACACCCATAGTTCACATCGTCATGTGACCAACACCCAAAGGGTTTACTAGAGTCAATAATCTAGTTCACATCGCTATGTGATTAACACCCAAAGAGTACTAAGGTGTGATCCTGTTTTGCTCGTGAAAGAACTTAGTCAACGGGTCTGTCACATTCAGAGCCGTATGTATTTTGCAAATATTCTATGTCCACAATGCTCTGCACGGAGCTACTCTAGCTAATTGCTCCCACTTTCAATATGTATCCAGATTGAGACTTAGAGTCATCTGGATTGGTGTAAAAGCTCGCATCGTTGTAACTATTTATGACGGGCTCTTTTATCACCTCCATAATCGAGAAACATCTCCTTAGTCCTCACTAAGGATATTCTTGACTGATGTCCAGTGATCTACTCTTAGATCAAAATTGTATTCCTTTGTCAAACTCAGAGCAAGGTATACAATAGATCTGGTTCACAACATAGCATACTTTATAGAACCTATGACTGTGGCATAGGGAATGACTTTTCATTCTCTTTCTATTTTCTGCCATGGTCGGGTCTTGAGTCTTACTCAACTTCACACCTTTGCATCACAGGCAAGAACTCCTTCTTTGACTGTTCCATTTTGAACTATTTCAAAAATTTATCAAGCTATGTACTCATTGAAAATCTTATCAAGCGTCTTGATTTATCTCAATAGATCTTGATGCTCAATATGTAAGTAGCTTTACTGAGGTCTTTCTTTTAAAGAACTCCTTTCAAACACTCCTTTATGCTTTGCAGAATAATTCTACATTATTTCCAATCAACAATATGTCATTCACATATACTTATCAGAAATGCTGTAGTGCTCCCACTCACTTTCTTGTAAATACAGGCTTCACCGTAAGTTTGTACAAAACTATATGCTTTGATCAACTTATCAAAGCTTATATTCCAACTCTGAGAGGCTTGCACCAGTCCATAGATGAATCGCTAGAGCTTGCACAATTTGTTAGCACCTTTTGGATTGACAAAACCTTCTGGTTGCATCATATACAACTCTTCTTTAATGAATCCATTAAGGAATGCAGTTTTGACATCCTTTTGCCAGATTTCATAAAATGTGGCAATTGCTAACATGATTCGGACAGACTTAAGCATCACTACGGTTGAGAAAATCTCATTGTAGTCAACACCTTGAACTTGTCAAAAACCTTTTTGTGACAAGTCGAGCTTTGTAGATAGTAACACTACTATCAATGTCCGTCTTCCTCTTGAAGATCCATTTATTTTCTATGGCTTGCCGATCATCGGGCAAGTCCACCAAAGTCCACACTTTGTTCTCATACATGGATCCCATCTCAGATTTCATGGCCTCCAGCCATTTCACGGAATCTGGGCTCATCATCGCTTCCTCATAGTTCGTAGGTTTATCATGGTCTATTAACATGACTTTCAGAACAGGATTAACGTACCACACTGGTGCGGACCGTACTCTGGAAGACCTACGAGGTTCTGTAGTAACTTGATCTGAAGTTTCATGATCATCATCATTAGCTTCCTCACTAATTGGTGTAGGAATCACTAGAACTGATTTCAGTGATGAACTATTTTCCAATTAGAGGAGAAGGTACAGTTACCTCATCTAGTTATACTTTCCTCCCACTCATTTCTTTCGAGAGAAACTCCTTCTCTAGAAAGGATCCATTTTTAGCAACGAATGTTTTGCCTTCGGATCTGTGATAGAAGGAGTACCCAATAGTTTCCTTTGGGTATTCTATGAAGACGCACTTCTCCGATTTGGGTTTGAGCTTATCAGGATGAAACTTTTTCACATAAGCATCGCAACCCCAAACTTTAAGAAACGACAACTTAGGTTTACTGCTAAACCACGGTGTCATCTCAACAGATTTAGATGGTGCCCTTTTAACGTGAATGTAGCTGTCTCTAATGCATAACCCCAAAACAATAGTGGTAAATCAGTAAAAGACATCATAGATCACACCATATCCAATAAAGTGCGGTTACGACGTTCGGACACACCATAACGTTGTGGTGTTCCAGGTGGCGTGAGCTGTGAAACTATTCCGCATTGTTTTATATGAAGGGCAAACTCGTAACTCAAATATTCGTCTCCGTGATCAGATCGCAGAAACTTTATTTTCTTGTTACGATGATTTTTCCACTTCACTCTGAAATTCTTTGAACCTTTCAACTATCTCAGACTTATGTTTCATCAAGTAGATATACCCATATCTGCTCAAATCATCTTGTGAAGATCAGAAAATAACGATACTTGCCACGAGCATCAACACTCATTGGATCGCATACATCGCTATGTATTATTTCCAATAAGTTAGTAGCTTGTTCCATTGTTCCAGAGAATGGAGTTTTAGTCATCTTGCCCAAAAGGCACGGATCGCAAGCATCAAATGATTCATAACCAAGTGATCCAAAAATCCATCTTTATGGAGTTTCTTCATGCGCTTTACACCGATATGACCCAAACGGCAGTGCCACAAATAAGTTGCACTATCATTATTAACTTTGCATCTTTTGGCATCAATATTATGAATATGTGTATCACTATGATCGAGATCCAACAAACTATTTTCATTGGGTGTATAACCATCGAAGGTCTTATTCATGTAAACAGAATAAAAATTATTCTTTAACTTCAAATGAATAACCGTATCGCAATAAGCATGATCAAATCATATTTATGCTCGACGCAAACGCTGAATAACATTTATTTAGGTTTAACACTAATCTCGAAAATATAGGGAGTGTGTGATGATGATCATATCAATCTTGGAACTATTTCCAACACTCATCGTCACTTCCCCTTCAACTAGTCTTTGTTTATTCTGTAACTCCTGTTTTGAGTTACTAATCTTAGCAACCGAACAAGTATCAAATACTCAAGGGCTACTATAAACACTAGTAAGGCACACATCAATAATCTGTATATCAAATATAGCCTTGTTCACTTTGCCATCCTTCTTATCCACCAAATATTCAGGGCATTTCCGCTTCGAGTGACCATTTCCTTTGCAGTGTAAACACTCAGTTTCAAGCTTTGGTTCAGCTTTGGTCTTCTTCATGGGAGTGACAACTTGTTTGCCATTCTACTTGAAGTTTCCCTTTCTTTCCCTTTGTCCTTTTCTTGAAACTAGTGGTCTTGTCAATCATCAACACTTGATGCTCTTTCTTGATTTCTACCTTCATCGATTTCAACATCACGAAGAGCTCGGGAAACTTTTACGTCATCCGTTGCATACTATAGTTCATCACGAAGTTCTAGTAACTTGGTGATGGTGACTAGAGAATTCTGTCAATCACTATCTTATCTGGAAGATTAACTCCCACTTGATTCAAGCAATTGTAGTACCCAGACAATCTGAGCACATGCTCACTAGTTGAGCGATTCTCCTCCACCTTTTAGCTATAGAACTTGTTGAAAATTTCATATCTCTCAACTCGGGTATTTGCTTGAAATATTAACTTCAATTCCTGGAACATCTCATATGGTCCATCACGTTCAAAACATCTTTGAAGTCCCGATTCTAAGCTGTTAAGTATGGTGCACTAAACTATCAAGTAGTCATCATATTGAGCTAGCCAAACGCTCATAACGCCTCGCATCCGCTCCTGCAATAGGTTTGTCACCTAGCGGTGCATTAAGGACATAATTCTTACAGGCAGCAATGAGGATAAACCTCGATCACGGATCCAATCCACATCATTGCTACTAACATCTTTTAACACAGTTTTCTAGGAACATATCAAAATAAACATATGAAAGCAACAACGCGAGCTATTGATCTATAACATAATTTGCAAAATACTACCAGACTAAGTTCATGATAAATTAAAGTTCAATTAATCATATTACTTAAGAACTCCCACTTAGACAGACATCTCTCTAGTCATCTAAGTGATCACGTGATCCAAATCAACCAAACCATGTCCGATCATCACGTGAGATGGAGTAGTTTCAATGGTGAACATCACTATGTTGATCATATCTACTATATGATTCACGCCGACCTTCGGTCTCCGTGTTCCGAGGCCATATCTGTATATGCTAGGCTCGTCAAGTTTAACTCGAGTATTCGCGTGTGCAACTGTTTTGCACCCATTGTATTTGAACGTAGAGCCTATCACACCCGATCATCACGTGGTGTCTCAAAGACGAAGAACTTTCATAACGGTGCATACTCGTGGAGAACACTTCTTGATAATTAGTGAGAGATCATCTTAAAATGCTACCGTCAAACAAAACAGAATAAGATGTATAACGAGATAAACATCATATGCAATCAAAATATGTGACATGATATGGCCATGATCATCTTGCGCCTTTGATCTCCATCTCCAAAGTTCATCATGATCTCTATCGTCACCGCACGACACCATGATCTTCATCATCTTGATCTATATCAATGTGTCGTCACATGGTCGCCTCGCCAACTATTGCTCTTGCAACTATTGCTATCGCATAGCGATAAAGTAAAGCAATTATTTGGCACTTGCATCTTATGCAACAAAGAGACAACCATAGGGCTTCGCGCGATTGCCGATAACTTCAACAAAACATGATCATCTCATACAACAACTTATATCTCATCACGTCTAGACCATATCACATCACAACATGCCCTGCAAAAACAAGTTAGACGTCCTCTACTTTGTTGTTGCAAGTTTTACGTGGCTGCTATGGGCTGAGCAAGAACCGTTCTTACCTACGCATCAAAACCACAACAATAGTTCGTCAAGTTAGTGCTATTTTAACCTTCGCAAGGACCGGGCGTAGCCACACTCGGTTCAACTAAAGTTGGAGAAACAGACACCCGCTAGTCACCAGTGTGCAAAGCACGGCGGTAAAACCAGTCTCGCGTAAGCGTACGCGTAATGTCGGTCCGGGCCGCTTCATCCAACAATACCGCTGAACCAAAGTATGACATGCTGGTAAGCAATATGACTTGTATCGCCCACAACTCACTTTTGTTCTACTCATGCATATAACATCAACGCATAAAACCTGGCTCTGATACCACTGTTGGGGAACGTAGTAATTTCAAAAATTTCCTACGCACATGCAAGATCATGGTGATGGCATAGCAACGAGAGGGGAGAGTGTTGTCCATGTACCCTCGTAGACCGTAAGCGGAAGCGTTAGCTCAACACGGTTGATGTAGTCGTACGTCTTCACGATCCGACAGATCCAAGCACCGAACGTACGGCACCTCCGAGTTCAGCACACGTTCAGCTCGATGACGATCTCCGGGCTCTGATCCAGCAAAGCTACGGAGATGAGTTCCGTCAGCACGACGGCGTGGTGACGATGATGATGTTCTACCGGCGCAGGGCATCGCCTAAACTCCGCGACGATATGACCGAGGTGGAATATGGTGGAGGGGGGCACCGCACACGGCTAAGGAATGATCCGTAGATCAACTTGTGTGTCATGGGGTGCCCCCCTGCCCCTGTATATAAAGGAGCAAGGGGGAGGGGGCGGCCGGCCTAGGAGGAGGCGCGCCAAGGGGAGTCCTACTCCCATCCTTCCTTGTTGGAGTAGGAGAAGGGGGAAAGAGGGGGAGAGGAGGAAGGAAAAGGGGGCCGCACCCCTTGTCCAATTCGGACCAGAGGGGGACTGCGCGCCTCCTTCCTTTCGGCCTCTTTCCTCTATTCCCGTATGGCCCAATAAGGCCCATATACTCCCCGGCGAATTCCCGTAACTCTCCGGTACTCCGAAAAATACCCGAATCGCTCGAAACCTTTCCGAACTCCGAATATAGTCGTCCAATATATCGATCTTTACGTCTCGACCATTTCGAGACTCCTTGTCTTGTTCCCGATCTCATCCGGGACTCCGAACTCCTTCGGTACATCAAAACTCATAAACTCATAATATAACTGTCATCGAAACCTTAAGCGTGCGGACCCTACGGGTTCGAGAACTATGTAGACATGACCTATAACTATTCTCGGTCAATAACCAATAGCGGAACCTGGATGCCCATATTGGCTCCTACATATTCTACGAAGATCTTTATCGGTCAAACCGTATAACAACATACGTTGTTCCCTTTGTCATCGGTATGTTACTTGCCCGAGATTCGATCGTCGGTATCCAATACCTAGTTCAATCTCGTTACCGGCAAGTCTCTTTACTCGTTACGTAATGCATCATTCTATAACTAACTCATTAACTACATTGCTTGTAAGGCTTATAGTGATGCGCATTACCGAGAGGGCCCAGAGATACCTCTCCGACAATCGGAGTGACAAAACCTAATCTCGAAATACACCAACCCAACATGTACCTTTGGAAACACCTGTAGTACTCCTTTATAATCACCCAGTTACGTTGTGATGTTTGGTAGCACCCAAAGTGTTCCTCCGGTAAACGGGAATTGCATAATCTCATAGTTACAGGAACATGTATAAGTCATGAAGAAAGCAATAGCGACATACTAAACGATCGTGTGCTAAGCTAACGGAATGGGTCATGTCAATCACATCATTCTCCTAATGATGTGATCCCGTTAATCAAATGACAACACATGTCTATGGTTAGGAAACATAAGCATCTTTGGTCAACAAGCTAGTCAAGTAGAGGCATACTAGTGACACTATGTTTGTCTATGTATTCACACATGTATTATGTTTCCGGTTAATGCATTTTTGCATGAATAATAAACATTTATCATGAAATAAGGAAATAAATAATAACTTTATTATTGCCCCTAGGGCATATTTCCTTCATGTCTAGGGTGCCCCCTTGCCCCTGTATATAAAGGAGAAAGGGGGGGTGCGGCCGGCCCTAGGAGGAGGCGCGCCGGAGGAGTCCTACTCCCACCGGGAGTAGGACGCCCCCCCTTCCCTAGTTGGACTAGGACTTGGGGGGAAGGAGGAGAGGGGGGAAAGGAAAAGGGGGGCGCCGCCCCCCTCCTTGTCCTATTCGGACTTGGGGGAGGGGCGCGCGGCTGCGCCTTGGCCCCTCCTCCTCTTCCTCCACTAGGCCCACTAAGGCCCATTAGGTCACCGGGGGGTTCCGGTAACCTCCCGGTACTCCGATAAAATGCCGATTTCACCCGGAATACTTCCGATGTCCAAACATGGGCTTCCAATATATCAACCTTTATGTCTCGACCATTTCGAGACTCCTCGTCATGTCCGTGATCACATCCGGTACTCCGAACAAACTTCGGTACATCAAAACTTATAAACTCATAATAAAACTATCATCGTAATGTTAAGCGTGCGGACCCTACGGGTTCGAGAGCTATGTAGACATGACCTAGAACTATTCTCGGTCAATAACCAATAGCGGAACCTGGATGCCCATATTGGCTCCTACATATTCTACGAAGATCTTTATCGGTTAAACCGCATAACAACATACGTTGTTCCCTTTGTCATCGATATGTTACTTGCCCGAGATTCGATCGTTGGTATCCAATACCTAGCTCAATCTCGTTACTGGCAAGTCTCTTTACTCGTTACGTAATGCATCATTCCGTAACTAACTCATTAGCTACATTGCTTGCAAGGCTTATAGTGATGTGCATTACCGAGAGGGCCCAGAGATACCTCTCCGACAATTGGAGTGACAAAACCTAATCTCGAAATACGCCAACCCAACATGTACCTTTGGAGACACCTGTAGTACTCCTTTATAATTACCCGATTCGTTGTGACGTTTGGTAGCACCAAAGTGTTCCTCCGTAAACGGAGTTGCATAATCTCATAGTTACAGGAACATGTATAAGTCATGAAGAAAGCAATGGCAATATACTAAACGATCAAGTGCTAGGCTAACGGAATGGGTCATGTCAATCATATCATTCTCCCAATGATGTGATCCCATTAATCAAATGACAACACATGTCTATGGTTAGGAAACATAACCATCTTTGATTAATGAGCTAGTCAAGTAGAGTCATACTAGTGACTTTATGTTTGTCTATGTATTCACACATGTATCGTGTTTCCGGTTAATACAATTCTAGTATGAATAATAAACATTTATCATGAAATAAGGAAATAAATAATAACTTTATTATTACCTCTAGGGCATATTTCCTTCAAGAAAAACAATGTTAACTTGACAGCAAGCTTGCATTGCTAATGAAGAAATGAGTTGATCACAAAACAGACCAACTACCTGTCGGTACAAGTAGGCAAGAGTCGCTGAACCCCAGCTCCATTTGCTATCGAAGACGGTCAACACCTTCAGCCACATCCATGGAGCGCTCTTGCCAGTGGAGTCAGGAAACAAAGTCCTCGACACAACGTACCACATATACACACGAGCATGTGTCTGGATCACATCATCAGTGGCATCCGGAGGGCACGTCGCAAAGTTATTTTGAATCCATGTGAAAGCAGCTCCGGTTGCTTCCCTTTCCCTCTTCTTCTTCTGTTCTCCCTCCTCTACATCAGCCTCAGCCTCGGTAGGAACCATACCGATAAGAGCAATCATCTGCTCGCGCCACCCATCAGAATCAGTGCTCATACAGAGAGGCCTCCCGTCGATAGCAAGACCGATGATCAACGAGACATCCTTGAGCGTCACGGTCATCTCCCTAGTCCGAAGATGGAAACTGTGCGTCTCCGACCTCCACCGATCAACAAGAGCGGACACCAGTGGAGCGTTCAGATTCGGCGTGGACCGGCTGACCAACAGAATCCACGGGAGTAGTCCTGCCTGCTTGATGTACGGTGTGTACCGCTCGTCGTAAGGCATGGCAGGATGAAAGACCCCGTGATACCGAATCTTCAGAGGTTCAAGCTTCTGCAAAAAACAAGTAATGACAAATCTTAGGGCATGTAAATTTTAACTAAAGGCAAATTTGCAAAAGATTTAGATTACTCATTATTACCTTATCCTTCTCGCACATCATGTAGGCCCGGTGTTGCACGTCGTAGACATCGTCCAGAAGCCAAACCATCCTTACAATTTCAAACAGTAAACATATATGAGTTCATCTTCATCTCAAATATCGGTATACACTAAACACATAACATGTGTTCAACTACAAGAATCTCAACATCTCCTTCTCACACAAGGAATATGTCATATGTGTTCAGATAAACTAAACATCTAATATTTCAAATAAACTCAACATCTAATATTTGAAATAAACTCAACATCTAATATATATCTAAACAAGCATCTCATATATCTCTACAAAAAACAACATCTCATAATTATCTATAAAAATAGGCATCTCATATATATCTAAAAAAACTAAACAATCTAGGGTTTCACTAACAAGAATCATATATTGTGAACTAATAAATAACACTATGGTACTACCAATATGAATACACATCCTAAATCGAGCAAATCAAACAAATCAAGGGTTCCATCAAATCTTGGACAAATCTCTAAAATGGCAACAAATTTACGGAGCAAAAGAAAGAGAACGGAAGAGTGTACCTAGTAGGATGGATTGGGGATCGAATCCACGGATCAAATCTTCAGATCTGAGAGGGATGAGGGGGGATTAGATGGGGTGTAGGATCGAAAGTATGTCTAGAGGGGGGGTGATTAGACTACTTGACAATATAAAAATTCAGCCTTTTGATAAAGACAAGTTTTTGGCAGATTCACGATTATGATCAAGTCAAGTATCACCCTACACATGCAGTTCTAGAGTATAGGCAGCGGAAAGTAAATTGCACATGTAGTAAAGAGAGGTGGAGAAGAGCAAACGCAATTTGGAGACACGGAGATTTTTCTCGTGGTTCCGATAGGTGGTGCTATCGTCAATCCACGTTGATGGAGACTTCAACCCACGGAGGGTAACGGCTGCAAGAGTCCACGGAGGGCTCCACCCACGAAGGGTCCACGAAGAAGCAACCTTGTCTATGCCATCATGGCATACGCCCACGGAGGGCTAGCCTTACTGGGGTAGATCTTCACGAAGTAGGCGATCTCCTTGCCCTTACAAACTTCTTGGTTCAACTCCACATCTCGTGGGAGGCTCCCAAGCGACACTTAACCAATCTAGGAGGCACCACCTCCAAAAGGTAATAGATGGTGTTGATGATGATGAACTCCTTGCTCTTGTGCTTCAAATGATAATCTCCCCAACACTCAACTCTCCTCACTGATTTGGCTGTGGTGGAAGAAAGTATTGAGTGGAAAGCAACTTGGGAAGGCTAGAGATCAAGTTTCATATGGTGGGAGTGGAGCAACTTGATCTCAACACAAGGGTAGGTAGTTCTCTTCTCGAAAATGTAAGGTAGGAGTGGTAGTTCTTTCGATGGCTCTCTCCACGAATGAAGAGGGGGTGGAGGGTATTTATAGCCTCCACACAAAATCCAACCGTTACACACATTTGACCAATCTCGGTCGGGACCGAAGTTGACAACTCGGTGAGACCGAAAGTTCAAATCATGTGAACGTTGGGATTTTCGGTGGGACCGAAAATACAATCTCGGTTAGTCCGATTCGTCCAAAGACAAGAGCTTGCCAATCTCGGTGGGACCGACTTCATCATCTCGGTGACACCGATTTGATGATAGAAGGTTACAGAAGCTTGGCGACTCAAGTTTCGGTGAGACCGAGTTCAGAATCGGAAAATCCGAAATATCTAGGGTTTGGCTTTGTGGCTGAGGTGGTTCATCTCGGTGTGACTGAGTTTAGGAAATCGGTGGGACCGAGATTACTTATGAGTGTATATTGCAGTGAGAGTTGCTCATAGTTTAGGAGATGTATCACTAAGCACTTTGAGCAACCAGATCATTATCATAACCTCATCCCCTTTTAATAGTATTGGCTTTCCTATGGACTCAATGTGATCTTGGATCACTAAACCAAAAATGGAGTCTTGAGCTTTTGCCAATGCTTGCCTTAGCATTTTGAGGGGTCCACTTCTTCAGTCCTTGCCATACCCATATCACTGAACTTTCTGAAATGATTCTCAAGAAACTATTAGTTCAATGATATATATGTTGTTATTAATTACCAAAACCACCCGGGGATTAGTTGCACTTTCAATCTCCCCCTTTTTGGTAATTGATGACAACATATAGATCAAAGCTTCGACAAAGGATATAATCAATGAATAATATCGTCGCTTTGAGAAGTATGTGATAAGCAAGAGCTCCCCCTAAATTTGTGCATTATTTAAGATTTGCGTTTGAATGCAAATGCACAATCGATTAGGATCATGGGTCACTCTTCCATGTCACATACATCTTGGTGGAGCGCACAAAATGATAAGAATGGATAGCATGCACCCAATCACCAAGACATGAGTAAATGGTCATACAAGATATGAATAGCATATGATAAGCATTAAGCACACATTAAGGCATAGTACGACCAAGCACTCATCAAAGTAGAACAAACGTAGTATCAAACACACAGAATGTCTCAAAAATCAAAAGTATCTCAAAGAAACCGCAAATGAACGAAAGAGCAAAAGCGATAGCACTCTCTCTCGAAGTCCTATGATCTATACAATTTCTCCCCCTTTGGCAACAAGTTACCAAAAAGTTCGAAAAGTATAGAGCTAAGCGTCACTGGGGACTCTGCTGACGGCTCCTGTCTGGGTTGAGGTTGGAGTTGAGATGGCAGCATCGGCGAAGACTTCAGCTGATGTCTGTGGAGCTGGAGGAGTGGTCACTGGAGCTGGAGCTGGAGCAACTGATGGAGCTGTGGAGGTGCTTGATGCTTGTAGTCCCGTGTCATCCATCGAATAGCAGTGATCGGGGTCTTGTGGGAACCGGAGCAGGCTGTTGATAATCATCCCGGACTAGGTCATCCTGCATCTCACACATGAGCTCTTCCTTCTCCTCTTTGCTTCCTCAATATCTGCCTCAAGCTTGTTGTGATTACTTGCACTTCATCGACTTCACATCCAGAGCATGGATCTTGTCTTCAACAATCCTCTCAAGACTCTCCTCGGTCGCATAATGCTGGCCAGCGTTGTTCAATCCTCTGGGTAGCTTCAAGGAGCTGCTCTCCAACACTCTTTGGTTTAGCTGCTGCTGCTGCTGCTTCCTTTTCAGCTTTGGCTTTCTTGGCAGCTTCTATCTTAGCTTGACCTTCAACTGACGTTGGATCCTCCTCATCCATGACAACAACATTGTCCTCATGCTCAGGCTGCAGTGGTAGGTGTGGTCTATCCAACAAGTAGGTGCCCATGCCAAACTTGGCATTTATAAGCATCTAAATATGCGGGGCAAATCCACACGACCTCTTCTGGTCTGCTGCAGTCCTCTTGATGGTCTCAACTATCAAGTCCATCACCTTGAAAGGTGCTCTCTCATCAAGTATATGCAGCATGTTGATAGAATATCCTCTGATCATGCGATGATCTCCAGACTTGGGCATCAAGGTATGCCTCAGAATAGTGTTCGTGGTAGGAAGACCTGCCTGGAGATGATACACTGAGCCGAGCTTCCAGATTCCTAAATCCTTAGCTGGTACCTCGTTGTACATATTCTTCATAGATTCATGGTTCTTCTTGGGAATACCATAGACATCAACATCATCCTCTCTCTACACTGGAGCATTCAGCAGTGCTGCCCATTCTTCAACAGTTGAAGAGAATCTTTGGCCTTCAGTCATCCATGTGATCTTTCCATCAGGATAGAAATGAGCTGTGGCATAGAATTGCATAATCATTTCATCATTCCAACTGGTCAACTTCGACCTACAAAGTCTGCAACGCCACATGCGAGAAAGCTCTCATGAACATGTGGAAAGAAGTCTCATGCTCTTCATTTGTCAATGTATGCCCAATCAACATAGCGAGTGTGTCGCAACTATGGGCTTCTTGTCCATCAAGACAGCCTCATAGAAGTCCTGCTGCTCTCTCGTGTGGAATCTTGGATCAACAGCAGTTCTTCTCCTCACAAAGATATGGATCAGCTTGTCTCCATAGCCTGAGACCTCTATCCTTTCTTTCCTTCATGTTCTCAGCTTGAGGATGAGCATCATTGTGAAGTGGTAGTTTCTGACGAAGTTTCAGCAAGACAGGTGCCTCATCATCTGACACAACTGGTGGCACATCATCTTTCTTCTTCTCTGAAGCTGGAATGTTCCTGACAGTCTTCTTGGGCTTGACAGCAGGCTTTGCTGGAGCTGCCTTGACTGGAGCAGATTGCTTGGGTTTAGAAGTGGCTCCTGCCCTGATGGCATCACCCATGAACTTAGACTTCTGAGGAGGAGGCTGGGGTGCTTCCTCATCCTCATCTTCCTCTGTTGCATCATCATGCACAATCCTCTTCCTCTTGGAAGTTTTCTTCACCTTGCTTGTTGTTTCTTCTTCCAAACTCAGCTTCTTGGCAACAGTGGATTTCTTCACTTTTCTGGTGCCTTTCTTGGACTGAAGAAGTGGACCCCTCAAAATGCTAAGGCAAGCATTGGCAAAAGCTCAAGACTCCATTTTTGGTTTAGTGATCCAAGATCACATTGAGTCCATAGGAAAGCCAATACTATTAAAAGGGGATGAGGTTATGATAATGATCTGGTTGCTCAAAGTGCTTAGTGATACATCTCCTAAACTATGAGCAACTCTCACTGCAATATACACTCATAAGTAATCTCGGTCCCACCGATTTCCTAAACTCACCACACCGAGATGAACCACCTCACCACAAAGCCAAACCCTAGATATTTCGGATTTTCCGATTCGAACTCGGTCTCACCGAAACTTGAGTCGCCAAGCTTCTGTAACCTTCTATCATCAAATCGGTGTCACCGAGATGATGAAGTCGGTCCCACCGAGATTGGCAAGCTCTTGTCTTTGGACGAATCGGACTAACCGAGATTGTATTTTCGGTCCCACCGAAAATCCCAACGTTCACATGATTTGAACTTTCGGTCTCACCGAATTGTCAACTTCGGTCTGACCGAGATTGGTCAAATGTGTGTAACGGTTGGATTTTGTGTGGAGGCTATAAATACCCTCCACCCCTCTTCATTCGTGGAGAGAGCCATCGAAAGAACTACCACTCCTACCTTACATTTCTCGAGAAGAGAACTACCTACCCTTGTGTTGAGATCAAGTTGCTCCACTCCCACCATATGAAACTTGATCTCTAGCCTTCCCAAGTTGCTTTCCACTCAATCCTTTCTTCCACCACAGCCAAATCAGTGAGGAGAGTTGAGTGTTGGGGAGATTATCATTTGAAGCACAAGAGCAAGGAGTTCATCATCATCAACACCATCTATTACCTTTTGGAGGGTGGTGCCTCCTAGATTGGTTAGGTGTCGCTTGGGAGCCTCCGTTGAGATGTGGAGTTGAACCAAGAAGTTTGTAAGGGCAAGGAGATCGCCTACTTCGTGAAGATCTACCCCGAGTAAGGCTAGCCCTCTGTGGGCGTAGGCCATGATGGCATAGACAAGGTTGCTTCTTCGTGGACCCTTCGTGGGTGGAGCCCTCCGTGGACTCTCGCAGCCGTTATCCTCCGTGGGTTGAAGTCTCCATCAACGTGGAAGTAAGATAGCACCACCTATCGGAACCACGAGAAAAATCACCGCGTCTCCAAAATTGCGTTTGCTCTTCTCCACCTCTCTTTACTACATGTGCAATTTACTTTCCGCTGCCTATACTCTAGAATTGCATGTGTAGGGTGATGCTTGACTTGATCATAATTGTGAATCTCCCAAAAACTTGTCTTTGTCAAAAGGCATAATTTTTATATTGTCAAGTAGTCTAATCACCCCCCCCTCTAGACATACTTTCGATCCTACAAGTGGTATCAGAGCTTTGGTCTCCATTGTATTGGTTTCCATTGCATTGGACTCCATAAGCTTGGTTTCACAACCTAGGAGAGTATGGCGTCTAGTGAGGGTAATTTTCGTAGAGGTCCTTACTTTGATGGTACAAACTTTGCTAGTTGGAAGCATAAAATGAAAATGCATATTCTTGGCCATAACCCAGCCGCATGGGGCATTATTTGTGTTGGTATGCAAGGTGAATTCTTGAGGAAGGAAAAGTTCGGATCGCGGCTACAACGGAAGAATTGCGGATGTTGCAAAACAATGCTCAAGCTTGTGACATTCTCTTCAATGCCTTGTGTCCCGAGGAGTTCAACAAAATCATCTGTCTTGAGAATGCAAAAGAGATTTGGGATACTTTGGTTGAAATGCACGAAGGTACCGAGTCCGTGAAGGAATCAAAGCCAGATGTTCTTCAAGGTCAACTTGACAAGTTCAAGATGAAGGAAGGTGAAGGAGTCGCTGAAATGTACTCTAGGCTTGCTCTCATCACAAATGAGATTGCCGGCTTAGGAAGCGAAGAAATGACCGACCGATTCATCATCAAGAAGATTCTCAGAGCTTTGGATGGAAAGTATGACACCGTGTGCACTTTGATCCAAATGATGCCAAACTACAAGAATCTCAAGCCAACCAAGTCATTGGAAGAATTGTTGCTCATGAGATGACACTTAAGGATAAGGAAGAGCTTCACAACAAGTCAAGTGGTGCTTACAAAGCTACAAGTGATGCTCCCACAACCTCAAGTGACAAGCTAGTTTCCAATGAAGAGATAAGCCTAATGGTGAAGAACTTCAACAAATTCTACAAGAGTAGAAGCAAAGAGAGAAGCTCAAAGTCTAGATCATATGATGAAAAGAGATCTTCTAGTCGTGATCGAAACTGCTATAATTGTGGAAGACCCGGACACTACTCAAATGAGTGCTCGGCTCCCCACAAGAGAAGAGAAGAATCTCCAAGAAGAAGAAGCTCAAGAGATGAGTCACCTCGGAAAGAGAGAAGGAGTAGAGATGATCGTTATGAACGAAGACCCTCTCTGAGAAGCAAGGATTCGGAGAGGAAAGACAAGTCATCAAGGAGCTACACAAGAAGAAAACATCAAGCTCATGTAGGTGAATGGGTCTCCGGCTCCGACTCCGACAATCAATCCGAAAGAAGCTATCACTCCAACTCCGACTACAGTCAAGATGAAGGTGTTTCCGGTCTTGCTCTCATGTCCTCCAACTCCAACTCCTACGACTTATTTGATTCACCAAATGAGGGAATTGGAAGATGCTTCATGGCTAAAGGCCCCAAGGCATCACACCCTGAATTCATTGACTTTGATAGTGATGAGGATGACTTGCTTGGTGAAGATGAGCTCTTACATGATAAATCTAGTGAGCCTAGTAATGATGAACATGCTAGTAGTCTTTATAGTCGAGAAGAGTCGAATGACAATGCTATGAAGGAGATTGAGCGTCTAACTAAAGAACTAAACACTCTTAAGTTAGCTCATGAAACAACTCAAGAAGATCATAGAGAGCTCCTAAGATCTCATGAGAAGCTACGCTTCGAGAAGCTCACTCTAGAGCAAGAACATGAGTTTCTAAAAGCAATCAATGACGATCTTCGAAAGAAGAGTTCTTCATATCTTGCCAAACGACTTCTCTTGTCTAATTTCTTGCCACCCATTAAAACTAAGCATGACAAGCATAAGAAAAACTCTGCATCTAGTAGTAACAATAACCATGCTAAATCCAATATTGTTGCTTCTAGTAGTTCTCTTGATTCCACTAACAATGTTTCAAGCCAAGTTACACTTGAGCAAGAAAATAGTTTATTGAAAGGGATTATAGAGAAAGGTGTCTACAAGAGCCTTGCCGGAAGCAAGAACTTTGAGGAAATTGTCCGCAAGCAAGGAAGGCACTGGAAGAATCAAGGAATTGGTTTTGAGCGAAAGTTCAACGCCGAGGGTGTTGAATGGGAAGAAGGTCAATATCCCACTCCACAGTTTGTTTCTCAAAAGGAGAAGTATGATCCTTCTTCTTCCAATGTGGAACAAGCTCAAGATGACCTTCCACCACAAGACCACAAGCTAAAAGGCAAGGACAAGCTTCAAGAGGAGATTGATGCATTTGTTGAAGCACCTCAAGCCATGGTCAAGTGGGTTCCCAAGGAACGTCAAGTTCTACTTCGTCAAGCTCAACTACAACCCCAAGGATTCCCATCAAGATGATGTGGATCCCGAAGAGGAAGAACTAGAGAGTTCTTGAGGGTGACTCCGCCAACATACTTCACTCACATTCATTTTGGCAAAAACTTGTGCAATCAACTTCCACATTATGCACTAGTTCATGGAGTCACAAACCCTCTTGTTGGTAAGTCAAGGGACAAGGTAATCATTGCTTTCATGGACATCATCTATTGTGAACTTCAATCTATGTCCATGGATATCCTTGTTTGTTCCTTGTGGGACTAACCCATGTAGGTATTGAAAGTGCCCGAATCCAACGGATTGCTCCAAACTCTTGATGATCTTCATCAACATTGAGCATCCACATCTTCAACATCTACATGAAGTCTTCTACGACAACCCAAGGTTAGTTTGACCCTTTAAAAAGGGGTTCTCACATCTAGGGGGAGCTTTGCTCTAAAGAATTGAGCAAAAGCATCTTCAAATGATGTGAACACATTAATGCTTTATGTAAAAGTGGTAACCCCACTTGTGCTTAAACGATGAGTATGACCTATGATCAAATGTTCTCATTTGACTCCTAAGTCAATATACTCATATAAAGATGATCTAGTCATCGACAAATTGTGTGATAGTAGCTAGAGTTTTGATTGTGCATGTTTGACACATATTTCATTTGCTATCTTATTGTGTGAGCATGTTGGATGCATGATTTTATCCATTCAAGGACATCCATTTGTTGTTTTGGTTGTTTTGAATTTTCTGACCAAATGGATGGACAAGAATGCCTAAGTACCTCCCCTAGCTATCTATGCTTTCTTGTCTCAAATTCTATTCATGCTTACATCACAAACTTTGAACAAGTCATTTTCGGACCCTCCGAGTGAGGAGCACTCGGAGCCACCAATCCGTCAAGGGCTAACTTCCAAAACCTTCTAAGTGATTTCGGTCAGACCAACCCACTCAAACTCGGTCGAACCGAAAGCATTTGGACTGATCTAGGTTTTCACCTCGGTGAAACCGAGTTGTAATTTTCGGCGTGACCGAAGTGCATAACTGCCTGCAGTTATTCATCTCGGTGCCACCGAGTTTTACAACTCGGTCCCACCGACAAAAAGGGTATATATACTCGAGGGCGCGCGTGATTTCTACTTCAAACGCTTCGCCCCACACCCTTGTTGCCGTCGCCGTGGTCTCCGGATCGTCTCCGTTGCCGCCTGGCGCCCTCGCCGCAGTCTCCGTCGCCGTCAACGGACATCTTCTCCGCGCCGTTGCGCCAGAGAAAACTCCACCAAGTTAGGGTGAGTTTCGATCCCACTCGTGCTCCCATCTCCGATTCAATGCACGTTTGGTTTGCCTAGTATCTTGCCACGATTGAAATCTTCCTGAACACCAGATTAGTTCTTTTGGACTAGATTCGAGTAAAAGTTTTAGGGTTAGGTTTCCGCCGAACACATCTCGATGGGACCGATTTTACATTCTCGGTATGACCGATTTGGCCTATGGCCATTGCACTGCACTCTTCGGTCCAACCGAGTTGTGCAAATCGGTGTGACCGAAATGAGGATTCTGTGAAACCCTAGTGTTTTCGGCAGGACCGAAACCCACTTCGGTCCAACCGAAAGTGGTGTGAAGCCTCTGTTTAAACACTTCGGATTCACCGAATTTTAAACTCGGTCTGACCGAAATGTCTTCTGTGAAAACCTAATACTAAAATTTGAACTCATTTTGTTTGCAAAAACTTCTGCAGTTTGTGATGACTCTTCTTCTCTGCCTATACCTTATCTATTCACAGGTTGTCAGCCATGTCAGATGCCAGTGACAGCCAGAACAGGTCAGAGACACCTATTGCAGATATTCCTGAGGCAGGCACTAGTCCTAATCCCAGCAGCTCATCAGATGATGGTGAGAGGAGTACACCAAGTGGTTTGCCTCCTGCAGCCACCAGAGCCAGAAAGAAGAGGAACTCTGATGATGAAGACTCAGATTTCGTTGTTGAGGAAGAAGTCTCCTCAAAGCCCAAGAGAAAAGTTGTTGCCAAAGAGCCACAGGGTCAAAAAACTAAGAAGGGCACCAGAAAAGTCAAGCAGTCCACTGTTGCCAAGAAGCTTAGTTTGGAAGAGGAAACTACAAGCAAGGTGAAGAAAACTTCCAAGAGGAAGAGGTTAGTGCATGATGATGCAGCCGAGGCAGATGAGGATGAGGAAGCACCCCAGCCTCCTCCTCAGAAGTCTAAGTTCATGGGTGATGCCATCAAGGCTGGAGCCACTTCAAAGCCCAAGCAATCTGCTCCAGCTAAGGCAGCTCCAGCAAAGCCTGCTGCTAAGCCAAAGAAGACAGTCAGGAACATTCCAGCATCTGAGAAGAACAAAGATGATGTGCCACCAGCTGTGTCAGATGATGAAGCACCAGTTCTACTGAAACTTCGACAGAAACTGCCACTACATAATGATGCTCATCCTCAAGCTGAGAACATGAAGGAAAGGAAAGATAGAGGTCTCAGGCTATGGAGACAATCTGACCCATATGCCGTGAGGAGAAGAACTGCTGTTGATCCCAGATTCCACACCAGAGAACAGCAGGACTTCTATGAGACTGTGCTGATGGACAAGAAGCCCATAGTTGCAGACACCAGATATGTTGATTGGAAGTATATTGACAGCGAAGAGCACAGAGACTTCTTTCCACATGTGCATGAAAGCTTCACTGCATGTGGTGTTGCAGACTTTGTAGGTCATAAGCTGACAAATTGGAATGATGAGATGATTATGCAATTCTATGCCACAGCTCACTTCTACCCAGATGGAAGGATTGTATGGATGACTGAAGGCCAAAGATTTTCTTCAACTGTTGAAGAATGGGCAGAACTTCTGAATGCTCCAGTGCAAAGAGAGGATGACATTGATGTATATGGTATTCCAAAGAAGAACCATGAATCCATGAAGAAGATGTACAAAGAGGTTCCAGCTAAGGATTTGGGAATCTGGAAGCTCGGCTCAGTGTACTATCTCCAGGCAGGCCTACCTACCACTAACACTATTCTGAGGCATACCTTGATGCCCAAGTCTGGAGATCATCGCATGATCAGAGGATACTCTATCAACATGCTGCATATAATTGATGAGAGAGCACCTTTCAAGGTGATGGACTTGATAGTTGAGACCATCAAGAGGACTGCAGCTGACCAGAAAAGGTCATGTGGATTTGCCCCGCATATTCAGATGCTTATCAATGCCAAGTTTGGCACGGGCACATACTTGTTGGATAGAGCACACTTACCACTGCAGCCCCGAGCATGAGGATAATGTTGTTGTGATGGATGAGGAGGATCCAACATCGCTTGAAGGTCAAGCAAAGATTGAAGCTGCCAAGAAAGCCAAAGTGACAAGGAAGCAGCAGCAGCAGCAGCTAAACCAAAGAGTGTCGGAGAGCAGCTCCTTGAAGCTACCCAAAGGATTGAACAACGCCTGCCAGCATTGTACAGTCTCGGGGAGAGCCTAGAGAGGATTGTTGAAGACAAGATCCACGCTCTGGATGTGAAGTCGATCAAGTGCAAGTGATTTGTCAACAAGCTTGAGGCGACATTGAGGAAGCAAAGAGGAGAAGGAAGAGCTTATCGTGAGATGCAGGATGACTTAGTCCAGATGCTTATCAACAGATCGCTCCGGTTCCCACAGACCCGATCATTGCTATTCCAAAGGATGACACCAGGACTATAGCTTCAAAGCACCTCCACAGTTCCATCAGTTGCTCCAGCTCCAGCTCCAAAGACCACTCCTCCAGCCTGAGACATCACCTGAAGTCTTCGTCGATGCTGCCATATCAACTCCAACATCAACCTGCATAGAGCCGCCAGCAGAGTCCCCAAAGGCGCTTAGCTCTATGCCTTTTCGTACTTTTTGGTAACTTGTTGCCAAAGGGGGAGAAATTGTATAGATCATAGGACTTCGAGAGAGAGAGTGTTGTTGTCTTTGCGCTTTTGCTCTTTCGTTCATTTGCGGTTTCTTTGAGATACTTTTGATTTTCGAGACATTCAGTGTGTTTGATACTACGTTTGATCCTACTTTAATGAGTGCTTGGTCGTACTATGCCTTAATGTGTGCTTAATGCTTATCATATGCTATTCCTATTTTGTATGACCATTTACTCATGTCTTGGTGATTGGGTGCATGCTGTTCATTCTTATCATTTTGTGGGCTCCACCAAGATGTATGTGACATGGAAGAGTGACCCATGATCCTAATCGATTGTGCATTTGCATTCAAACGCAAATCTTAAATAATGCACAAATTTAGGGGGAGCTCTTACTTATCATGTACTTCTCAAAGCGACGATATTATTCATTGATTATATCCTTTGTCGAAGCTTTGATCTATATGTTGTCATCAATTACCAAAAAGGGGGAGATTGAAAGTGCAACTAATCCCCGGGTGGTTTTGGTAATTAATAACAACATATATATCATTGAACTAATAGTTACTTGAGAATCATTTCAGAAAGTTCAGTGATATGGGTATGGCAAGGACTGAAGAGGTGGACCCCTCAAAATGCTAAGGCAAGCATTGGCAAAAGCTCAAGACTCCATTTTTGGTTTAGTGATCCAAGATCACATTGAGTCCATAGGAAAGCCAATACTATTAAAAGGGGATGAGGTTATGATGATGATCTGGTTGCTCAAAGTGCTTAGTGATACATCTCCTAAACTATCGCAACTTTCACCGCCATATACACTCATAAGTAATCTCGGTCCCACCGATATTCTAAACTCAGTCACACCGAGATGAACCACCTCGGACACAAAGCCAAACCCTAGAAATCTCGGATTTTCCGATTCGAACTCGGTCTCACGAAACTTGAGTTGCCAAGCTTCAGAACCTTCATCATCAAATCGGTGTCACCGAGATGATGAAGTCGGTCCCACCAAGATTGGCAAGCTCTTGTCTTTGCACGAATCGGACTAACCGAGATTGTATTTTCGGTCCCACGAAAATCCCAACGTTCACATGATTTGAACTTTCGGTCTCACCGAGTTGTCAACTTCGGTCCCACCGAGATTGGTCAAATGTGTGTAACGGTTGGATTTTGTGTGGAGGCTATAAATACCCCTCCACCCCTCTTCATTCATGGAGAGAGCCATCAGAAAGAACTACCACTCCTACCTTACATTTCTGAGAAGAGAACTACCTACCCTTGTGTTGAGATCAAGTTGCTCCACTCCCACCATATGAAACTTGATCTCTAGCCTTCCCAAGTTGCTTTCCACTCAATCCTTTCTTCCACCACAGCCAAATCGGTGAGGAGAGTTGAGTGTTGGGGAGATTATCATTTGAAGCACAAGAGCAAGGAGTTCATCATCATCAACACCATCTATTACCTTTTGGAGGTGGTGCCTCCTAGATTGGTTAGGTGTCGCTTGGGAGCCTCCGTCGAGATGTGGAGTTGAACCAAGAAGTTTGTAAGGGCAAGGAGATCGCCTACTTCGTGAAGATCTACCCCGAGTAAGGCTAGCCCTCCGTGGGCGTAGGCCATGATGGCATAGACAAGGTTGCTTCTTCGTGGACCCTTCGTGGGTGGAGCCCTCCGTGGACTCTCGCAGCCGTTACCCTCCGTGGGTTGAAGTCTCCATCAACGTGGAAGTACGATAGCACCACCTATCGGAACCACGAGAAAAATCACCGCGTCTCCAAAATTGCGTTTGCTCTTCTCCACCTCTCTTTACTACATGTGCAATTTACTTTCCGCTGCCTATACTCTAGAATTGCATGTGTAGGGTGATGCTTGACTTGATCATAATTGTGAATCTCCCAAAAACTTGTCTTTGTCAAAAGGCATAATTTTTATATTGTCAAGTAGTCTAATCACCCCCCCTCTAGACATACTTTCGATCCTACACCTGAGGACACACAGTCCCGGACACATAGTCCTCATCGTATTCTCCTTGAACTAAGGTCACACATACCTTGTCCAATAACTCGTGGTAAGACTTCAGGTGACTTCCAAACCTTCACAGACTCGGTCACTCGGTGATCCACAATTCCTCTTGGATGCTCTAGACCATGACGCCTAACCGTCTGGAAGAAGCACAGTCTTCAAAGGTAACAAGCGTCGGATCCACGCAGGATCAATCTCTTCAGTGATGCTCAATCACTTTGGGTTTGTAGCTGTGTTGGGTTTGGGTTTTCCTCACTTGATGATTTTCGCTCAAAGTCCTCAGAGGATGGGATGCTCTCAAATGACAAGTGTCAGTTTCTCTCGGAGCAGCCAACCAGCTAGTGGTTGTAGGGGGCGGCTATTTATAGCCTAGGGAGCAGCCCGAAATGATAAGACATAAATGCCCTTCAATGATATGACCGTTAGGTGGGTAGATATTTTGGGACAGCTGGCGCATAGGACAACAACGGTCAGAAATTTGACTCTCAAATTCCTCAGGGCTATCATGTTCCTCACTGTGTAGGCAATCCGCACTAGCGAATTCCTAACTCCTCAGTCAGAACAAATTCCTCAGTGATCAGAAGAACTTCATCTCTGTCACTGAAGAAATTGACTGAACTGTATGAGATTTCCAATGGCTTCACTTGAAGGGATTGGTAGGTGTAGGATTTTGAGTTGAGCATCACATGGAAATTTTTCCTTAGTATTTCCTCGACCCCCTTTAACAGTACAGTGTTTCCTATGACTCAAGAAAGAGAAAAAGAAACTACGAAAACAAAAGTCTTCACGCTTCATGTTCCTCGAATGAATTCCAAGTCTAAAAGGTCACACCAATTTCTTCACTTTCAAAGTCTTCAGAACGTCTTCAGAAATACAAAGTCTTCAGTCGAAGAACTTCATTTTTAGGGGTCGACTTTCTCTGTAAATATCAAACTCCTCATAGACTTATGGACCTATGTACACTCACAAACGCATCAGTCCCTTAACCTATAAGTCTTCAATACACCAAAATCACTAAGGGGCACTAGATGCACTTACAATCACCCCCTTTTTGGTGATTGATGACAATATAGGTTAAGCTTTCAACGGGGATAAACATATGAAGTGTAAATACTGATATTGAGGAATTTAATTGCAAGATATAGACGAACTCCCCTGAAGATGTGCATAGTGAGGAATTTTCTTTTGAAGCAATGCACACTTGAAGAGTATAATCATGGAGATCTCCCCCTATATCTTGTAATTCATACACGCATTGACATATAATATGAAGAATATGAAATGCATGATGAAATATGGTGACTGATGTAATTCATCATGCGTGCATTGACATTAATGAGGAATAAGCATGCAGAAGAACTCAGCGAAAGTATCCGGCCACCATAGAGTTTAAGTTTACAACTCGATCCAGCAAAGTCATCAAAAGAACGAGAGTTGTAACTTAGCAAAAAAACGCCCATATAGGATAGACCCGCTTGAATACGAACTCAAATTTCTCCCCCTTTGTCATCGAATGACCAAAAGGGTTGTGAGGACTAACGCCCTTGAATAATATCATGATGATGGAGGAGCACCAGCATTGTTGGGGTCGTGTGTTGTTGTAGGGCCTGTCGCAGTGTCGTCCAAGTCTTCATACTCGTCTGTGTCGCGTGATGAAGAATATGAACTAGCTACCAAGAAAGGAACCTTGACCTTCTTGTATTTCTTCGGTGGAGGAGCAGACCAGTCAAAATCTTTCTTGAAGCCCATTTGCTTCAGATCTTCTTCACCATATAGATGTGACAGAATAGCCCAGGTGCGATCGAAGACTTCATGGAGGTAGTAATGGTTTTTCTTCACTGCATTATGTGTAGCAGTCATGTTGTGAAGAATAGAACCAAACTGATGCTTAACCCATTTGTGGTTTCGATCCACCTTCTGGTGAAGACTAAGAAGCAGCTCACGGTCAGTCATCACACGAGGAGTTGTGGCTTGAGGATTTGGCTTGGATGCATTGGCAGCAGAATCATGAGTGGCAGAGTCATCATTGGTGGAATAAGATGCAGCTTTGCGAAACTGACCATCCAATGGATGAATGCCTTCATCGATAATAGCAGGTGCCTTGCCCTTCTCATCAGCTGAGGAATATTTCCGCTTGAGGACTTCAATCGGGGGCAAGTAGCTGAGATGATTCTGAAAATCAGCTTTGTAGTTGAGTGAAGACCTTGTTTTGAGGAATTTCATGATCCAAGGAGCATAAGGCTTCAGCTCAAACGGAGAAAGTGCAACATTTGCCAGAGTCCTCATGAAGAAATCATGATAATTGACAGGGATGCCATGCATGATGTTGAATAGCAGATTCTTTATGATGCCAACAATTTCCTCATCAGATGAGTCGTGGCCTTTGATAGGACTCAAAGTCTTCATCAGAATGTGATAGACTGTTCTTGGCACATACATCAATTCCTTCACGAGGAATTTGGTCCTTGGGGCTTGACCAGGCTTCAGAGGCTTCATTAGCACTTGCATGTAATGAGCAGTAAGTTCAGGTTCTTGGTACAGACAACTAGCACCTTCAGGTGGAGGACTGATTGGCAGGGCATGAAGTAATTCAGAGGCCGGTGCTTTGTAATGAGTACGTTCGGTCATCCAGTCCAACACCCAAGTGTTGATATCATCAGCATCACCTGTGATGTGCAGCGTTGTGTAGAACTGAAGAATAAGCTCTTCATTCCAATCAACAATGTCAGAGCAAAAGTTGAGCAGTCCGGCATCATGAAGCACACTGAGGACTTGATAGAAGCAAGGCATTGATTCCATATCCACGTGAGGAATATGCTCGTGGTCGAAGACTTTGTCTTTGTTGAATAGTAGTGAAGAATAGAAGTTGGCCTGGCTGGCAGTCCAAAAACGCTTCCTTCTAAGACGAGCACAGTCATATGGGTTGAATTCAATGAAGAAAACATGCTCGCCGAAGAAATAATCAGCCTTGAATTTTTGCTTCTTTGAGAAGGGATCCTTTGGCTTGGGGTGAGGAGTATCGGTCAATTGCATCACCACCTCAGGAATCGCAATCTCAGGATCCACAGGCTGAGGAATTTCAGGATCTTCTTCAGTTGCAGCCTGGGTCTTCAATTCTTCATTAACATGTTCATCAGCACTAGTGGCTAGAATTTCTTCATGGACAGATGGGGTTGCATGAGGTTATTCAGATCCCATTTGTACTTCAGTAGTGACAGGGGACTGAGGAATTGATTGAAGTGGGTTGAACAGTGGAGAGTTGGGGTGCTGACTTTCCCAAAAGTCATCATTCAGCACGGAATGGAGTTGGTGTAGGTGCAGGAGGAGCAGAGGAATTTGGTTCAGTTACTTCAGGCACAACTGATGCAGTTGCCCTGACTTCTTCATTTTCTTCAGGCGCAACACTAGTGGTTGCCCTGGCAATTTCTTCAGCGGATGGAATGTAGTCATCAGCCCTGGTGCTTTCATTTTCTTCCGCAACCTGATTGTCATCAACGGTGCTAGCATGTTCTTCAGTAGGCTATGCAGATGCTTCAGCCTAAGGATTTTCTTGTTGTGTTGGGGCTGCAACATTTGAAGTGAATTTATCAGTCATCTTCACAAATATGACTTTCGCTCCAAGCCAGTCAGCATAGTAGCGATCAAATTCATCACTCAGTTGCTTGATCTCACCTTGCAAGGCAACAAGTTGTTCAGGGGAAAGCTTGAGGACGTTGTCCTTTAGGTAGCGCTGCTTCTTGTACTGCGCTTTCTTCACCCTTCTTCCTTCTTCAAATTTCCATTTTTCTTCTTCAATGAAGGCAATCAAAACATGACTTTGACTAGGAGTGAGGTTCATCTCAGGCAAAGGTGTGTTTGGGTCCTTGTGCCATAGATCAATGAAATCTAGGATCAACTTTGGATCCAATAACAGTGGCACATTGCTTCCTTTGGCTCTAGCGGCCCTGGCCTGCCTGTTTCTGATGATTTCGGCAAGTTCTTCATCATCAGCCTCGTCATCATCAGATGGCACTTGAAAGGCGATCTGCTTCTTGTGAGGACTTGGTTGAGAGCCTCGTCTAGCAACGGCCTTTTTCTTCAGCAGAGAGGGGCTAGTTGAGGAATTTGGTGCAGCTGAGGAACTTGCAGAAGCTCCTGAGGCAATTGAAATGCCTGTAGTCCTTTGGCACGTGGCGAGATGCACAGGTGCAGAGGATTTAGTTGGAGCAGCTGAGGACTTTGTCAGAGGAGCTAATGACTTTGAAGGAGGAGGAGCAGTTTGAGGGGTTGGCCGTGAGGGCTTTGAAGAATCTGGCCGTGAGGGCATTGCTGAGGAACTTGGCTGTGAGGGCATTGAGGGTGAAGCACTTGGCTTGTGAGCGGGCTTCTTAGCCATGGCCTTCTTCGGCTTGCTTGCAGAGGCCTCAGTAGCGGTAGCAGCAGCATAGTCTTCATTGAATTTCCTCACTGCCTCTTTTGCCTGTTTGGCCAGTTTGGCCTGGCGCTTTGCCCATTCATTAGGATAGTACTCACCGCGTTTGAGGCTGGTGGGATCTGCCAATTGGCCAGGTGCCAATGGAGGTCTTGGGCATGGAGGGTTGAGAGCGAATTTCTTCATATACTTGGGAGTAACATATCTGTAGTCCCTCCATTCCCTTGCCCATCTCCTCTCAATCTTTTGAATGCGCACCTTGCACTGATTCTTATCTTCCTCAGGGGGTGTGTAGTATCCAGCATAAATATCATCAGGGATCTCAAATGTTGTGTTGACCTCAGGCCTCTTTCCACCCTTCTATGGCTTCTTACCGTCAGCCATTTTCTTCAGCTGAGGAATATAAACAACTGAAGTCTCTGAAGAGGTGTGCAACTTTTCTTTGAGGAACACTGCAAATGAGTTAAGTTGATGAGAACCTAGTGATTCAGCAGCGGACATGTGTACCTGTGAACAGAGTATAGTTGCGAGGAATTTGGAGAGGTCATATGCGTTCTCAGAAGGTATTTCAAAAAGAATAAGTTTGAGGAATTTGACCAGATGAGTCTTGAAGAATTTCACTAAGTGTTCTTTGTCTTAGGTTCCAAAGTTGTATAGATCGAAGATCCACACAATTGAGGAATCATGAAGAAAAAATTATTGCTTAGACAAACGAATCAAGAGCAGATGACATGTGAGGTGTTCAGTGTGTGAAGATTTGAAGAATAAACACCTTTGAAGATTTTCAAGAAAACATTTGCATCAAAGAGGGCAGTAAAAGTAACTTTTAATTACCCTTGATGAAGAACACGACGAACTGGGAAGTGTAGATGTGAAGTTCGTCAGTTCAGATCTTCCGTTCCCTAACTCGGCAGAGGAAGACAACTACGGCGGCGGCAGAGTGAAGAAATCCGCAGCCGGCGCGAGTACGACGGCGACGAGGTCGAGGCAGTGAAGCTCTTCCTCACCGACGACGACGAAGTAGCGGCGGCACTAGGGTTTGAGAAGCTCGAGCGGGAGTGAGAACGAGCAGAGTAAAAACAAAGTGAGGAAGGGGAGGGGGTATTTATAGTCGGAGTGAAAAACTGTACGCCCGAGGAAATCGGACGAACGTGCCCCTGGCCCTTCTCATTCGCTTGACATGTGTCACCCACGTACTGAGGTGGCGATCGTAAGATCGTGGGTGAATAGATAAGTCTTATCATGGGATGCGGAACGGTTTGAGTGGCAAAGCCGAAAATTTAGATAAGATAAGTTAAAAGTTATGTTCGCAAATTCTTCAGCTGACAAGGACATAGTGAAGAATTTGTGAAAGGATTGGGTTGAGTTTAGCATAGAGGGGGAAGGGTCCGATCACATTCACTTAGCAGAAAAATCAACTTGAAGAATTAGCAATAAGTGAATGCTGTAGAGGACATAAACTCATATATATAACCAATGAAGAAAATCGACGGAGAGAGTGAAGACAATGCAAAGTTGAAGAATTTGAAAAACTGAGGAATTTCAAAAAACAAAAAAAACTCAAATTGAAGATTTCCAACTTTGGTTGGTGGCGTAACCCACCGTATAAGAAAGCTGATTTCAGACACCGCATACAATTGTCATAGGGCTCTGAGAATTAATTTCTTCATTAATTTCTTCACACTTAGAGGGTTAGTCTTCATTGATTGAAGAAAAACGTTACTTTGTGTGTTGCACATCTAAGTCATCAATTTTGCGTAAGAGTTCGGATGTGTGTCCTTTTCAGAGAACATTCGAAGATTCTAGGATATTTAGCTCACACCGCAACTTGCTAAATCTCTTCTCATCCAAGGGCTTAGTGAAGATATCAGCCAGTGATACGTCTCCAATGTATCTATAATTTTTGATTGTTCCATGCTATTATATTACCCCTTTTGGATGTTTATGGGCTTTATTTTACACATTTATATCATTTTTGGGACTAACCTACTAACCGGAAGCCCAACCCATATTGCTGTTTTTTTTGCCTATTTCAGTATTTCAAAGAAAAGGAATATCAAACGGAGTCCAAACGGAATGAAACCTTCAGGAGCGTGATTTTAGGAAAAAACGTGATCCAGAGGACTTGGAGTGCAAGTCAAGAAGCAACCGAGGCCCCCACGAGATAGGAGGCCGCGCCTCCCCCCTGTAGGGCGTGCCCCCTGTCTTGTGGGCCCCTCGGGCGGCCACCGACATACTTCTTCCTCCTATATATACCTACGTACCCCGAAAACATCCAGGGGCACCACGAAACACAATTTCCACCATCGTAACCTTCTGTATCCGCGAGATCCCATCTTGGAGCCTTTGCCGGCACTCTGCCAGAGGGGGAATCGACCATGGAGGGATTCTACATCAACATCCTTGCCCCTCCGATGAGTTATGAGTAGTTTACCACAGACCTACGGGTCCATAGTTATTAGCTAGATGGCTTCTTCTCTCTTTTTGGATCTCAATACAATGTTCTCCCCCTCTCTTGTGGAGATCTATTCGTTGTAAACTCTTTTTGCGGTGTGTTTGTCGAGATCCGATGAATTGTGGGTTTATGATCAAGTTTATCTATGAATAATATTTGAATCTTCTCTGAATTCTTTTATGTATGATTGAGTTATCTTTGCAAGTCTCTTCGAATTATCAGTTTGGTTTGGCCTACTAGATTGATCTTTGTTGCCATGGGAGAAGTTCTTAGCTTTGGGTTCAATCTTGCGGTGTCCTTACCCAGTGACAGAAAGGGTTGCAAGGCACGTATTGTATTGTTGCCATCGAGGATAACAAGATGGGGTTTATATCACATTGCTTGAGTTTATCCCTCTACATCATGTCATCTTGCTTAATGCGTTACTCTGCTCTTATGAACTTAATACTCTAGATGCAGGCAGGAGTCGGTCGATGTGTGGAGTAATAGTAGTAGATGCAGGCAGGAGTCGGTCTACTTGTTATGGACGTGATGCCTATATACATGATCATGCCTAGATAATCTCATAACTATGCGCTTTTCTATCAATTGCTCGACAGTAATTTGTTCACCCACCGTAATACTTATGCTATCTTGAGAGAAGCCTCTAGTGAAATCTATGGCCCCCGGGTCTATCTCTTATCATATTTTCTTTCAATCTACTTCTATTTGCATCTTTACTTTTTGCATCTATATTATAAAATACCAAAAATATATTTATCTTATCATACTATATTTGTTAGGTCTCACTTTCGCAAGTGGCCGTGAGAGGATTGACAACCCCTTTATTGCGTTGGTTGCGAGTTCTCAGTTTGTTTGTGTAGGTGCGTGGGATTTTTGAGGAGCCTCCTACTGGATTGATACCTTGGTTCTCAAAAACTGAGGGAAATACTTACGCTACTATTGTTGCATCACCCTCTCCTCTTCGAGGAAAACCAACGCAAGCTCAAGACGTAGCAACAAGGATTTCTGGCGCCGTTGCCGGGGAGGTCTTTGCTCAACTCAAGACATACCAAGTACCCATCACAAACTCATCTCCCTCGCATTTACATTATTTGCCATTTGCTTCTCGTTTTCCTCTCCCCCACTTCACCCTTGCTGTTTTATTCGCCCTCTCTTTCCCTATCTTCTCCTCTCTTTCTTGCTTGCCCTTTCATTTGCTCATTTGGTTGGATTAGATGCTTATTTATTGCTAAAAAGAGAACCTAAGATCTATGGATCCTCATCCGCTTGCTAATCTTTTTAAGAGATCCAATTATGATGAACCAATTGCTAGTGAGTTTTGTGCACTAGATTATCTTTATGAAGCTTTGCTCAAAATTTGTGAATCTGAAAATTATGATGAAGAAATTTATGAAGAGATTCACGATAACTCCTTGAATAAAAAGCATGATTGCAATTATTTTCCTATAAATTCTCTTGATGTCAATTGTGCTAATAATATGCAAAACCCTAAGCTTGGGGACGCTAGTTTTGCTATGTCTACTACTTGTTTCAATGATCATGATTGGGGTGATTCTTCTTATAACCTTGAAAATTTATTTAAGCCCCATGATGAACATGAGATTGATAATAATGTTTGCAATAATATTGAAAGTGGGTTTGAAAGAGTGTCAACTTTAGATCCAACATATTTGGAGTATGTTCAATCTTATGATATTTTTGATAAAAGTGGGTTCGAAAAGGTCATGCCTTTAGCTAATGTTAATCCCACTATCTTGGAAGAGTGTCAACTTTGCATGCATGTGGATCATGTTGAGAATATGTTTTGTGATAGCTATTTTGTTGAATTTGCCTATGATCCTACATGTAATTATTATGAGAGAGGAAAATATGGTTGTAGAAATTTTTATCTTATTAATTTACCTCTCGTCATGTTGAGATTGATATCGTCTCTTTCTTCTTCCTTGCATATGTTAGTTTTTGCTTGCATTGCATATTTGTTTGCTTATAATATGCCTATGCATAGGAAGTATGTTAGACTTAGATGTGTTTGTCAAATGTTTCATGATGCTCTCTTTGCGCTTCAATTCTTATTTTTCATGTGAGCATCATTAAAATTATCAATGCCTAGCTAAAAAGGCTTTAAAGAAAAGCGCTTGTTGGGAAACAACCCAATATTTTTCCTTGCTGCTATTTAATAAATCTTACATCTACCCTCTGTTTAGATGTGTTTTTATATTTTAATTAGTGTTTGTGCCAAGTAGAACCTATAGGATAATCTACGATGATAGTTGATTTGATTCTGCTGAAAAACAGAAACTTTGCACGCACGAATATAAATTTTTTAAATCACAGGAACGTGATTTTACGTTAATTCTTTTTGCTGCTGTTCAATAAACAAATTGCCCAGTACTTCCTAATTTGGTAGGAGTTTTAGAGATCCAGAAGTTTGCGTTAGTTACAGATTGCTACAGACTGTTCTATTTTTGACAGATTCTGTTTTTCGTCTGTTGTTTGCTTATTTCAATGCATCTATGGCTAGTATATTAGTTTATAAACCATAAGGAAGTTGTAATACAGTAGGTTTAACACCAAAATATATAAATAATGAGTTCGTTGCAGTACCTTATGTGGTGGTTTTGTTTTCTTTCACTAACGGAGCTTATAAGATTTCCTGTTGAGTTTTGTGTTGTGAAGTTTTCAAGTTTTGGGTAAAACTTTTATGGACTATGGAATAAAGGGTGGCAAGAGCCTAAGCTTGGGGATTCCCAAGGCACCCCAATATATTCAAGAATAGCCAAAAGCCTAAGCTTGGGGATGCCCCGGGAAGGCATCCCCTCTTTCGTCTTCGTTCATTGATAACTTTACTTGGAGCTATATTTTTATTCGCCACATGATATGTGTTTTGCTTGGAGCGTCGTGTATTATATTAGTATTTGCTTTTTAATTTACCACAATCATACTTGTTGTACACACCTTTTGGGAGAAGCCTACTTGATTAGAATTTGCTAGAATACTCTATGTGCTTCACTTATATCTTTTGAGCTTGATAGTTTTTGCTCTGGTGCTTCACTTATATCTTTTAGAGCATGGTGGTGTCTTAATTTTGAAGAAATTAATAGTCTCTCATGCTTCACTTATATTATTTTGAGAGTCTTTTAGAACAGCATGGTATTTTCTATGGTCATAAAGTTGGTCCTAGAATGATGAGCATCCAAGTTGGGTATAATAAAAACTATCATAGAAAGTGAATTGGATGCTATGATCAATTTTATGCTTGATAATTGTTTTGAGATATGGAGGTAGTGATATTAAAGTCATGCTAGTTGGGTGATTATTAATTTAAAGAATGCTTGTGTTGAAGTTTGTGATTCCCGTAGCATGCACGTATGGTGAACCGCTTTGTGATGAAGTTGGAGCACAATTTTATTTATTTAGTGTCTTCCTTATGAGTGGCGGTCGGGGACGAGCGATGGTCTTTTCCTACCAATCTATCCCCCTAGGAGCATGCGCGTAGTACTTTGGTTTTTGATGACTTCTAAATTTTTGCAATAAGTGCATGAGTTCTTTTGATTAATGTTGAGTCCATGGATTATACACACTCTTTCACCCTTCCACCATTGCTAGCCTCTCTTGTACCGTGCAACTTTCGCCAGTACCATACACCTACCATATTCCTTCCTCAAAACAGCCACCATACCTACCTATTATGGCATTTCCATAGCCATTCCGAGATATATTGCCATGCAACTTTCCACCGTTCTGTTCATATGACACGCATTACTTTTGTCATATTGCTCTTTGCATGATCATGTAGTTGACATTGTATTTGTGGCACGGCCACCTTCATAATTTTTCATACATGTCACTCTTGATTCATTGCATATCCAGATACACCGCCAGAGGCATTCATATAGAGTCATATCTTGTTCTAGCTTTGAGTTGTAATTCTCGAGTTGTAAATGCATAAAAGTGTGATGATCTTCATTATTAGAGCATTGTCCTAGTGAGGAAAGGATGATGAAGACTATGATTCCCCCACAAATCGGGATGAGACTTCGGACTAAAAAAAAGAGAGAAGAAAAAATATAGAAAGGCCAAAGAAAAAAAAAGAAAAAAAAATAAAATAAAATGAGAGAAAAAGAGAGAAGGGACAATGCTACTATCTTTTTTTCCACACTTGTGCTTCAAAATAGCACCATGATCTTCATGATAGAGAGTCTCATATGTTGTCACTTTCATATACTAGTTGGAATTTTTCATTATAGAACTTGGCTTGTATATTCCAATGATGGGCTTCCTCAAAAGTGCCCTAGGTCTTCGTGAGCAAGCAAGTTGGATGCACACCCACTTAGTTTCTTTTGTTTGAGCTTTCATATATTTATAGCTCTAGTGCATCCGTTGCATGGCAATCCCTACTCATTCACATTGATATTTATTAATGGGCATCTCCATAGCCCGTTGATACGCCTAGTTGATGTGAGACTATCTTCTCCTTTTTGTCTTCTCCACAACCACCATTCTTTTACACATATAGTGCTATGTCCATGGCTCACGCTCATGTATTGCGTCAAAGTTGAAAAAGTTTGAGATTATCAAAGTATGAAACAATTGCTTGGCTTGTCATCGAGGTTGTGCATGATTAAATACTTTGTGTGATGAAGATAGAGCAACAACCAGACTTTATGATTTTGTAGGGATAACTTTCTTTAGCCATGTTATTTTGAGAAGACATGATTACTTTGATTAGTATGCTTGAAGTATTACTATTTCTTATGTCAATATGAACTTTTATTTTGTATCATTTGGATCTGAACATTCATGCCACAATAAAGAAAATTACAGTATGAATTATGCTAGGTAGCATTCCACATCAAAAATTTCTTTTTTACCATTTACCTACTCGAGGACAAGAAGGAATAAAGCTTGGGGATGCTTGATACGTCTCCAATGTATCTATAATTTTTTATTGTTATATGCTATTATATTACCCCTTTTGGATGTTTATGGGCTTTATTTTACACATTTATATCATTTTTGGGACTAACCTACTAACCGGAGGCCCAGCCCATATTGCTGTTTTTTTGCCTATTTCAGTATTTCGAAGAAAAGGAATATCAAACGGAGTCCAAACGGAATGAAACCTTCAGAAGCGTGATTTTTGGAACAAACGTGATCCACAGGACTTGGAGTGCAAGTCAAGAAGCAGCCGAGGCCCCCACGAGATAGGAGGCCGCCCCCCCCCTGTAGGGCGCGCCCCCTGTCTCGTGGGCCCCTCGGGCGGCCACCGACGTACTTCTTCCTACTATATATACCTACGTACCCCGAAAACATCTAGGGGCACCACGAAACACAATTTCCACCACCGTAACCTTCTGTATCCGCGAGATCCCATCTTGTAGCCTTCACCGGCACTCTGCCGGAGGGGGAATCGACCACGGAGGGCTTCTACATCAACATCCTTGCCCCTTTGATGAGTTGTGAGTAGTTTACCACAGACCTACGGGTCCATAGTTATTAGCTAGATGGCTTCTTCTCTCTTTTTGGATCTCAATACAATGTTCTCCCCCTCTCTTGTGGAGATCTATTCGATGTAAACTCTCTTTGTGGTGTGTTTGTCGAGATCCGATGAATTGTGGGTTTATGATCAAGTTTATCTATGAATAATATTTGAATCTTCTCTGAATTCTTTTATGTATGATTGAGTTATCTTTGCAAGTCTCTTCGAATTATCAGTTTGGTTTGGCCTACTAGATTGATCTTTCTTGCCATGGGAGAAGTGCTTAGCTTTGGGTTCAATCTTGCGACGTCCTTACCCAGTGACAGAAAGGGTTGCAATACGTATTGTATTGTTGCCATCGAGGATAACAAGATGGGGTTGATATCATATTGCTTGAGTTTATCCCTCCACATCATGTCATCTTGCTTAATGCGTTACTCTGTTCTTATGAACTTAATACTCTAGATGCAGGCAGGAGTCGGTCGATGTGTGGAGTAATAGTAGTAGATGCAGGCAGGAGTCGGTCTACTTGTTATGGACGTGATGCCTATATACATGATCATGCCTAGATAATCTCATAACTATGCACTTTTGTATCAATTGCTCGACAGTAATTTGTTCACCCACCGTAATACTTATGCTATCTTGAGAGAAGCCTCTAGTGAAATCTATGGACCCCGGGTCTATCTCTTATCATATTTGCTTTCAATCTACTTTTATTTGCATCTTTACTTTTTGCATCTATATTATAAAATACCAAAAATATATTTATCTTATCATACTATATTTATTAGATCTCACTTTCGCAAGTGGCCGTGAAGGGATTGACAACCCCTTTATTGCGTTGGTTACGAGTTCTCAGTTTGTTTGTGTAGGTGCATGGGATTTTTGAGGAGCCTCCTACTGGATTGATACCTTGGTTCTCAAAAACTGAGGGAAATACTTACGCTACTATTGCTGCATCACCCTCTCCTCTTCGAGGAAAACCAACGCAAGCTCAAGACGTAGTGATATGTCTTCAACGTATCTCTAATTTTTGATTGTTCCATGCTATTATATTACCCCTTTTGGATGTTTATGGGCTTTATTTTACACATTTATATCATTTTTGGGACTAACCTACTAGCCGGAGGCCCAGCCCATATTGTTGTTTATTGCCTGTTTCAGTATTTCGAAGAAAAGGAATATCAAACGGAGTTCAAACGGAATGAAACATTCAGCGTGATTTTTTGGAAAAATATGATCCTAGACACTTGGAGTCCACGTTAGAAGATCCTCGAGGAGGCCACGAGATAGGAGGTTGCGCCCCCCTTACAGGGTGGTGGCCCCCTGTCTTGTGGGCCCCTCGAGCACCTCCCGACCGACTTCTTTCGCCTATATAAGCCTACGTACCCTAAAACCATCAAAAATTAAGATAGATCGGGAGTTCCGCCGCCGCAAGCCTCTGTAGCCACCAAAAACCTCTCGGGAGCCCGTTCCGGCACCCTGCCGGAGGGGGAATCCATCACCGGTGGACATCTTCATCATCCCGGCGCTCTCCATGACGAGGAGGGAGTAGTTCACCCTCGGGGCTGAGGGTATGTACCAGTAGCTATGTGTTTGATCTCTCTCTCTCTCTCTCGTGTTCTCTCTCGTGTTCCCTCTATGGCACGATCTTGAAGTATCCCGAGCTTCGCTATTGTAGTTGGATCTTATGATGTTTCTCTCCCTCTACTCTCTTGTGATGAATTGAGTTTCCCCTTTTGAAGTTATCTTATTGAGTCTTTTATGAGAACACTTGATGTATGTCTTGCCGTGTTTATCTGTCGTGACAATGGGATTTCACGTGCCTCTTGATGTATGTTTTGGTGACCAACTTGCGGGTTCCACCCATGAACCTATGCATAGGGGTTGGCACACATTCTTGACTCTCCGGTAGAAACTTTGGGGCACTCTTTGAAGTACTTTGTGTTGGTTGGATGAATCTGAGATTGTGTGATGCATATCGTATAATCATGCCCACGGATACTTGAAGTGACAATGGAGTATCTATGTGACATTAGGGTTTTGTTTGATTTGTATCTTAAGGTGTTATTCTAGTACGAACTCTTTTATAGATCGATCCGAAAGAATAACTTTGAGGTGGTTTCGTACCCTACCATAATCTCTACGTTTGTTCTCCGCTATTAGTGGCTTTGGAGTGACTCTTTGTTGCATGTTGAGGGCTTGTTATATGATCTATCTATGTTATTATTGTTGAGAGAACTTGCACTAGTGAAAGTATGAACCCTAGGCCTTGTTTCCTATCATTGCAATACCGTTTACGCTAACTTTATATCATTAGTTACCTTGCTGTTTTTATTATTTCAGATTACAAAAACCCCTATCTACCATCCATATTGCACTTGTATCACCATCTCTTCGCCGAACTAGTGCACCTATACAATCTACCATTGTATTGGGTGTGTTGAGGACACAAGAGACTCTTCGTTATCTGGTTGCAGGGTTGTTTGAGAGAGACCGTCTTTATCCTATGCCTCCTATGGATTGATAAACCTTAGGTCATCCACTTGAGGGAAATTTGCTACTGTCCTACAAACCTGTGCACTTGCAGGCCCAACAACGTCTACAAGAAGAAGGTTGTGTAGTAGACATCAAGCACTTTTCTGGCGCGTTGCCGGGGAGGTTAGCGCTTGAAGGTATATCTTTAGATCTTGCAATCGAATCTTTTTGTTTCTTGTTTATCACTAGTTTAGTTTATAAAAGAAAACTACCAAAAAAATGGAGTTAAGTTTGTCTCATACGCTTCATCTTTTTAATATCTTTCGTGAAAATGATGGAAAGGAAAATTGTGCTCAAGTGCTAGAAGAAGAATACATTAAAATGCTTGGTACTAAATCTTTGAATGATGAGCATGATTGCAATGTTGTTAGTATGAATTCCTTGAATATCCATGGTGCTAATGATATGCAAAGCCACAAGCTTGGGGAAGCTATGGTTGATGAATATGATATATTTTGTCCCCCAAGCTTTGTTGAGCAAATTTATTTTGATGATAGCATGCCTCCTATTTATGATGATTATATTGATGAAAGTGGGTTTGGAAGAGTGTCAACTTTATTTAGTGATGATTCCATTATTTCGGAAGAGGTTCCAATTGATTATGAGAACAAAGTTGCTATCTATGATGACTTGTATGCTATTAAGAATAATGAAAACCATGAAACTTGTCACCATGATTTTAGTTTTCAATTGGATTATGCCTCACATGATAATTATTTTGTTGAGTTTGCTCCCACTACTATTCATGAGAAGAGTTTTGCCTATGTGGAGAGTAGTAAATTCTCTATGCTTATAGATCATGAAAAGAATGATTTAGGTGCTGGTTATATTGTTGAATTCATTCATGATGCTACTGAAAATTATTATGAGGGAGGAATATATGCTTGTAGGAATTGCAATAATGTCAAGTTTCCTCTCTATGTGTTGAAAATCTTGAAGCTATGCTTGTTTTACCTTCCTATGCTAGTTGATTATTGTTCCCATAAGTTATTTGCTCGCAAAATCCCTATGCATAGGAAGTGGGTTAGGCTTAAATGTGCTAGTCATATGCTTCATGATGCTCCCGTTATGTTTCAATTCTTATCTTTTATGTGAGCATCATTGCCATCATCATGCCTAGCTAGAAAGGCATTAAAGAAAAGCGCTTGTTGGGAGACAACCCAACATTTATCCTTACTGTTTTTGTGTGTTCACATGATTATGCTACTGTAGTAATCATGTTTTATAGCTTTTGTTTCAATAAAGTGCCAAGTAAGACTTTTAGGATAGCTTACGGTGATAGTTGTGTTGATCCTGCTGAAAATCAGAAACTTTTGCACCCAGTAATTTAGTTTTGTTAATTCACAGAAATGTGCTTTTGATATGATTCGTTTTTCTCTGGATTGGTACACGAATTTCTTAGGACTTCCTAATTTTGTAGAATTTTTGGAGTTCCAGAAGTATACGTTTGGTACAGATTACTACAGACTGTTCTGTTTTTGACAGATTCTGTTTCCTATGTGTTGTTTGCTTATTTTGATGAATCTATGAGTAGTATCGGAGGGTATGAACCATAGATAAGTTGGAGTACAGTAGATATGACACAAATATGAATTTATAATGAGTTCATTACAGTACCTAAGTGGTGGTTTTATTTTCTTATACTAACGGAGCTTACGAGTTTTCTGTTGAGTTTTGTGTTGTAGAGTTTTCAACTTTTGGGTAAAGATTCGATGGACTATGGAATAAGGGGTGGCAAGAGCCTAATCTTGGGGATGCCCAAGGCACCCCAAGGTAATATTCAAGGACAACCAAGAGCCTAAGCTTGGGGATGCCCCGGAAGGCATCCCCTCTTTCGTCTTCGTTCATCGGTAACTTTACTTGGAGCTATATTTTTATTCACGACATGATATGTGTTTTGCTTGGAGCATCATTTTTTTCTGTTAGTATTTGCTTGATGTTATTTAGACTAATGTTTTGCATTGTTAGTTTCAATAAAGAAGTCAAGGATAGCCTTTGCCATGCTTATTTTGCTAGTATACATGTTGCTGTTTGAAAACAGAAAGTTTACCGCTGTTACAACAATTCCCTAGAAAATACAGAGAATGCTATAATGATGAAACCTTTTGCATAATGAGATATGATAAATTTACTACAGTGGGAATTTTATTTAATACTTTTTGGAGTTAGGAAAGTATTGATACTCTTGCATTCTTTACATACTGTACTGTTTTGGCAGATTGCTGTTATGTTTGCATTGTTTGCATATGTTTGCTTGTTTAATGATTCTATTTGAGGATAGGAGTATTAAATATGCAGAGGCATTTAGTATTCAATGTGGAATAATAATTTTAGTGATTTGTTACAGTAGAAAATGATAAGGTTTTGCACTGGTTTATACTAACCTATCTCACGAGTTCTTGTTGAGTTTGGTGTGGATGAAGCTTTTGATAAAAAGAGAAACCATGATATGAGAGGAATTAAGAAGACACAAAATTTCAAGCTTGGGGATGCCCAAGGCACCCCAAGATAATATTTCAAGAAGTCTCAAGCATCTAAGCTTGGGGATGCCCCGGTAGGCATCCCACCTTTCTTCTTCAACAACTATTGGTTAGTATCGGTTGAACCTAAGTTTTTGCTTCTTCACAGGAGTTGTGCTATCCTTGCAATGTCATTTTATTTTGTTTTGCTTGCTGTTTGAATAAAATACCAAGATCTGAAATTCCTTAATGTTAGAGAGTCTTCACATAGTTGCACAATTATTCGACTACTCATTGATCTTCACTTATATCTTTCGGAGTAGTTTGTCATTTGCTCTAGTGCATCACTTATATCCTTTAGAGCACGGCGGTGGTTATATTTTGTAGAAATTGCTAGTCTCTCATGCTTCACTTATATCTTTTTGAGAGTCTTTTAGAACAGCATGTTATTTGCTATGGTCATAAAGTTGGTCCTAGAATGATGAGCATCCAAGTTGAGTATAATAAAAACTATCATAGAAAGTGAATTGGATGCTATGATCAATTTGATGCTTGATAATTGTTTTGAGATATGGAGGTAGTGATATTAAAGTCATGCCAGTTGGGTGATTATGAATTTAAAGAATGCTTGTGTTCAAGTTTGTGATTCCCGTAGCATGCACGTATGGTGAACCGCTTTGTGATGAAGTTGGAGCACAATTTTATTTATTGATTGTCTTCCTTATGAGTGGCGGTCGGGGACGAGCGTTGGTCTTTTCCTACCAATCTATCCCCCTAGGAGCATGCGCATAGTACTTTGGTTTTTGATGACTTCTAAATTTTTGCAATAAGTATATGAGTTCTTTTGACTAAAGTTGAGTCCATGGATTATACGCACTCTCACCCTTCCACCATTGCTAGCCTCTCTTGTGCCGCGCAACTTTCGCCGGTACCATATACCCACCATTTACCTTCCTCAAAATAGCCACCATATCTACCAATTATGGCATTTCCATAGCCATTCCGAGATATATTGCCATGCAACTTTCCACCGTTCCGTTCATATGACACGCATTACTTTTTTCATATTGCTCTTTGCATGATCATGTAGTTGACATTGTATTTGTGACAAGGCCACCTTCATAATTTTCATACATGTCACTCTTGATTCATTGCATATCCCGGTACACCGCTGGAGGCATTCATATAAAACCATATCTTGTTCTAGCTTTGAGTTGTAAATCCATAAAAGTGTGATGATCTTCATTATTAGAGCATTGTCCTAGTGAGGAAAGGATGATGAAGACTATGATTCCCCCACAAGTCGGGATGAGACTTCGGACTTTACAAAAAAAAAGAAAAAAAAGAGAAAGGCCAAAAAGAAAAAAGAAAAAAAGAGAAGGCCAAAGAAATGAAAAAAAGAAAAAAGAAGAAGAAAAAAATGAGACAAAAAGAGAGAAAGGACAATGCTACTATCTCTTTTTCCACACTTGTGCTTCAAAATAGCACCTTGATCTTCATGTTAGAGAGTCTCATATGTTGTCACTTTCATATACTAGTGGGAATTTTTCATTATAGAACTTGGCTTGTATATTCCAATGATGGGCTTCCTCAAAAGTGCCCTAGGTCTTCGTGAGCAAGCAAGTTGGATGCACCCCCACTTAGTTTCTTTTGTTGAGCTTTCATATATTTATAGCTCTAGTGCATCCGTTGCATGGCAATCCCTACTCACTCACATTGATATCTATTAATGGGCATCTCCATAGCCCATTGATACGCCTAGTTGATGTGAGACTATCTTCTCCTTTTTGTCTTCTCGACAACCACCATTCTTTTCCACATATAGTGCTATGTCCATGGCTCACGCTCATGTATTGTGTGAAAGTTGAAAAAGTTTGAGTTTATTAAAGTATGAAACAATTGCTTGGCTTGTCATCAGGGTTGTGCATGATTAAATACTTTGTGTGATGAAGATAGAGCATAGCCATACTATATGATTTTGTAGGGATAACTTTCTTTAGCCATGTTATTTTGAGAAGACATGATTACTTTGATTAGTATGCTTGAAGTATTACTATTTCTTATGTCAATATGAACTTTTATTTTGTATTCATTTGGATCTGAACATTCATGCCACAATAAAGAAAATTACATTATGAATTATGCTAGGTAGCATTCCACATCAAAAATTCTTTTTATCATTTACCTACTCGAGGGGCGAGTAGGAATTAAGCTTAGAATGCTTGATACGTCTTCAACGTATCTATAATTTTGATTGTTCCATGCTATTATATTACCCCTTTGGATGTTTATGGGCTTTATTTTACACATTTATATCATTTTGGGACTAACCTACTAACCGGAGGCCCAGCCCATATTGCTGTTTTATTGCCTGTTTCAATATTTCGAAGAAAATGAATATCAGACGGAGTCCAAACGGAATGAAACCTTCGACAGCGTGATTTTTTGGAAGAATATGATCCTGGAGACTTGGAGTCCACGTCAGAAGATCCTCGAGGAGGCCATGAGATAGGAGGCCGTGCCCCCCTTACAGGGTGGTGGTCCCTTGTCTCGTGGGCCCCTAGAGCACCTCCCGACCGACTTCTTTCGCCTATATAAGCCTACGTACCCTAAAACCATCAAAAATCAAGATAGATCGGGAGTTCCGCCGCCGCAAGCCTCTGTAGCCACCAAAAACCTCTCGGGAGCCCGTTCCGGCACCCTGCCGGAGGGGGAATCCATCACCGGTGGCCATCTTCATCATCCCGGCGCTCTCCATGACGAGGAGGGAGTAGTTCACCCTCGGGGCTGAGGGTATGTACCAGTAGCTATGTGTTTGATCTCTCTCTCTCTCTCGTGTTCTCTCTCGTGTTCCCTCTATGGCACGATCTTGAAGTATCCCGAGCTTTGCTATTGTAGTTGGATCTTACGATGTTTCTCCCCCTCTACTCTCTTGTGATGAATTGAGTTTCCCCTTTTGAAGTTATTTTATCGGATTGAGTCTTTTATGAGAACACTTGATGTATGTCTTGCCGTGTTTATCTGTGGTGACAATGGGATTTCACGTGCCTCTTGATGTATGTTTTGGTGACCAACTTGCGCGTTCCACCCATGAACCTATGTATAGGGGTTGGCACACGTTCTTGACTCTCCGGTAGAAACTTTGGGGTACTCTTTGAAGTACTTTGTGTTGGTTGGATGAATCTGAGATTGTGTGATGCATATCGTATAATCATGCCCATGGATACTTGAAGTGACAATGGAGTATCTATGTGACATTAGGGTTTTGGTTGATTTGTGTCTTAAGGTGTTATTCTAGTATGAACTCTTTTATAAATCGATCCGAAAGAATAACTTTGAGGTGGTTTTGTACCCTACCATAATCTCTACGTTTGTTCTCCGCTATTAGTGGCTTTGGAGTGACTCTTTGTTGCATGTTGAGGGCTTGTTATATGATCTATCTATGTTATTATTGTTGAGAGAACTTGCACTAGTGAAAGTATGAACCCTAGGCCTTGTTTCCTATCATTGCAATACCGTTTACGCTCACTTTTATCATTAGTTACCTTGCTGTTTTTATTATTTCAGATTACAAAAACCTCTATCTACCATCCATATTGCACTTGTATCACCATCTCTTCACCAAACTAGTGCACCTATACAATCTAACATTGTATTGGGTGTGGTGGGGACACAAGAGACTCTTTGTTATTTGGTTGCAGGGTTGTTTGAGAGAGACCATCTTCATCCTACGCCTCCCACGGATTGATAAACCTTAGGTCATCCACTTGAGGGAAATTTGCTACTGTCCTACAAACCTGTGCCCTTCCAGGCCCAACAACGTCTACAAGAAGAAGGTTGTGTAGCATACATCACGTAGCAGCCAGCTGGTCTTCAGTGCTTGCGTGGTCAATGGAGATGTCGCCCTTCAACACATGATCTTGAAGAAAATGATGACGAATATGGATGTGCTTTGTCTTCTAGTGCTGAACTGGGTTATGAGCAATCTTGATAGCGCTCTCATTGTCGCAGTAGAGAGGCACATTCTTCATGTTGATTCCATAGTCCTTGAGTGTTTGCTTCATCCATAGTAATTGAGCACAGCACGATCCAGCAGCAATGTACTCAGCTTCTGCAGTAGATAGTGATACGCAGTTCTATTTCTTCGAGGACCAACAGACCAAAGATCGTCCGAGGAAATGGCATGTGCCCGACGTTGACCTGCAGTCCACACGATCTCCAACATAGTCAGAGTCTGAATATCCTATGAGATCAAAGGAAGAGCCCTTGTAATACCATAATCCAAGTGTTTGTGTGTGAGCTAGATATCGAAGAATATGCTTCACAGCCTTATGGTGTGATTCCTTCGGTGCAGCTTGAAATCGGGCACACATGCAAACACTAAGCATAATATCCGGCCTAGATGCACATAGGTACAATAAAGATCCAATCATGGAAAGGTATACCTTTTGATCGAAGTCTTTACCGTTTTCATCAGTGCATAGATGGCCATTTGTGGGCATAGAAATTTTGACCCCTTTGCAATCTTGCATGCCGAATTTCCTCAATACATCTTTGAGGTATTTCTCCTGAGATATGAATATGCCATTGCGATGTTGACGAATTTGAAGACCTAAAAAGAATTTCAATTCTCCCATCATAGACATTTGATATTCTTCACTCATCATATAGGCAAATTCATCACTGTAACGTTGGTCAGTACAGCCAAAAATGATATCATCAACATAAATTGGCACACAAACAATTCACCATCATAAGATTTAGTGAAAAGAGTTGGGTCAAGTGAACCGGGTTTGAAGCCTTTCTTCATGAGGAATTCCTTCAAAGTATCATACCACGCCCGAGGGGCCTGCTTGAGGCCATACAGGGCCTTATTGAGTCTGAAGACCTTGTCAGGATGCTTTGGATCTTCAAAACCTGAAGGTTGAGCAACATATACTTCTTCCTCAAGCTTACCATTGAGGAATGCACTTTTCACATCCATTTGTTGTAAGATGATATCATGATGATTAGCATAAGCAAGTAATATGCGAATAGCCTCAAGTCTAGCAACAGGTGCAAAAGTTTCATCAAAATCAATTCCTTCAACCTGTGTGTAGCCTTGAGCTACAAGCCGTGCCTTATTCCTCACCACAAGGCCATTTTCATCTTGCTTGTTGCGGTTGAAGGAAATATGCCCTAGAGGCAATAATAAAGTTATTATTTATTTCCTTATATCATGATAAATGTTTATTATTCATGCTAGAATTGTATTAACCGGAAACATAATACATGTGTGAATATATAGACAAACAGAGTGTCACTAGTATGCCTCTACTTGACTAGCTTGTTAATCAAAGATGGTTATGTTTCCTAACCATGGACAAAGAGTTGTTATTTGATTAACGGGATCACATCATTAGTTGAATGATCTGATTGACATGACCCATTCCGTTAGCTTAGCACCCGATCGTTTAGTATGTTGCTATTGCTTTCTTCATGACTTATACATGTTCCTATGACTATGAGATTATGCAACTCCCGTTTACCGGAGGAACACTTTGTGTGCTACCAAACGTCACAACGTAACCGGGTGATTATAAAGGTGCTCTACAGGTGTCTCCAAAGGTACTTTCTGGGTTGGCGTATTTCGAGATTAGGATTTGTCACTCCGAATGTCGGAGAGGTATCTCTGGGCCCTCTCGGTAATGCACATCACTTAAGACTTGCAAGCATTGCAACTAATGAGTTAGTTGCGAGATGATGTATTACGGAACAAGAAAAAGAGACTTGTCGGTAACGAGATTGAACTAGGTATTGGATACCGACGATCAAATCTCGGGCAAGTAACATACCGATGACAAAGGGAAAAACGTATGTTGTTATGCGGTCTGACCGATAAAGATCTTCGTAGAATATGTAGGAACCAATATGGGCATCTAGGTCCCGCTATTGGTTATTGACCGGAGATGTGTCTCGGTCATGTCTACATTGTTCTCGAACCGTAGGGTCCGCACGCTTAAAGTTACGATGACAGTTTCTTTATGAGTTTATTTATTTTGATGTACCGAAGGTTGTTCAGAGTCCCGGATGTGAACACGGACATGACGAGGAGTCTCGAAATGGTCGAAACATAAAGTTTGATATATTGGACGACTATATTCGGACACCGGAAGTGTTCCGGGTGATTTCGGAGAAAACCGGAGTGCCAGGGGGGTTACCGGAACCCCCCGGGAGAGTTAATGGGCCACATGGGCCTTGGTGGGAAGAGAGAGGGGCGGCCAGGGTGGGCCGCCTCTCCCTCCTCTGGTCCGAATGGACTAGGAGGCGGGCGCCCCTTCCTTCCCCTCTCCCCTTCCTTCCCTCCTAGTAGGAGTAGGAAAGGAGGAATCCTACTCCTACTAGGAGGAGGATTCCTCCTCCTTGGCGCGCCCCAAGGGGCCGGCCTCCCCCCTTGCTCCTTTATATACGGGGGCAGGGGGGCACCCCATAGACACACAAGTTGATCTTCATGATCGTTCCTTAGCCGTGTGCGGTGCCCCCCTCCACGATATTTGTAGGATCGAAAGTATGTCTAGAGGGGGGGGTGATTAGACTACTTGATAATATAGAAATTCTGTCATTTGACAAAGAACAGTTTTTGGCAGATTCACAATTATGATCAAGTCAAGCATCACCCTACACATGCAATTCTAGAGTATAGGCAGCGGAAAGTAAATTGCACATGTAGTAAAGAGAGGTGGAGAAGAGCAAACGCAATTTTGGAGACGCGGTGATTTTTCTCGTGGTTCCGATAGGTCGTGCTATCGTACTTCCACGTTGATGGAGACTTCAACCCACGGAGGGTAACGGTTGCGAGAGTCCACGGAGGGCTCCACCCACGAAGGGTCCACGAAGAAGCAACCTTGTCTATTCCATCATGGCCTACGCCCACGGAGTGCTAGCCTTACTCGGGTAGATCTTCACAAGTAGGCGATCTCCTTGCCCTTACAAACTTCTTGGTTCAACTCCACATCTCGACGGAGGCTCCCAAGCGACACCTAACCAATCTAGGAGGCACCACCCTCCAAAAGGTAATAGATGGTGTTGATGATGATGAACTCCTTGCTCTTGTGCTTCAAATGATAATCTCCCCAACACTCAACTCTCCTCATTGATTTGGCTGTGGTGGAAGAAATGATTGAGTGGAAAGCAACTTGGGAAGGCTAGAGATCAAGCTTCATATGGTGGGAGTGGAGCAACTTGATCTCAACACAAGGGTAGGTAGTTCTCTTCTCAGAAATGTAAGGTGGGAGTGGTAGTTCTTTCTGATGGCTCTCTCCTCGAATGAAGAGGGGGTGGAGGGGTATTTATAGCCTCCACACAAAATCCAACCGTTACACACATTTGACCAATCTCGGTGGGACCGAAGTTGACAACTCGGTGAGACCGAAAGTTCAAATCATGTGAACGTTGGGATTTTCGGTGGGACCGAAAATACAATCTCGGTTAGTCCGATTCGTGCAAAGACCAGAGCTTGCCAATCTCGGTGGGACCGACTTCATCATCTCGGTGACACCGATTTGATGATAGAAGGTTACAGAAGCTTGGCGACTCAGGTTTCGGTGAGACCGAGTTCAGAATCAGAAAATCCGAGTTTTCTAGGGTTTGGCTTTATGGCTGAAATGGTTCATCTCGGTGTGACTGAGTTTGGAATATCGGTGGGACCGAGATTACTTACGAGTTTATATGGCAGTGAAAGTTGCTGATAGTTTAGGAGATGTATCACTAAGCACTTGAGCAACCAGATCATCAACATAACCTCATCCCCTTTTAATAGTATTGGCTTTCCTATGGACTCAATGTGATCTTGGATCACTAAACGAAAAATGGAGTCTTGAGCTTTTGCCAATGCTTGCCTTAGCATTTTGAGGGTCCACTTCTTGATCCTTGCCATACCCATATCATTGAACTTTCTGAAATGATTCTCAAGTAACTATTAGTTCAATGATATATATGTTGTTATTAATTACCAAAACCACCCGGGGATTAGTTGCACTTTCAATCTCCCCCTTTTTGGTAATTGATGACAACATATAGATCAAAGCTTCGACAAAGGATATAATCAATGAATAATATCATCGCTTTGAGAAGTATGTGATAAGCAAGAGCTCCCCCTAAATTTGTGCATTATTTAAGATTTGCGTTTGAATGCAAATGCACAATCGATTAGGATCATGGGTCACTCTTCCATGTCACATACATCTTGGTGGAGCGCACAAAATGATAAGAATGAACAGCATGCACCCAATCACCAAGACATGAGTAAATGGTCATACAAGATAGGAGTAGCATATGATAAGCATTAAGCACACATTAAAGCATAGTATGACCAAGCACTCATTAAGCACACATAGGAATGGTATATGATTCTACCTTAATAAGAATCAAACATAGTATCAAACACACTGAATGTCTCGAAAACCAAAAGTATCTCAAAGAAACCGCAAAAGAACGAAAGAGCAAAAGCGACAACAGCACTCTCTCTCTCGAAGTCCTATGATCTATACAATTTCTCCCCCTTTGGCAACAAGTTACCAAAAATTTGAAAAGGCATAGATCTAAGCGTCCTTGGGGACTCTGCTGGCGGCTCCGTGCAGGTTGATGTTGGAGTGGATATGACAGATCGGCGAAGACTTCACTGATGTCTGTCTTTGGAGGAGTGGTCACTTTGGAGCTGGAGCTGGAGTAGGTCTTTGGAACTGTGGGAGGTCTTGAAGCTGTAGTCCTTGTGTCGATCCATTGGAATAGCAGGTGATCGGGTCTGTGGGAACGAGAGCGATCTGTTGATAAGCATCTGGACTAAGTCATCCTGCATCTCACGCATAAGCTCTTCCTTCTCCTCTTTGCTTCCTCAATGTCGCCTCAAGCTTGTTGACATCACTTGCACTTGATTAGCTTCACATCCAGGCGTGGATCTTGTCTTCAACAATCCTCTCTAGGCTCTCCTGAGACTGTACAATGCTGGCCAGGCATTGTTCAATCCTTTGGGTAGCTTCAAGAAGCTGCTCTCCGACACTCTTTGGTTTAGCTGCTGCTGCTGCTGCTTCCTTGTCAGCTTTGGCTTTCTTGGCAGCTTCGATCTTGGCTTGACCTTCGACAGATGTCGGATCCTCCTCATCCATCACAACAACATTGTCCTCATGCTCAGGCTGCAATGGTAAGTGTGCTCTATCCAACAAGTATGTGCCCGTGCCAAACTTGGCATTGATAAGCATCTGAATCTGCGGGGCAAATCCACACGACCTTTTCTGGTCAGCTGCAGTCCTCTTAATGGTTTCAACCATCAAGTCCATCACCTTGAAAGGTGCTTTCTCATCAAGTATGTGCAGCATGTTGATAGAGTATCCTCTGATCATGCGATGATCTCCAGACTTGGGCATCAAGGTATGCCTCAATATGGTATTGGTGGTAGGTAGGCCTGCCTGGAGATAATAAACTGAGCCGAGCTTCCAGATTCCCAAATCCTTTGTTGGAACCTCTTTGTACATGTTCTTCATGGATTCATGATTCTTCTTTGGAATCCCATATACATCAATGTCATCTTCTCGTTGCACTGGAGCATTCAGAATTTCTGCCCATTCTTCAACAGATGAAGAAAATCTTTGACCTTCAGTCATCCATACAATCTTTCCATCGGGGTAGAAATGAGCTGTGGCATAGAATTGCATAATCATCTCATCGTTCCAATTGGTCAACTTCTGACCTACAAAGTCTGCAACACCACAAGCAGTGAAACTTTCATGCACATGTGGAAAGAAGTCTCTGTGCTCTTCGCTGTCAATGTACTTCCAATCAACATATCGTGTGTCTGCAACTATGGGCTTCTTGTCCATCAGCACGGTCTCATAGAAGTCTTGCTGCTCTCTGGTGTGAAACCTGGGATCTACAGCAGTTCTTCTCCTCACGGCATATGGGTCAGATTGTCTCCATAGCCTGAGACCTCTATCTTTCCTTGCCTTCATATCCTCAGCTTGAGGATGAGCATCATTATGTAGTGGCAGTTTTTGACGAAGTTTCAGCAAAACTGGTCCTTCACCATCTGACTCAGCTGGTGGCACATCATCTTTGTTCTTTTCAGACGCTGGAATGTTCTGTTGTCTTCTTGGGCTTGGCGGCGAGCTTTCTTTGGAGCTGCCTTAGCTGGAGCAGATTGCTTGGACTTTGAAGTGGCTCCAGCCTTAATGGCATCACCCATGAGCTTAGGCTTCTGAGGAGGCTGGGGTGCTTCCTCATCCTCATCTTCCTCTGTTGCATCATGCACTACCCTCTTTCTCTTGGAGGTTTTCTTCACTTTGCTTGCAGCTGCCTCTCCCAAATTCAGCTTCTTAGCAACAGTTGATTGCTTCACTTTGCTGGTGCCCTTCTTGGTCTGTTGACTTTGTAGCTCTTTGGCAACAACCTTCCTCTTGGGCTTTGAGGTGACCTATTCCTCAACAACAAAATCTGAGTCTTCATCATCTGAGTTCCTCTTCTTTCTGGCTCTGGTGGCTGCAGGAGGTAAGCCACTTGGTGTACTCCTCTCACCATCATCTGATGAGCTGCTGGGATCAGGACTAGTGCCTGCCTCTGGAATATCTGCAATGGGTGTCTCTGACCTGTTCTGACTGTCACTGGCATCTGACATGGCTGACAACCTGTGAATAGATAAGGTGTAGGCAGAGAAGAAGAGTCATCACAAATGCAGAAGTTTTTGCAAAAAAAAATGAGTTCAAATTCTAGTATTAGGTTTTCACAGAAGATATTTCGGTCAGACCGAGTTTAAAATTTGGTGAATCCGAAGTGTTCAAACAGAAGCTTTCACACCACTTTCGGTTGGACCGAAGTGGGTTTCGGTCCTGCCGAAAACACTAGGGTTTCACAGAATCCTCATTTCGGTCACACCGATTTGCACAACTCGGTTGGACCGAAGGTGCGATGCAATGGCCATAGGCCAAATCGGTCATACCGAAAATGTAAAATCGGTCTCACCGAGATGTGTTCGTGAAACCTAACCTAAAACTTTTACTCGAATCTAGTCCAAACGAACTAATCTGGTGTACAGGAAGATTTCAATCGTGGCATGATTCTAGGCAAACCAAACGTGCATTGAATCGGAGATGGGAGCACGAGTGGGATCAAAACTCACCCTAACTTGGTGGAGTTTCTCTCGGCGGCAACGGCGGAGAAGATGTCCGTTGACGGCGACGGAGACTGTGGCGGCGCCTGAGCGACGGCACGGCGACGATCCGAGACCAAGGGCGGCGGCAAGGGGTGTGGGGCGAAGCGTTTGAAGGAGAAATCAGCGCGCGCCCTCGAGTATATATACCCCTTTGTTGTCGGTGGGACCGAGTTGTAAAACTTCGGTGGCACCGAGATGGATAACTGCTGGGCGTTATGCACTTCGTCACGCCGAAAATCACAACTTCGGTTTCACCGAGGTGAAAACCTAGATCAGTCTAAATGCTTTCGGTTCGACCGAGTTTGAGTGAGTTGGTCGACCGAAATCAAATAGAAGGTTTTGGAAGTTAGCCTTTGACGGATCGGTGGCTCAAGTGCTCCTCACCGGAGGGTCCGAAAATGACTTGTTCAAAATTTGTGATGTAAGCATGAATAGAATTTGAGACAAGAAAGCATAGATAGCTAGGGGAGGTACTTAGGCATTCTTGTCCGTCCATTTGGTCAAAAAAATCAAAACGACCAAAACAACAAATGGATGTCCTCGAATGGATAAAATCATGCATCCAACATGCTCACACAATAAGATAGCAAATGAAATATGTGTCAAACATGCACAATCAAAACTCTAGCTACTATCACACAATTTGTCGATGACTAGGTCATCTTTATATGAGTATATTGACTTAGGAGTCAAATGAGAACATTTGATCATAGGTCATACTCATCGTTTAAGCACAAGTGGGGTTACCACTTTTACATAAAGCATTGATGTGTTCACATCATTTGAAGATGCTTTAGCTCAATTTTTAGAGCAAAGCTCCCCTAGATTTGAGAACCCTTTTAAAGGGTCAAACTAACCTTGGGTTGTCGTAGAAGACTTCATGTAGATGTTGAAGATGTGGATGCTCAATGTTGATGAAGATCATCAAGAGTTGGGAGCAATCCTTTGGATTCGGGCACTTTCAATACCTACATGGGTTAGTCCCACAAGGAACAAACAAGGATATCCATGGACATAGATTGAAGTTCACAATAGATGATGTCCATGAAAGCAATGATTACCTTGTCCCTTGACTTACCAACAAGAGGGTTTGTGACTCCATGAACTAGTGCACAATGTGGAAGTTGATTGCATAAGTTTTTGCCAAAATGAATGTGAGTGAAGTATGTTGGCGGAGTCACCCTCAAGAACTTTCTAGTTCTTCTTCTTCGGGATCCACATCATCTTGATGGGAATCCTTGGGGTTGTAGTTGAGCTTGACGAAGTAGAACTTGACGTTTCCTTGGGAACCCACTTGACCATGGCTTGAGGTGCTTCAACAAATGCATCAATCTCCTCTTGAAGCTTGTCCTTGCCTTTTAGCTTGTGGTCTTGTGGTGGAAGGTCATCTTGAGCTTGTTCCACATTGGAAGAAGTAGGATCATACTTCTCCTTTTGAAGAACAAACTGTGGAGTAGGATATTGACCTTCTTCCCATTCAACACCTTCGGCGTTGAACTTTCGCTCAAAACCAATTCCTTGATTCTTCTGGTGCCTTCCTTGCTTGCGAACAATTTCCTCAAAGTTCTTGCTTCCGGCAAGACTTTTGTAGACACCTTTCTCTATAATCCCTTTCAATAAACTATTTTCTTGCTCAAGTGTAACTTGGCTTGAAACATTGTTAGTGGAATCAAGAGAACTACTAGAAGCAACAACATTGGATTTAGCATGGTTATTGTTACTACTAGAGAAAGAATTTTTCTTATGCTTGTCATGCTTAGACTTAATGGGTGGCAAGAAATTAGACAAGAGAAGTCGTTTGGCAAGATATGAAGAACTCTTCTTTCGAAGATCGTCATTGATTGCTTTTAGAAACTCATGTTCTTGCTCTAGAGTGAGCTTCTCGAGCGTAGCTTCTCATGAGATCTTAGGAGCTCTCTATGATCTTCTTGAGTTGTTTCATGAGCTAACTTAAGAGTGTTTAGTTCTTTAGTTAGGCGCTCAATCTCCTTCATAGCATTGTCATTCGACTCTTCTTGACTATAAAGACTACTAGCATGTTCATCATTACTAGGTTCATTAGATTTACCATGCAAGAGCTCATCTTCACCAAGCAAGTCATCCTCATCACTATCAAAGTCAATGAATTCAGGTGTGATACCTTGGGGCCTTTAGCCATGAAGCATCTTCCAATTCCCTCATTTGGTGAATCAAATAAGTCGTAGGAGTTGGAGTTGGAGGATCTGAGAGCAAGACCGCAACACCTTCATCTTGATCAGTAGTCGGAGTTGGAGTGATAGCTTCCTTGGATTGATTGTAGGAGTCGGGCCGGAGACCCATTCACCTACATGAGCTTGATGTTTTCTTCTTGTGTAGCTCCTTGATGACTTGTCTTTCCTCTCCGAATCCTTGCTTCTCCGAGAGGGTCTTCGTTCATAACGATCATCTCTACTCCTTCTCTCTTTCCGAGGTGACTCTTCTCTTGAGCTTCTTCTTCTTGGAGATTCTTCTCTTCTCTTGTGGGGAGCCGAGCACTCATTTGAGTAGTGTTCGGGTCTTCCACAATTGTAGCAGTTTCGATCACGACTAGAAGATCTCTTTTCATCATATGATCTAGACTTTGAGCTTCTCTCTTTGCTTCTACTCTTGTAGAATTTGTTGAAGTTCTTGACCATTAGGCTTATCTCTTCATTGGAAACTAGCTTGTCACTTGAGGTTGTGGGAGCATCACTTGTAGCTTTGTAAGCACCACTTGACTTGTTGTGAAGCTCTTCCTTATCCTTAAGTGTCATCTCATGAGCAACAATTCTTCCAATGACTTCGGTTGGCTTTAGATTCTTGTAGTTTGGCATCATTTGGATCAAAGTGCACACGGTGTCATACTTTCTATCCAAAGCTCCGAGAATCTTCTTGATGATGAATCGGTCGGTCATTTCTTCGCTTCCTAAGCCGGCAATCTCATTTGTGATGAGAGCAAGCCTAGAGTACATTTCAGCGACTCCTTCACCTTCCTTCATCTTGAACTTGTCAAGTTGACCTTGAAGAACATCTAGCTTTGATTCCTTCACGGACTCGGTACCTTCGTGCATTTCAACCAAAGTATCCCAAATCTCTTTTGCATTCTCAAGACGGCTGATTTTGTTGAACTCCTCGGGACACAAGGCATTGAAGAGAATGTCACAATCTTGAGCATTGTTTTGCAACATCCGCAATTCTTCCGTTGTAACCCGCGATCCGGAACTTTTCCTTCCTCGAAGAATTCACCTTGCATACCAACACAAATAATGCCCCATGCGGCTGGGTTATGGCCAAGAATATGCATTTTCATTTTATGCTTCCAACTAGCAAAGTTTGTACCATCAAAGTAAGGACCTCTCTGAAAATTACCCTCACTAGACGCCATACTCTCCTAGGTTGTGAAACCAAGCTTATGGAGTCAATGCAATGGAAACCAATACAATGGAGACCAAAGCTCGATACCACTTGTAGGATCGAAAGTATGTCTAGAGGGGGGTGATTAGACTACTTGACAATATAAAAATTCTGTCATTTGACAAAGAACAGTTTTTGGCAGATTCACAATTATGATCAAGTCAAGCATCACCCTACACATGCAATTCTAGAGTATAGGCAGCGGAAAGTAAATTGCACATGTAGTAAAGAGAGGTGGAGAAGAGCAAACGCAATTTTGGAGACACGGTGATTTTTCTCGTGGTTCCGATAGGTGGTGCTATCGTACTTCCACGTTGATGGAGACTTCAACCCACGGAGGGTAACGGCTGCGAGAGTCCACAGAGGGCTCCACCCACGAAGGGTCCACGAAGAAGCAACCTTGTCTATGCCATCATGGCCTACGCCCACGGAGGGCTAGCCTTACTCGGGGTAGATCTTCACGAAGTAGGCGATCTCCTTGCCCTTACAAACTTCTTGGTTCAACTCCACATCTCGACGGAGGCTCCCAAGCGAAACCTAACCAATCTAGGAGTGTCGGGGCGCGCGCGGGCGGCGGCGCTAGGTGGCACGCCCGGCGCGGGACACCTATGGGGCCGGGGACGGCCCCTTCTTGTGTTCGGTACGAGGGCGGAGGATGCGCGGAGAGTAGATCGAGGCGATGCGCGCGGGGCGGATTTTTACCCAGCTTGGCCGCGATGGTCGCGTAAAACCCTACTGCTGCTTTGTGTTGTATTTGATCTTGCTCCGAATGCGAGCGAATGGTGGTGTGGTGTCTGGAACCAGTCGACTCCCAGGCGCTAGAGTTGCCAAGGGTTCGAACCTCCTCTACGTTGTGCATGGGCCTCCTTTTATAGGGCAAGGGGTCACCGACAGGTGTCAACGTAGGGTAGAGGGGTAAAAATGTAAAAGAGGTGGTAGTTGGAATAGTGCGGGAACAGTGCAGCTCTGATTAGCGAACGATGGATTCTACCTACTTTTGACAGAGGGGAAAAGAGCATTTAATGCCCGTCGCCGTCGCCCCAAAAGCTCCCGCCCTTGCGTCTCCGTTTGCCACGGCGATGGAGCCACCACCGTGGAGTGCCACCGCACCCCTCATGCTGCACAGCCATCCGCCACGCGTCTCTGGAGAAGGCTAAAGGCGACGCGTGGGCAGATGGGCTGGAGTGCGGGCACGCAGCGCAGCTTTCCCGGCAAGTACCTTGCCGGGGTCTTGATCTTGCCGGGCCCGGGAGCTTGTCGGGCTCGTAACTTGCCGCCTCCCGGGCCCTCGCCGGGACGCGTATAGCGCCGAGGCGTGTCTTCTGTGATGTAGTCTTCTAATCCCCCCGGTGAGCTCCTCTCGCCAAGGGCTTGTATGAGTGACGTAATCTCGAGCCTGGAACGGCCTTCCCGGCAAGCTCCTCTTGCCGGGGTCTTAACCTTCTGTCTTGTACACTTTGTTCTTGAATGGCTTGGTATGGAGCAGGAATGGTCTCCGGCAAGAATTTGGTGGATCCAGCTACGAGGAGCTGCGGCTGCCCGTGCACAAGTTGGGGTACTGAGGTACCCCCTACCTTAGTACACCGACAGGAGCCCCCGGGCCTGGGCCACACACGGTGCCGAGCGCTGTTGGGCCAGGCCCAAGGCAGTGTACGGGCACACGCAGCCCATGGCGCGTCGAATCTACCTCTGCATCCGCCACCTCCCCTCCCGTAACGGCACGCGTCGATTGCGGCGTCGTGGGAGACGTGGGCGGCGCATGCAGCCTTCAAGGCATCCACCCCGTGATCGTGGTGCAGAGCGAGGTCGCTTCGCCCGTCACTCCGGTCCCGCTTTTTCGCCACGCGGCCCTCATGCACGGGGGTCGTGGGCGGCGAAGGTGGGAGACCGAGCCGTCACGGGCGGAGAAGGTGAGTCGGCCCCGCTCCTCTGGCCGTCTCGCTTCCTGATTGGTTGAGCGGGGCGGTTGAGCCCCCACCTCGCCCCTTTAAAAAGGGGCGGAAAGGGAGCACAATGGCCACACCCATCCTCTTCTCCCTTCGTCTTCATCTTCTGTTCTTCTTGCCGCCATGGAAGGAGGAAATCCCAGCTCTTCGACGGTGGCAGCGAGGGTTGCTTCTAGGCAGCGCACCGCTCCCCATCCGCTCCCGTGGCGATGGAGCCGGCCACGAGAGGGAGAGGGAGGGGGCGTGGCCTCGGACGAGGCCGAGGGCGTGGCCGAGGCGGCCGGGGGAGAGGCGGTCGTGGTGACGTGCCTCCTCCGTCTCCCCCGCGTCTCGACCACGGTGCGGTCCACACCGGAGATGACCCACGGAGTTCTTCATCAAGCTTCATTGGCGCCTCGTCGCCGCCTCGCTGCCGGCCCGTTCGCGGATGCAATGGGGCGGATCCACCCGACGTGATGGAGTTGCGCGCGAGGGGCTGCGGGATCAGCGGCACTTTTCGGGTGAGTGTCGTGTCCCCAGCCCCGGCGTGATGTTCTTCGACCGAGGGTGGAAGACGTTCGCCCGGATCCATAGCTTGACGGCGGGGTTCACCCTCCATTTCAAGTTATTGGATGGTGACCTCCTCGCCGTCAAGGTCTTCGGCGACTACGGGACCCGGGTACGCTGCTGTGTGGACAGCTCCTCGGATAGCGAAGGCTCCTCCCCGAGCGAGAGTGACGAGGAGGAGAGCGACAGCGGCGACGAGGGGGATGGCGGGCCCGACTAGGCGTCGGACACCGCTGCCTCGCGCGCCACCGGCGACCCCATCTTCTGGGTCGCCGGCCTTCTGAACTCCCCGGGGCCGTCTTCTTGGCGGCTGGCGTAGGGAGGCTGCGGAAGAGGAAGAGGGGGAGTGGCGGCAAGGCCGTTAAATCGGAGTACGAGGGCGAGGTGCCCTCGTGCCGATGTCCCACCACCCCGTCTTCAAGCTCTGCCTCCGACGCCTTCGTCTCCGCCAAGCTCCTGGCCGGCCCCCGGGGTGTTCTCTTGGTGTCTTCTGGCGCCCGTGGCTCTCCGGGCATGCGTTCCCCATGCCCGTCACCTTGCGCAGCTCCTGGGGCACGGCGGCGTCACCGCCACGCCTCCTAAGCGCTCTTCGCCCTTCCCGACAAGCTCCTCTTGCAGGGCCTCCTCCCAGCAGGCTTATCTTGCCGGGGCTCATGACCTACCTCCTGAACTCCCAGCAGAGAAACAGGAGAGGGATCACGGGCATCTTATCTTTTTAATTTGTAAGCCCTCGGGCATTAGCTGCATTTAAGAACTTGTAATCCTCTCTATCATGTTTTTCATCCTCTATGGACTTGTACTGAATTGGATGTTTTTAATGAAAAGAGGGGAAAGCTTGCCGGACTGAGTCTTTTACTTGACTGCGTGCCCTGTGTGTTCTTACGCTATTGGGGAGCTTGCCGGGGCAAACACGCTTGCCGAGTGCGGGACAGCCCGCTGGCGGTGTTGCTTCCGGCAAGCAACCTTGCCGGGCCAATTGCGACGCTTAACTTGCTGAGCAGGCTCGAAAGCAAGATAAGGGTGCAGCGGCACACTTGTGTTTGTTGAGCGGACTCGGAAACAAACCAAGTACGCAACTGGACCACGACTCGGTTCCTCCACGTACGGGTTTCACAAGACACGCTCGTTCAAAGACGCAGCCCCGCATTTCCGGTCCATGAGAGGATGCATGACGAGGATGAAAAACTTATCGTCTGCAGCCCCCAGCAACTCGGCTTGCGGAGATTTAATCTTAGCGCTTCGCAGCCCCAAATGAGGCTGGCCTGCCGAGGAAGAACCTTGACACCCGCAGCCCCCGGCGGCCCTGGCTTGCCGGGCCCCAGGCGCTGGTGTGATCTTTCGGTTCCTCCTTGTTGCTGCAATTTTAGTCATGAAAATAGCTGGGGTAGATATGCGACGGCTCCGTGTATATGTATGTGTACATAAATCTTGACTATGCAACACAATGCCGTGCGTTGCCCCTCGTATGTTTGTACTCTACGCTCTCGGGGAGCTTGCCGGGGCGAACACGCTTGCCGAGCGCGGGACAGCCCGCCGGCGGTGTTGCTTCCGGCAAACAACCTTGTCGGGCCAGTTGCGACGCTTAACTTGCTGAGCAGGCTCGAAAGCAAGATAAGGGTGCAGCAGCACACTTGTGTTTGTTGAGCGGACTCGGAAACAAAACAAGCACGCAACTGGGCCACGACTCGGCTCCTCTCGCGCACAAGTCTCTCATACGAAGGACTTCTCACGGCAAGGCTTGCCACGTTATACCCTCTGCCCTACATCCTTTGTGCGCTTTCACCCTACGCTTCTAGGTAACTTGCTGGTGCTTAACACGCTTGCTGAGTGCGGAACATCAGCAGCCCGCTTGGCTGGTGTCGCTTCGGCAAGCAACCTTGCCGCGTCTAGTCGCGACACGCTTAACTTGCTGAGCAGACTCGAAACGAAACGAGGGCGCGAAGCTGGTCGCGGCTCACTCTTAACTCGCTGAGCGTGTTCGAAGCAAAGTAAGGGTGCGACCATTCACAGGCAGGCTCCTCCGCGCACAGGTTTCGCGTACAAAGGACGAATGCGCGAGGGATATAACATAAAAAAGCACGGAATTAAAGAGTGCTCTGCACGAAAGCTCGAGCAACTTAGCTTTTCTTTTTCCCGCTTCTTTGCACTTGCTGATGGAGCTCGATGGCGCGTCCTCGACGGCAGCGCGGCACTCCGGGGAGGCGCGGTTGCCGGGACGAGCATCTGAGCTATCCCCGCCGGGCTTAGGGCGTTCCGAGGAGCTGCGCTTGTCGGAGTGAGTACCAGAGCCGTCCTCGCCGGACTTAGAGCTCGATGGCGCGTCCTCGACGACAACATAAGCGCTCGAGGAGATCGCTTGCGGAGTGTGGGGAAGTGGGAAGCGAACAGCGCGAGTACGAACATGCTCGGACACCTAGTAGCAATAGGAGGCGAGTCCTCCTCGGCACTTCGCTTTGCTCATGCATGGACAGCGGTCCGGGCGCCCATGAGCCCGGCATGTTCTTGCCCCAGCATGCGAGTACCACCTTCCGTGGCACGGCGCTGCCGGGTCGTCGTGCGCTGAGATAGACGTGGATCCACGGAGACCGAGGCGTGGTCATCCGTCCTGTCCCTGGATCTGGTGGCGCCGCGAGTGCCCTCGCCGGTGTCCACCCTTTCGACGGCGTCTCCTCCGCCTACCGCTAGCTCCTGTGGCGGCCGGTGAGACGCAGACGGATCTGCAACCCCTGAGGCCCTCGTCTTCGGGGCCATGGCGCAGTTGTCGATGAAGTCGCTGACGAAACTGGAGAGGTTGATGAAGAACGCGGTCGCGCGAACGCCGGATCAGGTCTGCACAACCTCGGCGCCCCCTACCGGGCGCCAAAGATGTCGGAAGCGGCGGGCGGCGCTGGGTGGCACGCCGGCGCGGGGACACCTATGGGGCGGGGCGGCCCTTCGTGTGTTGATGCGAGGCGGAGGATCGCGCGAGAGCGGATCGAGGCGATCTGCTGGGCGGATTTTACCCAACCGGGCGCGATGGTCGCGTAAAACCCTACTGCTGCTTTGTGTTGTATTTGATCTTGCTCGAATGCGGCGAATGGTGGTGTGGTGTATGCGGAACGATCGAGTCCCAGCGCTAGAGTTGCCAAGGTTCGAACCTCCTCTCGTTGTGCATGGGCCTCCTTTTATAGGGCAAGGGTCACCGACAGGTGTCAGCGTAGGGTAGAGGGTAAAAATGTAAAAGAGGTGGTAGTTGGAATAGTGCGGAACAACGGTGCGGCTACAATGCTTGAGCAATGGATTCTACCTACTTTTGACAGAGGGGACAAGAGCATTTAATGCCCGTCGCCGTCGCCCCAAAAGCTCCGCCCTTGCGTCTCCGTTTGCCACGGCGATGGAGCCACCACCGTGGAGTGCCACCGCACCCTCATGCTGCCAGACCATCCGCCCACGCGTCTCTGGAGAAGGCTAAAGGCGCGCGCGGGCGAGATGGGCTGGAGTGCGAACACGCAGCGCAGCTTTCGGCAAGTACCTTGCCGGGTCTTGATCTTGCGGGCCCGGAGCTTGTCGGGCTCGTAACTTGCCGCCTCCGGGCCCTCGCCGAGCGTATAAGCGCCGGGCGTGTCTTACGTGATGTAGTCTTCTAATCCCCGGTGAGCTCCTCTGCCAAGGGCTTGTATGAGTGGCGTAATCTCGAGCACAGAGCAGCCTTCCGGCAAGCTCCTCTTGCCGGGGTCTTAACCTTCTGTCTTGTACACTTTGTTCTTGAATGGCTTGGTATGGAGCAGGAATGGTCTCCGGCAAGCATTTGGTGGATCCAGCTACGAGGAGCTGCGGCTGCCCGTGCACAAGTTGGGGTACTGAGGTACCCCCTACCTTAGTACACCGACAAGGAGGCACCACCCTCCAAAAGGTAATAGATGGTGTTGATGATGATGAACTCCTTGCTCTTGTGCTTCAAATGATAATCTCCCCAACACTCAACTCTCCTCACTGATTTGGCTATGGTGGAAGAAATGATTGAGTGGAAAGCAACTTGGGAAGGCTAGAGATCAAGCTTCATATGGTGGGAGTGGAGCAACTTGATCTCAACACAAGGGTAGGTAGTTCTCTTCTCAGAAATGTAAGGTAGGAGTGGTAGTTCTTTCGATGGCTCTCTCCTCGAATGAAGAGGGGTGGAGGGTATTTATATCCTCCACACAAAATCCAACCGTTACACATTTGACCAATCTCGGTGGGACCGAAGTTGACAACTCGGTGAGACCGAAAGTTCAAATCATGTGAACGTTGGGATTTTCGGTGGGACCGAAAATACAATCTCGGTTAGTCCGATTCGTGCAAAGACCAGAGCTTGCCAATCTCGGTGGGACCGACTTCATCATCTCAGTGACACCGATTTGATGATAGAAGGTTACAGAAGCTTGGCGACTCAGGTTTCGGTGAGACCGAGTTCAGAATCGGAAAATCCGAGTTTTCTAGGGTTTGGCTTTATGGCTGAAATGGTTCATCTCGGTGTGACTGACTTTGGAATATCGGTGGGACCGAGATTACTTATGAGTGTATATGGCAGTGAAAGTTGCTGATAGTTTAGGAGATGTATCACTAAGCACTTGAGCAACCAGATCATCAACATAACCTCATCCCCTTTTAATAGTATTGGCTTTCCTATGGACTCAATGTGATCTTGGATCACTAAACCAAAAATGGAGTCTTGAGCTTTTGCCAATGCTTGCATTAGCATTTTGAGGGGTCCACTTCTTCAGTCCTTGCCATACCCATATCACTGAACTTTCTGAAATGATTCTCAAGTAACTATTAGTTCAATGATATATATGTTGTTATTAATTACGAAAACCACCCGGGGATTAGTTGCACTTTCAATATTACACCTCGGTCATATTGTAGCGGTGCTTAGGCGAAGCCTACGACGATTGAACATCAAGATCGTCACCACGCTGTCATCTTGTGGAACTCCTCCCGAAGCTTTGCTGGATCGAAGCCGAAGTGCGTCATCGAGCTGTCGTGTGTCAAGAACTTCGGAGGTGCGGAGTAATGGTGCTTGGATCGGTTGGACCGGGAAGGCGTCGACTACTTCCTCTCGTTGCGTCAGCGCTTCCGCTTCGGTCTACAAGGGTACGTAGACAACACTCTCCCCTCTCGTTGCTATGCATCACCATGATCTTGCGTGTGCGTAGGAATTTTGTTGAAATTACTACGTTCCCCAACAGTGGCATCCGAGCCTAGGTTTTATGGTTTGATGTTATATGCACGAGTAGAACGCAAGTGAGTTGTGGGCGATATAAGTCATACTGCTTACCAGCATGTCATACTTTGGTTCGGCGGTATTGTTGGATGAAGCGGCCCGAACCAACATTACTCGTACACTTACGCGAGACTGGTTCTACCGCCGTGCTTTGCACACAGGTGGCTGGCGGGTGTCAGTTTCTCCAACTTTAGTTGAACCAAGTGTGGGTACGCCCGGTCCTTGCGAAGGTTAAAACAGTACCAACTTGACAAACTATTGTTTTGGTTTTGATGCGTAGGTGAGATTGGTTCTTGCTTAAGCCCGTAGCAGCCACGTAAAACTTGCAACAACAAAGTAGAGGACGTCTAACTTGTTTTTGCAGGGCATGTTGTGATATGATATGGTCAAGACATGATGCTAAATTTTATTGTATGAGATGATCATGTTTTGTAACGAGTTATCGACAATGGCGAGGAGCCATATGGTTGTCGCTTTATTGTATGCAATGCAATGCATACCTGTAATGCTTTACTTTATCACTAAGCGGTAGCAATAGTCGTAGTAGCATAAGATTGGCGAGGCGACAACGATGCTACGATGGAGATCAAGGTGTCGCGCCCGGTGGCGATGGTGATCATGGCGGTGCTTGGAGATGGAATCACAAGCACAAGATGATGATGGCCATATCATATCACTTATATTGATTGCATGTGATGTTTATCTTTTATGCATCTTATCTTTCTTTGATTGACGGTAGCATTTTAAGATGATCTCTCACTAAATTATCAAGAAGTGTTCTCCCTAAGTATGCACCATTGCCAAAGTTCGTCGTGCCCAGACACCACGTGATGATCGGGTGTGATAAGCTCCACGTCCATCTACAACGGGTGCAAGCCAGTTTTGCACACGCAGAATACTTGGGTTAAACTTGACAAGCCTAGCATATGCAGATATGGCCTCGGAACACGGAGACCGAAAGGTCGAGCGTGAATCATATAGTAGATATGATCAACATGAGATGTTCACCATTGAAAACTAATCCATTTCACGTGATGATCGGTTATGGTTTAGTTGAATTTGGATCACGTGATCACTTAGAGGATTAGAGGGATGTCTATCTAAGTGGGAGTTCTTAAGTAATATGATTAATTGAGACTTAAATTTAGCATGAACTTAGTACCTGATAGTATCTTGCTTGTCTATGTTGATTGTAGATAGATGGCCCGTGCTGTTGTTCCGTTGAATTTTAATGCGTTCCTTGAGAAAGCAAAGTTGAAAGATGATGGTAGCAACTACGCGGACTGGGTCCGTAACTTGAGGATTATCCTCATTGCTGCACAGAAAAATTACATCCTGGAAGCACTGCTGGGTGCAGAGCCTCTTGCTGATGCTGGCCGCGGCGTTAAGAGCGTCTGGCGAGCAAAGCTGATGACTACTCGATAGTTCAATGTGCCATGCTTTACGGCTTAGAACCGGGACTTCAACGGCGTTTTGAGCGTCATGGAGCATATGAGATGTTCGAGAGTTGAAGTTAATATTCGAAGAATGCCCCGATTGAGAGATATGAAGTCTCCAATAAGTTCTATAGCTGCAAGATGGAGAGAATAGTTACATCGGTGAGCATATACTCAAGATGTCCGGGTATTGTAATCACTTGATTCAACTGGGAGTTACTCTTTCGGATGATAGCGTCATTGACAGAATTCTCCAATCACTTCCACCAAGCTACAAAAGCTTTGTGATGAACTATAATATGCAAGGGATGGATAAGACAATTCCTGAGCTCTTCGTAATGCTAAAGGCTGCGGAGGTAGAAATCAAGAAGGAGCATCGAGTGTTGATGGTCAACAAGACCACTAGTTTCAAGAAAAAGGGCAAAGGGAAGAAGAAAGGGAACTTCAAGAAGAACAGCAAGCAAGTTGCTGCTCAAGAGTAGAAACCCAAGTCTGTACCTAAGCCTGAAACTGAGTGCTTCTACTGCAAGCAGACTGGTCACTGGAAGCGGAACTGCCCCAAGTATTTGGCGGATAAGAAGGATGGCAAGGTGAACAAAGGTATATGTGATATACATGTTATTGATGTGTACCTTACTAGAGCTCGCATAGCACTGGTATTTAATACTGGTTACATTGCTAATATTTGCAACTCGAAGCAGGACTACGGATTAGCGAACACTAGCAAAGGCGAGGTGGCGATGCGCGTGGGAAATGGTTCCAAAGTCGATGTGATCGCGGTCGGCACACTACCTCTACATCTACCTTCGGGATTAGTATTAGACCTAAATAATTGTTATTTGGTGCCAGCGTTGAGCATGAACATTATATCTGGATCTTGTTTAGTGCGAAACGGTTATTCATTTAAATCAGAGAATAATGGTTGTTCTATTTATATGAGTAATATCTTTTATGGTCATGCACCCTTGAAGAGTGGTCTATTTTTGATGAATCTCGATAGTAGTGATACACATATTCATAATGTTGAAGCCAAAAGATGCAGAGTTGATAATGATAGTGCAACTTATTTGTGGCACTGCCGTTTAGGTCATATCGGTGTAAAGCGCATGAAGAAACTCCATACTGATGGACTTTTGGAACCACTTGATTATGAATCACTTGGTACTTGCGAACCGTGCCTCATGGGCAAGATGACAAAAACACCGTTCTCCGGTACTATGGAGAGAGCAACAGATTTGTTGGAAATCATACATACAGATGTATGTGGTCCGATGAATGTTGAGGCTCGTGGCGAATATCGTTATTTTCTCACCTTCACATATGATTTAAGCAGATATGGGTATATCTACTTAATGAAGCATAAGTCTGAAACATTTGAAAAGTTCAAAGAATTTCAGTGTGAAGTTGAAAAACATCATAATAAGAAAATAAAGTTTCTACGATCTGATCGTGGAGGAGAATATTTGAGTTACGAGTTTGGTCTACACTTGAAACAATGCGGAATAGTTTCACAACTCATGCCACCCGGAACACCACAGTAAGAATGGTGTGTCGAGCGTTATGTCGTACTTTACTTGATATGGTGCGATCTATGATCTCTTACAGATTTACCGCTATCGTTTTGGGGTTATGCTTTAGAGACGGCCACATTCACATTAAATAGGGCACCATCAAAATCCGTTGAGACGACACCTTATGAACTATGGTTTGGCAAGAAACCAAAGTTGTCGTTTCTTAAAGTTTGGGGCTGTGATGCTTATGTGAAAAAGCTTCAACCTGATAAGCTCGAACCCAAATCAGAGAAATGGGTCTTCATAGGATACCCAAAGGAGACAGTTGGGTACACCTTCTATCACAGATCCGAAGGCAAGACATTCGTTGCTAAGAATGGATCCTTTCTAGAGAAGGAGTTTCTCTCGAAAGAAGTGAGTAGGAGGAAAGTAGAACTTGATGAGGTAACTGTACCTACTCCCTTGTTGGAAAATAGTACATCACAGGAACCGGTTTGTGTGACATCAAAACCAACTAGTGAGGAAGTTGACGATGATGATCATAGAACTTCAGATCAAGTTACTACAGAACCTCGTAGGTCAAACAGAGTAAGATCCGCACCTGAGTGGTATGGTAATCCTACTCTGGAAGTCATGCTACTAGATCATGATGAACCTACGAACTATGAAGAAGCGATGGTGAGCCCAGATTCCACAAAATGGCTTGAAGCCATGAAATCTGAGATGGGATCCATGTATGAGAACAAAGTATGGACTTTGGTTGACTTGCCCGATGGTCGGCAAGCAATTGAGAATAAATGGATCTTCAAGAAGAAGACTGATGTTGACGGTAATGTTACTGTCTACAAAGCTCGACTTGTTGCAAAAGGTTTTCGACAAGTTCAAGGGATTGACTACGATGAGACCTTCTCACCCGTAGCGATGCTTAAGTCTGTCCGAATCATGTTAGCAATTGCCGCATTTTATGATTATGAAATTTGGCAAATGGATGTAAAACTGCATTCTGAATGGGTTTACGGAGGAAGAGTTGTATATGATGCAACGAGAAGGTTTTATCGATCAAAGGGAGCTAACAAAGTGTGCAAGCTCCAAATGATCCATTTATGGACTGGTGCAAGCCTCTCGGAGTTGGAATAAATGCTTTGATAGTGTGATCAAAGCATTTGGGTTATCTGAGACTTTTGGAGAAGCTTTGTATTTACAAGAAAGTGAGTGGGAGCTCTGTAGCATTTCTAATATTATATGTGGATGACATATTATTGACTGGAAATGATATAGAATTTCTGGATAGCATAAAGGGATACTTGAATAAAAGTTTTTCAATGAAAGACCTCGGTGAAGCTGCTTACATATTGGGCATTAAGATCTATAGAGATAGATCAAGACGCTTAATTGGAATTTCACAAAGCACATACCTTGACAAAGTTTTGAAGAAGTTCAAAATGGATCAAGCAAAGAAAGGGTTCTTGCATGTATTACTAGGTGTGAAGTTGAGTAAGACTCAATGCCCGACCACTGCAGAAGATAGAGAGAAAATGAAAGATGTTCCCTATGCTTCAGCCATAGGCTCTATCATGTATGCAATGTTGTGTACCAGACCTGATGTATGCCTTGCTATAAGTTTAGCAGGGAGGTACCAAAGTAATCCAGGAGTGGATCACTGGATAGCGGTCAAGAACATCCTGAAGTACCTGAAAAGTACTAAGGATATGTTTCTCGTATATGGAGGTGACAAAGAGCTCATCGTAAATGGTTACATTGACACTGATCCGGACGATTCTAACTCGCAAACCGGATACGTGTTTACATTAAACGGTGGAGCTGTCAGTTGGTGCAGTTCTAAACAAAGCGTCGTGGCGGGATCTACGTGTGAAGCGGAATACATAGCTGCTACAGAAGGAGCCAATGAAGGAGTCTGGATGAAGGAGTTCATATCCGATCTAGGTGTCATACCTAGTGCATCGGGTCCAATGAAAATCTTTTGTGACAATACTGGAGCAATTGCCTTAGCGAAGGAAGCCAGATTTCACAAGAGAACCAAGCACATCAAGAGATGCTTCAATTCCATCCGGGATCTAGTCCAGGTGGGAGACATAGAGATTTGCAAGATACATACGGATCTGAATGTTGCAGACCCGTTGACTAAGCCTCTTCCACGAGCAAAACAGGATCAACACCAAGACTCCATGGGTGTTAGAATCATTACTTTGTAATCTAGATTATTGACTCTAGTGCAAGTGGGAGACTGAAGGAAATATGCACTAGAGGCAATAATAAAGTTATTATTTATTTCCTTGTATCATGATAAATGTTTGTTATTCATGCTGGAATTGTATTAACCAGAAACATAATACATGTGTGAATATATAGACAAACAGAGTGTCACTAGTATGCCTCTACTTGACTAGCTTGTTAATCAAAGATGGTTATGTTTCCTAACCATGGACAAAGAGTTGTTATTTGATTAACGGGATCACATCATTAGTTGAATGATCTGATTGACATGACCCGTTCCGTTAGCTTAGCACCCGATCGTTTAGTATGTTGCTATTGCTTTCTTCATGACTTATACATGTTCCTATGACTATGAGATTATGCAACTCCCGTTTACCTGAGGAACACTTTGTGTGCTACCAAACATCACAACATAACCGGGTGATTATAAAGGTGCTCTACAGGTGTCTCCAAAGGTACTTGTCGGGTTGGCGTATTTCGAGATTAGGATTTGTCACTCCGAATGTCGGAAAGGTATCTCTGGGCCCTCTCGGTAATGCACATCACTTAAGCCTTGCAAGCATTGCAACTAATGAGTTAGTTGCGAGATGATGTATTACGGAACGAGAAAAAGAGACTTTCCGGTAACGAGATTGAACTAGGTATTGGATACCGACGATCGAATCTCGGGCAAGTAACATACCGATGACAAAGAGAACAACGTATGTTGTTATGCGGTCTGACCGATAAAGATCTTCGTAGAATATGGAGGAACAATATGGGCATCCAGGTCCCGCTATTAGTTATTGACCGGAGACGTGCCTCGGTCATGTCTACATTGTTCTCGAACTGTAGGGTCCGCACGCTTAAAGTTACGATGACAGTTTCTTTATGAGTTTATGTATTTTGATGTACCGAAGGTTGTTCGGAGTCCTGGATGTGATCACGAACATGACGAGGAGTCTCGAAATGGTCGAGACATAAAGATTGATATATTGGATGACTATATTCGGACACAGGATGTGTTCCGGGTGATTTCGGAGAAAACCTGAGTGCCGGGGGAGTTACCGGAACCCCCCGGGAGAGTTAATGGACCACATGGGCCTTGGTGGGAAGAGAGAGGGGCGGCCAGGGTGGGCCGCGCGCCCCCTCTCCCTCTGGTCCGAATTGGACTAGGAGGGGGGCGCCCCCTTTCCTTCCCTCTCCTAGTAGGAGTAGGAAAGGAGGAATCCTACTCCTACTAGGAGGAGGATTCCTCCTCCTTGGCGCACCCCAAGGGGCCGGCCGGCCTCCCCCCTTGCTCCTTTATATACGGGGGCAGGGGGGCACCCCATAGACACACAAGTTGATCTTCGTCATCGTTCCTTAGCCGTGTGCGGTGCCCCCCTCCACGATATTACACCTCGGTCATATTGTAGCGATGCTTAGGCGAAGCCCTGCGACAGTTGAACATCAAGATCGTCACCACACCGTCGTGCTGACGGAACTCCTCCCAAAGCTTTGGTGGATCGAAGCCCGGGGTGCGTCATCAAGCTGTATGTGTGTCAAGAACTCGGAGGTGCCGGAGTAACGGTGCTTGGATCGGTTGGACCGGGAAGACGTACGACTACTTCCTCTACGTTGCGTCAATGCTTCCGCTTCAGTCTACGAGGGTACGTAAATAACACTCTCCCCTCTCGTTGCTATGCATCACCATGATCTTGCGTGTGCGTAGGAATTCTTTTGAAATTACTACGTTCCCCAACAGCGGTATATCCACTTTGTGCCAATGATGTTGTGTTTGCGAGGATCTGGACGTTTGACCAACTCCCAGACGTTGTTGAGCTCGAACTGATGTAATTCTTCTTGCATAGCTTGAATCCACTCAGGCTCCAGAAATGCTTCATCTACCTTAGTGGGCTCTGTGATAGAGACAAAATCAAAGTGCCCACAAAAGTTAGACAAATGTGAAGCTTTTGAGCGTGTGAGAGGACCTGGTGCTTCAATGTCATCGATGATTCTCTCAATTTGCACTTTGTTTGCAACGCGAGGATGAGAGGGTTGTCGTCGAGGAATTTGATCTGCATTTTCTTCAGGACCATTTTCCTCAGCACCGTTTTCTTCAGGTGCGCCAGCTCGACGTTCTTCATGTTCTGGAATGAATTCTTCTGTAGATTCTTCGGTAGGAATGACATCCTCAGTAGCCTCGAACTTGATAGATTCCTCAGGTGCTGGTTCATCTATCATAGAAGGTAGGTGCTCTCTTTGCGAGCCATTAGTTTCATCAAACCGCACATCTACAGTTTCAACAACCTTGTGAAGAACGTTGTTGAAGACTCTGTAGGTGTGCGAGTCCTTTCCGTAACCAAGCATAAAACCCTCATGTGCTTTCGGTGCGAATTTAGAATTGTGATGAGGATCTCTAATCCAACATTTAGCACCGAAGACTTTGAAATAACTCACATTGGGCTTTTTGTCAGTGAGGAGTTCATAAGCAGTCTTCTTGAAGAATTTGTGAATATATACTCTATTGATGATGTGGCACGCATTATCAATTGCCTCAATCCAGAAATGACGAGGTGTATTGTATTCATCAAGCATAGTGCAAGCCATCGCAACAAGAGTTCTGTTCTTGCGCTCCACGATGCCATTCTGCTGAGGAGTATAAGGAGCAGATAACTCATGAGTAATACCATGTTCATCAAGATAGTCATCAAGACCGGAATTCTTGAACTTAGTCCCATTGTCACTTCTGATGTGCTTGATCTTCACACCAAAGCTGGTTGAAGCCCTCAAGGAAAATCGTTTGAAGACTTCCTGCACCTCATGTTTGTAAGTGACAATGTGCACCCATGTGTAACGAGAATAATCATCAACAATAACAAAGCCATATAGAGATGCATCATTTGTAACTGCAGAATAATAATTAGGACCAAAGAGCACTAGTGCAGAACCGGGCATTAGCACCGGTTCGTAAGGCCCTATAGTGCCGGTTACATAACCGGCACTAATTTGTGGTCACTAAAGGCCCCCCCCTTTAGTACCGGTTCAGCACGAACCGGTGCTAAAGGGCAACCACGTGGCACGAGCCAGCTCCGGGGACCTGGAGCCCTTTAGTACCGGTTTGTAAGACCAACCGGTACTATAAGGTTTGGAGGGTTTTTAGTTTTATGATTTCTTTTTCATTTAATTTTGTGTTTCCATTTTAATTCTTTTTCATTTCTTTGGTATTTTACGATACTACACATTGTACACGTTATGCATATATATATATATATATATATATATATATATATATATTTCTAGTAGAACCAATCATGCATATATATATATCACATCAATGTCTCACAAATTAAACCACCATATTAATTAATTCACACATACACACATGTATAGCTATATACAATTTCTCCTACATATGAATGTTGCCTTCGGAGCCAGTCTAATTGGTGCCTTCGGAACACGATGACAATTGAAAGTTGTTTTCATGGGGGCGGTGGCGGGTAATAGAATTCTCCATTGGTTTATGACCTGGTCGAGCAAAAATCCGCTATTTCCTCTTGAAGTGCTTCTCTGGCGCTCCGTTTCTATGAGCTTCTCCGCACCTCTTTGAACTGTTAAGAAGGAGATCAATATGCATGTGTATTAGTTGTGTGACTAGATATCGATAATGGTGTAAAAATTGTGAATAGTGTTACGACAAGCGTACCCATTCTTTGTCTTTGAGATCTGCTCCTTTGGACGCCATCATGCGAATGTTCTCGCAAGCGCAGAATGCACAGATCAGTCCCTAGCGCTTTGCTTGAGGCCTTTACGAGAATGGAATTTGATCGGATAAAAATTAATCAAGCATGATAATTAAAGAGATGGCAGCTAGCTAGCTAGCTAGTACTATAATTACTTACCTTGGGTGAAACCATTGAAGCTTTTGTTTCCATTCACCTTCCGTGTGTTGATGAATCTTGCTCAAGCCCTGCCCGCGACAAAGAAAATGAATAAAGGGTTATTAAATAGTTCATATCATGAAATAGCCGAACTAAATAGGCGAGATATATAGTTAATAATGATTGAAATTACCTGTTGACTATCCGATACAAGATGTTAAAGTCGGTGTTTTTGAGATTAATGAGTCCATATTTCAAGCTGTTCGGCGTCAACTTTAATGATACACAAGACCCAGTGAAATCTGCATGCACACACGTTTACATGTCTTAATTAAGCGGGCATATGTAAGCAAAAACATGTAGCTAGCTAGTAGGCAAAAACAGAGAATTTGTAGTACAAGGCGATGTGACTCACCCAAAGTGGTAAGGAAGTAGTATATCTTCATTGTATTTGAGGCGCTTCAAGAACTCTAGCATGTTGTCCTCTACTTCCTTTGCATGATGTTCATTTATCTTCCATGTGAATTCATTAACGGTGTTTGGGTCAATGAACCCAATGCCATAACGTCCACCTTTTCTCATTTCATATATCTTCATCCTGCATAATACCACAGAAAAGAATATAGTGAGGATAATTACAGGTAATGATTGATCAAAAGGATCACTACAGCTAGCTTGAGACTTAAATTATAGAAAGAGATCACTTACAGACAATAGCAACTGACGATAGATTTGTCGAGTCGTCCTGATTGTATAACTGAAACAGTTCTAAATACTCAGCGGACCCAGCTTTCTCATGGTAGTAATGGTCCTTCTTGACATTCACCATGAGGGACACTCGATCTGAAATCTTGGTAATGTTCATGTACCATTGATGCAATTCATACATTCTCGTTGGGAGCTTCTTGACCTTGTCTTGCGCGACCAAAGGTTGGCCCCGGACATATTTCCGTTTTACTTCATCCTCTCTAAGCAAAGGCATGGGCTCGATCTCGAGGAGTTGTCCAACAGTGATGTTGAGAACTTCAGCCTGCATTATATGCTCCTCCGTTATTACCACATTGCCCACCTCGGGAACATGCCTTTGTTTTCCCACAATAATATTGAGGCGCGTCTTTGTCACCTTGTTGTTGGCACAACAAGCGAGGGATCGATTATACCGCTGTTCTCCCAAATGGGAATGGTTTTCCGCATTTTTGGCAGCTGCTTCTTGTTTGCTCGATCCCGATGTAGGCGTGCTCGCCTCCTTTGTAGGCGTGCTCGATTTAACTTCCCGATGTGGCGCTCATAGTCTGTGTCAACAAGCTTGGAAGCTGGTGGTTGAGCCATCTGAATGAAGTGGTCAATCGTTTCCTCGAGCACTTTCTCCCTTGGCGGCGGTGGCGGTTTCGGTGCAAAATGGGCTTCCACCTCGGCCTTGATATGGCTGTGATTTCCTCCTCGACCTGTCATAAGACCTCTGCGGAAGAGCCTTGAGGCTTGGACCATATTTATATCGCTTGCCTCCTTTGTACTTCTGTACTACCTCGACTCGTGCCGCTATGCACCATAGCTGCGGGTGTCTCTTCTGCGATTCTTGAGGCAGCGGAGGCGGTGGCGGGCTGAGTTGGACGAGGAGGAGTGGCCCGAGGTTGTGCCGGACTTGGAGGAGGTGGGCGTCGGCGCTGTGGCGGACTTGGAGGAGGAAGATTATCGACACTTTGCGGACTTGGAGGAGGAGGATTGTCCCGACACTTTGCGGACATGGAGGAGCGGAGTCTCTTGACTCGGTGGCGGACTTGACGAGGACTCGGGTGGCGCGTGTCGGTGGCCTTGGAAAGATGATGCAATCCTTTTTCCATAGGATGATACAATGTTTGGCCTCTCCGAAAAAGCCGCCGTCACCTCCAAAGAATGTCAAGCTGTAGCCCGAATATGGTGGGTCCACCTCATCAACCAAGACACGAGCAAAGCCCGCTGGAATCGGGTTGCAATGGAAGGTTGCCTCGGGGATTTGTGAAAGCACAGCCGTCCGCCACCTTCATGGATATGTTCTTCATTTTGACGTGTAGCTCGCATGATTAGTGTTCTCCATGATGTCATCCACGGGTATCTACCCAGCATTGGGTCGTCAGGGGCGGAACCCACGCTGCTTCTCGGCATGGATGGGCGATGCTATCAATGCTGGATCATCCGCTAGCTGCTGCAGCTCTGAGACCCCTTTGATGGGTAAGTGAGTCGATCTGCTCCTGCTGCCGCTGGAATTTGACCGCCAATTCCGCTTGACTTGCTTCTAGACCTTGAAGGCGTTCATAGTCCCGCTTCCTCTGCTCCTCCTCCATCTTCCTCTTCTTCTCCTCCAATCTTCTTTCTCACACGGGTTACGTAGTCGTTGTTCCATCTGAAAACCCCTCATACCACGGCAGAGCGCCTTGCCTCGTGTTCTTCCGGGTGTTCAGATTTCCCGACACACGCGTAAGCTCGTCGTTCTCTCTGTTGGGCTGGAACACCCCCGTTCGTGCCTCTTCTATTGCAACAAGTATCGCATCGTCGGCTCCCTTTAGACTTGCCCTCGTCGAAACATTGCCTGTCTCCCGGTCCAACTCCCCCCATGCGCATAGAACCAAGTCCTGACCCTGGGGGGCCAGCTCTTAGTAGCCGGAGTAACACCTGCATCCTCCATCTCTTTCTCAGACTTATCCCACTTAGGCATTGCCACCGCATAGCCACCTGGCCCCAGCTTATGGAACTTATCCTTTTTCGACCATTCCTTAGCTAATTCCGAATCCTTGAATTTCACGAAATCGTCCCAATGATCACGTTGGTTCTCCAGTGTTCCCTTGAATACTAGAGTATTCCTTCCTCCGTTGACATACTTGTTCCATTCACCATTCTTGTAGTTCTTGAATGCAGTCGCCATCATCTTAAGAGCAGCCTCTTTGACTTTCTGCACATCTGCTTCTGTGAAATGATCTGGTAGGGTGAAATGTTCCATGAGAGTATCCCAAAGCAGATCTTTTTGATTCTTGTCGACATAAGTAACATCTGGACGTGGCTTTGCTGGCGCTCTCCATTCTTGAAGTTTGATCGGGAGTTGATCCTTCACAAGAACTCCGCACTGACGAATGAACTTGTCCGCAATCTTCTTAGGCGCTACTGGTTTGCCAGTAGGGCCGCATGCCTCGATATTGTACTTTATGCCCGGCTTCAACTTTTTGTTCGGGCCTCGTTTCGTCCTTTTGCCTGAAGATTTGCTCCATCCGGATGGCTGAAAGAACAAAGATCGATTCGTTAATATATCTTCAAGTCATTTAAAACATGTGATGATCACCAGATGCCTGCTTATATAAATATATATACCTCGTCGGTGTTTGTTGTTTCAGGATCATGTTCTTCGTCATCGTCATAATCATTCATGACTTCGCCGTGATCGAATATCATATCACCCTCTCCGATGTTGTTTAGAAATTGAACCGTCATAATCTTCTTCATTTTGATTATCATCGCCTCACATCATATCGAACATGGTGCATTCTCCCTCTCTGTCGGTATTATCTGCCATAGCTTTTGTTTAACTAATCCAAAAGAAATATAAAACAATTTAGTATTCAAATCTCGAATAATAGATATAATCTCGAATACATCGTCTCGAATAATATATAATATTGAATAGTACATCACTGGCTATTAGCTAATAAAGATTGAATACTACAGAAGAATCTAGGACACTCGCGGTTCCTCCAGTAGCAGGCGGTGGACACCCAAAGAGAAGGAACCCTCACGGATCATAATCGAAGTGAGATCCCGAAGATCTTGCCACGTATTGGAGAACCTGCCGCCCTCGAGCGCAACCATGTAGCGATGGGCGTGCTCGTCCTCCTCCACGACACGGCGACGTACCACCTCCGGGGGGCCGAGTCCCTCCGCACCAAAACTGGCCACGCTAACGCCACCAAACGAGATCGGGGTCGACGATGGACCCGGGCGGGTTCCTCGTCAAGCGGCGCGCCCCTCCAAGCAGCACCTCCTAGTGCCAGCCCGGCGGAGCCCAGTCCCGGACATGGGTCGGCTGGACGTCGTCGCGGACAGGTCGACGGCGAGGATGCGGGCCGGGCATCGTCGAGAACAAATACTAGCTATATGCCCGCAAAAAGTAACATTTTTTTAATGATTGGATTTTGATAACTAAAATTTCTAACATTTCTATATAACTAACATTTCTATAACATTTCTAACAATGCTATATATAACTAACATTTCTATACCATTTCTAATATTTCTATAACTAAAAACAGAAAAAATTATAACATTTCTATATATATAACTAACATTTTATAACTATTTCTATAACTAAAAACAGAAAAATTTCTAACAATTCTAACTTTTTATAACTATTTCTATAACTAAAAACAGAAAAATTTCTAACAATTTCAAACATTTCTAACAATTCTAACATTTCTAACTATTTCTAAAAAACAGAAAAATGTCTATCAATTTGTTAAAACAGAAAAATCTATAACTAAAAATGTATGTGTGTGTGTGTGTGCGCTCACGGCGGCTAAGCGAGAGGCGGCAGGCAGCTGAGGCAGCGGCAGGCGTGGCGGCGATGGGGACGAGGCGTCGGGCAGGCGGCGGCGGCGGCGAAGCGGCGGCGACGAGGCGAGGCTGTGACGATGGGGACAGGCGGCAAGCGGCGGCAGCGACGGGACGGGCGGCAGCGAGGGGACGAAGCGGCGACAGCGGGGGCGAAGCGGTGGCAGCGACGGCGGAGGTGGCGGCAAGCGGCAACGACGGCGGCGACGACGGGGGCGAAGCGGCGGCGAAGCGGCGGGGGCGGCGGCGTCGAGGATATGGAGACGGCGGCGGCGGCGGGCAGTGCGAGAGAAGAAGCGAGGGAGAGATGAGAAACGGCGAAATTTTGAAGTGTTTTCTTATATAGAAGGCACCTTTAGTACCGTTGGAGCCACCAACCGTGCGAAAGGTCTGTTTTGGCCAGAGCCAAGCGGCGGAAGCCATCCCTTTAGTACCGGTGGTGGCACAAACCGGTACTAAAGACCCCCTTTAGTACCGGTTTGTGCCACCACCCGATACTAAAGGGGTGCGCTAAGCGTGAGGTGCTTGATGCGGAAGTTTAGTCCCACCTCGCTAGTCGAGGGGCTACCGCACTGGTTTATAAGCCCCAGTGCGGTAGCTCTCTCGAGCTCCTCTCCTAATCAGGCCTACTGGGCCTACCTGTCCTCCTCGCCTTGTGGGCCTACTGGGCCTTCGCGGGCCTGCATCCTGGCCCAACGAAAGGTTGTGTCGCTAGTCGTATGCAGGCCGCTTTGGCCCAGTTGGCGGGCTTTTTTCTTAATTTGTTTTTGCTTTATTTTTTGTTTTATTTATTTTTGAGTTGTTTTTTGCTGTATTTAGAGTTTCTTTGTGAATATTTTTGCTTTAGGTACAAAAAATTACAAACTTTCTGTTAGTGCCGGTAGATTTCAAATTTGAATAGTTTAAATTTTGAATTATTTGAAATTTGTGTGAATCACTAGTTTGTGAATAACTTAACTTTGAAAAAGTTTTTCAGTGATTCTTTTTCTTATGTTTAATATTAGTGTGTTTTATCATTATATTCAATTTAGTAATGTTTAGTAATTTAAAAATGAAATGCCTTTATAACAGTTTAGTTTTTGTGGAAACCACGATACTTGAAATAGATTGTCCATTTTGTACGAAGTGCATCCAGTTTTGCCGTAACCCTCTCTACTTTCTTGCACATGCTATTTGTATGAAATTATGATACCATGCCAACTTTCAACCTTTTAGAGTTCATTTGAATTGCTTTTCAATTTCAGGGTCATTTAGCTGGAAAAAATCAGTAAATGCATGAAAAGAATTTGTTTGCACATAAAATTTCTTCGCGTTTCAAATGCCAAAACACATAACTACCCTAACTATTACAGACATTCCCTCGTGGGTGTGAAACACGAAAGAAAGTGATGATAGTGAAGCCGATCACATCTCGAGATCTTTGGGTGTGAAACTTTTTCTTCGCGTGTGTCCCTTTGCGCGTAACCATGGAAAATCTTCATCATTTAACGGGATGCTCGGGTCAATATTCACTGTGAATGGAGCAATTTCATCAAACTTTTCATAACCTTCGACTTGTCATCTTGTCATCCACTCCCACGATGTTTCTCTTCCCGAAAAGAACTATGTGCGCTTTGGCTCATCGTGCGATGCATTAACTTCCTTATCTTTTCTTTTTCTTGGCTTGGTAGACATGTCCTTCACATAGAAAACTTGTGCCACATCATTGGCTAGGGCGAATGGTTAAATGCACACATAAGATTGTTGAGATCCACTGTTGTCATTCTGTACTGCGGGTCTTCGTTACCCCGCCTCGTGTCATATTGACCCATTTGCACCGAAACAAAGGGACCTTTAAACCACGTCAATAGTCAAGTTCCCATATGTCTTGTATATAACCATAATATGTTTCCTTTCCCGTCTTGGTTTCTGCATCAAAGCGGACACCACTGTTTTGGTTGGTGCTCTTCTTATCTTGGGCGATCGTGTAAAATGTATTACCATTTATCTCGTACCCTTTGAAAGTCATTATATTCGAAGATGGTAACTGAGATAGCAAGTACAGGTCATCTTCAATAGAGGTGTCATGCATGGTACGTGTCTGCAACCAGTTGGCGAAACTCCTGGTTTGTTCATGTGTAATCCACTCATCAGACCGCTCCGGGTGTTTGGAGCGTACCAAATTCTTGTGTTCATCCATATACGGAGCCACCAAGGTGGAATTCAGTAGAAGCGTGTAGTGTTCTTCGGTGAGAGAATGTCTGTCCATACATATTATTTGTTCCCCTCCTAGCGTGCCTTTTCCATCGATCGCCTTATGCCCCGATTCAGGAACACCAATCGGCTTAAGGTCGAGAATAAAGTCAATACAAAACTCAATGACCTCCTCATTTTGATGGCCCTTGGAGATGCTTCCTTACGGCCTATGCACGTTATGAACATATTTCTTTAAGACTCCCATGAACCTCTCAAAGGGGAACATATTGTGTAGAAATACAGGACCCAAAATGTTAATCTCTTCGCATAGGTGAACTAGGACGTGCGTCATGATGTTGAAGAAGGATGGTGGGGCATGAAACCGGACTCAAACAGGTGGACGTGAATGGTTCTTGACATAGAGTAATTGTGACCATTCTTACAGCCAGCACATGGACAAGGCATAAAACCATCCGCCCGCTTGTTTGCCTCAGCCACAAGCAGAAAAATATGCACGCCCTCAACGAATTGGGGAGAGCATCGGTCATCGTACATCCATTGCCGGCTCATCTTCATTACACAACACCGAATAGACCAAATTAATACAAGTTCATACATAAAGTTCATACAACACTTAAATGCAACAAACAAATAACTCTCTAGCTAAAGCATTTAAATGCAACAACAAATGCGATCAAGATCGCAACTAAGGTAACAATTGATCCAACAGCATAATGATACCAAGCCTCACTATCGATGGCATATTTTCTAATCTTTCTATTCTTCAAGCGCATTTTCTCCATCTTGATCTTGTGATCATCGATGACATCGGCAACATGCAACTCCAATTCCATCTTCTCCTCCTCAATTCTTTTCAATTTTTCTTTCAAGTACTCGTTTTCTCTTTCAATTAAATTTAACCTCTCGACAATAGGGTCGGTTGGAATTTCCAGTTCACATACCTCCTAGATAAAAATATCTATGTCAACTTGATGGGCATAATTTGTCATAAACACGAAATGCAACAAAATAGTTTTAAAAGAGAATATATCACATCCGAATCATAACAAGGACGAGGGCCGACGGGGACGAATATCAAAACCATGGCACTATGTATAACAAACAACGTACGGGTAAGATAATTATTACATGATTAACTATATATCCAAATCACACAAACATCAATTTTTTATATAAAATTTCATGAACAAGAGGCTCACCACAAGGTGGTGCCGGTGACGAGACGCAGTGCAGGCGATCGGCGGTGGTTTCTGACGGAGATTTAGAAGGCACTAAGTAAACCACACCTACATATGCAAACTAAGTGTTATTTTGACCTCAAATTGCATATAAATCAAATACTAGCACATATATATATTTCCTCCCAAATTACTAAACTCACAAATTAGTAACTATACAAAGCATGGGAAGAGCTAATCTAGCAATGAGAGTTGAAAGGACAAAGTTGCTAACCTTTGTGATCATTTGAATGGATGGGGGCCTTCAAATCTTGACAAATTTTGGGCAAAATTTGTGAGGAGCTCGAGGGGAAAGGGGAAGAACAGAGAGGATAGGGGAAAGGGGAAGAACAGAGCGAGCTCGGGTGGACGAAGGGTTTATGTAGGACGACCTTTAGTACCGGTTTATGCCACGAACCGGTACTAAAGGTGCTGGAGGGGGCCCAGACTGACAACATCCTGCCACCACTCTCATTAGTACCAGTTCGTGGCATGAACCGGTGCTAAAGGTTAGCCACGAACCGGTACTAATGAGAGCGGCCCGGCTAGCCGTTAGAACCGGCACTAATGTATACATTAGTGCCGACTCTAATACAAACCGGCACTAATGTGCTACACGTTTGACCCTTTTTCTACTAGTGGAGATCCATGTGAAGCAATTCAAATGGTCGAGTGGTAGTCATGATAGTCTTCGCTGGATGCTTGACCTTTGTCATCTTTCCAGCTTCACAGGCTCCGCATAACTGATCCTTGAGGAATTTGACATGCTTCTTCTTCGCGAGCGTGTGCAAATTCCTCATGCCAGCATGACCAAGTCGTCGATGCCATAGCCAGCCTTCTGAAGCTTTTGCAAGTAGGCATACGGCCAGTTGTGGTCCTATAGAGAAATCAACAATATACAGGTCTCCTCTCCTAAAGCCTTCGAAGACTTTGGAATTGTCAGCTTCCATGATCACAACACAACGATATTTGTCAAAGACAACAACCATATGAAGATCACAAAGCATTGAGACAGACATGAGGTTGTATCCTAAGGACTCGACAAGCATAACTGTGTCCATGTGTCGATCCTTTGAGATCGCAACCTTACCTAGACCCAATACCTGACTTTTGCCTTTGCCAGTGAAGATGATATGCTTCATATGCGACGGTGATAAAGGAGCATCCATCAATAGATTCTTGTCACCAGTCATGTGATTTGTACATCCACTGTCGAGGACCCACTCATTGGCTTTGGGTTGATCATCCTGCAGATGAATTAGTGCAACTTACGAACTCATATACTTCATCAGTGAAGAATATGACATCAATATCATCAGATCAATTTCATCAAGCAGTAGAACAGTTAAAACAGTATGAGGACGTGAGAAATGAAAGTTCATTTCTTCATGATTAGCATGCATCCTTTCAGGCATTCTTTAGGTCTCCAGCAAATTCTTTAGACGTTTTAAGCACGTCTGGAGACCTGACCCTGCATAAGAGATTAGTTATTTTTCTTCACCACCCACATCTGAAGGGGTGGCAAAGAATTCATCACTCTGCGAGCACCATATGAGAAAGGTGGCATAGAAGCCAGTCCACTTTGTTTCACATAAGAGGGGTTAGGATAAGCATATGAATACGCTGAGAAATTCTTCGAGGACTTATGAACATAATGGTTAGAAGAATAATGGTTATATTCATAGCCCTTAGCTCTTCCTTGCGAAACAGAGGGGTTAGGACGATGATGATCATATGAGGATTTTGATCCTCTTGAGGAATTTGATCCACGTGAGGAATTGGGTCTGTATGAGGACTTGGATCCATATGAAGAATTTAGTCCATATGAAGAATTTGATACGGAGTTCCTATTCTTCACAGGTAGTGTCATGAGGACATTCACCTGAAGACTTTCAAGGCAACTTTTGGGAACCCAGATTTTCTTCATAGGGGAACTGTTCCTGCAGTTAGTGCCAACATATCTAGCAAATACTTCACCATTTTGATTTTTGAACAATTTATAGTTGGAGTCAAATGACTCATCAGAAGAATGAGGAGATTCACATGTAAAGCCAGATAAATTGGATGGATCAACTGGAGGTCCCTTTGCAGCAACCCATGAGGTTTTGGGGTACTGCTCAGGCTTCCAATATGTTCCATCAGCATTTAGTTTCCTCTCAAAGGCAATACCCTCTTTCCTAGGGTTCCTGTTGAGGATCTGCTTTTTAAGCACATCACAAAGAGTCTGATGCCCTTTGAGGCTTTTGTACATGCTGTCATGTACAATTCCTTCAACCACTGCATCATCGGTGATACTAGCAATGTCCTCGATGAGGAATTAGTGATAGCAGAGACAGATGAAGAATTTGTAGCATTAGAAGCATTTGAACATTCAGGTGAAGAATTAGCAGATTCACGTTCAATGCACTTCAAACATGGAGGAACAATTTCTTCCTGAGTAGCGCTGATTTGTTGAGCAAGTAATGAATCGCTCTCCTTCTGAAGATCTTCATAACTCACCCTTAACTTCTCAAGATCTTGCTTTCTTTGAAGAAATTCATAAGAAAGCTTCTCATGATCAGATAAGAGTGTTATGATGACCTTGAAGGTTGTCAAACCTAGACTGAAGTCTCTGAAGATTTTCAGTCAAGGTTTTAGTGTGATCCATTTCTACACCCAACATATCATCACTTTTGTCTAGCATGTTTTGACCCTTTTCAAAAGCCTTTTGTTGTTTCACAGCAATCTTAGCAAGTTTAGAGTAGCTAGGCTTGAGGTTTTCATCATATTCATCCTCACTAGATTTAGAGGAGGCGTATTTAGTTACCTTGTCACCCTTTGCCATGAAGCAATAGGTGGGAGCGTAGTCATCATTGCCTTCATCAGCCTTGTTGGTGATGCCATTTTCTTCAGAGTTGAAGATAGACTTGTGTTGGGGAACGTAGCAGAAATTCAAAATTTTCCTACGTGTCACCAAGATCTATCTATGGAGAAACCAGCAACGAGGGGAAGGAGAGTGCATCTACATACCCTTGTAGATCGCTAAGCGGAAGCGTTCAAGAGAACGGGGTTGAAGGAGTCGTACTCGTCGTGATCCAAATCATCGGAGATCCTAGTGCGAGCAGACGGCACCTCCGCGTTCAACACACGTACAGCCGGTGGCGTCTCCCACGCCTTGATCCAGCAAGGAGAGAGGAGAGGTTGAGGAAGACTCCATCCAGCAGCAGCACAACAGCGTGGTGGTGATGAGGAGCGTGGTAGTCCAGCAGGGCTTCGCCAAGCACCGCGAGATATGAGGAGAAGGGAGAGAGGTAGGGCTGCACCAAGAGGAGAAGAAACTCATGTGTTTGGGCTACTCCTATGCCTCCACTATATATAGGGGGAGAGGGGGCTGCGCCCCCACCTAAGTTTCCACCCCTAGGGGGCGGCGGCCAGCCCCTAGATCCCATCTGGGTGGCGGCGGAGGGGGGAGAGAGGGGCGCGCTGGGGTGGGCCTTAGGGCCCATCTGCCCTAGGGTTTGCCCCTCCCACTCTCCCTGCGCTTGGGCCCCTTGTGGTGGGCGCACCAGCCCACAGGGCTGGTTCCTCCCACATGGCCCATGCAGCCCTCCGGGTTGGTGGCCCCACTTGGTGGACCCGGAACCCTCCGGTGGTCCCATGCGTTCTGATAAAACCGAAACTTTTCGGTGACCAAAACAGGACTTCCCATATATAAATCTTTACCTCCGACCATTCCGGAACTCCTCGTGACGTCCGGGATCTCATCCGGACTCGAACAATATTCGGTAACCACATACAAACTTCCTTTATAACCCTAAGCGTCATCGAACCTTAAGTGTGTAGACCCTACGGGTTCGGGAGACATGTAGACATGACCGAGAGGCGTTCTCGGTCAATAACCAACAGCGGGATCTGGATACCCATGTTGGCTCCCACATGTTCCACGATGATCTCATCGGATGAACCACGATGTCAAGGACTCAATTAATCCGTATACAATTCCCTTTGTCTAGCGGTATTTTACTTGCCCGAGATTCGATCGTCGGTATACCGATACCTTGTTCAATCTCGTTACGGCAAGTCTCTTTACTCGTTCGCAACACATCATCCGTGATCAACCCCTTGGTCACATTGTGCACATTATGATGATGTCCTACCGAGTGGGCCCAGAGATACCTCTCCGTTTACGGAGTGACAAATCCCATCTCGATCCGTGTCAACCCAAAAGACACTTTCGGAGATACCTGTATTGCACCTTTATAGTCACCCGATTCGTTGTGACGTTTGATACACCCAAAGCACTCCTACGGTGTCCGGGAGTTACGATCTCATGGTCTAAGGAAGAGATACTTGACATTGGAAAAGCTCTAGCAAGCGAACTACGATCTTTGTGCTATGCTTAGGATTGGGTCTTGTCCATCACATCATTCTCCTAATGATGTGATCCCGTTATCAACGACATCCAATGTCCATAGCAGAAACCATGACTATCTGTTGATCTGTGAGCTAGTCAACTAGAGGCTCACTAGGGACATATTGTGGTCTATGTATTCACACGTGTATTACGATTTCCGGATAATACTGATTATAGCATGAATAAAAGACAATTATCATGAACAAGGAAATATAATAATACTTTTATTATTGCCTCTAGGGCATATTTCCAACAGTCTCCCACTTGCACTAGAGTCAATAATCTAGTTCACAACGCCATGTGATTAACATTCACAGGTCACATCGCCATGTGACCAACATCCAAAGAGTTTACTAGTGTCATTAAACTAGTTCACATCATCATGTAATTAAGACTCAATGAGTTCTGGGGTTTTGATCATGTTTTGCTTGTGAGAGAGGTTCTAGTCAGCGGTCTACGCAACATTCAGATTAGTATGTACTTCATAAATCTCTAGGTCATATTGTAAATGCTGCTTCCACGCTCCACTTGGAGCTATTGCAAATAGTTGCTCCACTATCGTATCCGGTTTGCTACTCAGAGTCACTCGGATAGGTGTTAAAGCTTGCATCGACGTAACCCTTTACGCCGAACTCTTTATTACCTCCATAATCGAGCAACATGTCCTTATTTACTCCAAGGACAATTTTGACCGCTGTCCAATGATCCATTCCTGGATCATTCTTGTACCCCTTGACTGACTCATGGCAAGGCACACTTCCGGTGCGGTACACAGCATAGCATACTATAGAGCCTACGTCTGAAGTATAGGGGACGACCTTCGTCTTTTCTCTCTATTCTGCCGTGGTCGAGCTTTTAAGTCTTAACTTCATACCTTACATCTCAGGCAAGAAATCCTTCTTTGGTGATCCATCTTGAACACCTTCAAGATCATGTCAAGGTACGTGCTCATTTGAAAGTACTATTAAGCATTTTGATCTATCTTATAGATCTTGATGCTTATTATTCAAGTAGCCTAATCCAGGTTTTCCATTGAAAAACACTTTTCAAATAACCCTATATGCTTTCCAGAAATTCTACATCATTTCTGATCTACAATATGTCAATAACATATACTCATCAGAAATTCTATAGTGCTCCCACCCACTTCTTTGGAAATACAAGTTTCTCACAAACTTTTGTATAAACCCAAAATCTTTGATCATCTCATCAAAACGTACATTCCAACTCCGAGATGCTTACTCCAGTCCTTAGAAGGATCATTGGAGCCAGCATACCTTTAGCATCCTTAGGATCGACAAAAACTTTGGATTGTATCACATACAACCTTTCCTTCTGAAGACCGGTAAGGAAACTCGTTTTGACATCCATCTGCCAGATTTCATAAATGCAGCTAATGCTAACATGATTCCGACGGACTTAAGCATCGCTACGGATGAGAAAATCTCATCGTAGTCAACTCCTTGAACTTGTGAAAAACTCTTCGCCACAAGTCGAGCTTCATAGATGGTGACATCATCGTCCACGTCCGTCTTCTTCTTAAAGATCCATTTATCTCAATGGCTTGCCGATCATCGGGCAAGTCCACCAAAGTCCATGCTTTGTTCTGATACATGGATCCTATCTCATATTTCATGGCTTCTAACCATTTGTCGGAATTTGGGCCCACCATTGCTTCTCCATAGCTCGTAGGTTCATCGTTGCCTAGCAACATGTCCTTCAAGACAAGATTACTGTACCGCTCTGAGGCAGTATGCATCCTTGTCACCCTACGAGGTATGGTAGTGACTTGATCCGAAGTTTCATGATCACTATCATAAGCTTCTACTTCAATTGGTGTAGGTGCCACAGGAACAACTTCACATGCCTCTGCTACACACTAGTTGTAGTGACGGTTCAATAACCATATCAAGTCTCCACCATCCTCCCACTCAACTTTTCGAGACAAACTTTTCCTCGAGAAAGGACCCGATTCAAGAAACAATCCCTATTGCTTTCGGATCCGAATTAGGAGGTATACCCAACTGTTTTGGGTGTCCTATGAAGATGCATTTTATCCGCTTTGGGTTTGAGCTTATCAACCTGAAACTTTTTCACATAAGCGTCGCAGCCCCAAACCTTTAAGAAATGACAGCTTAGGTTTCTCTAAACCATAGTTCATACGGTGTCATCTCAACGGAATTACGTGGTGCCTTATTTAAAGTGAATGTGGTTGTCTCTAATGCCTAACCCATGAACTATAGTGGTGATTCGACAAGAAACATCATGGTACGCACCATATCCAATAGGGTGCAACTATGATGTTCGGACACACCATCAAACTATGGTGTTCTAGGCGGTATTAATTGTGAAACAATTTCCACAATGTCTTAATTGCGTGCCAAAGCTCGTAACTCAGATACTCATCTCTATGATCATATCATAGACATTTCATCCTCTTGTCAAGATGATCTTCAACTTCACTCTAAAATTACTTGAACCATTCAATAATTCAGACTTGTTGTTTCATCAAGTAAATATACTCTACATCTACTCGAATCATCTGTGAAGTAAGAACATAACGATATTCACTGCATGCCTCAGCACTCATTGGACTGCACACATCAAAATGTGTTACTTCCAACAAGTTGCTATCTTGTTCCATTTCTTGAAAAGCGAGGCTTTTAGTCATCTTGCCCATGTGGTATGATTTGCATATCTCAAGTGATTCAAAATCAAGTGAGTCCAAGCGATCCATCTGCATGGAGTTTCTTCATGCGTATACACCAATAGACATGGTTAGCATGTCTCAAACTTTTCAAAACAGTGAGTCAAAGATCCATCAACATGGAGCTTCTTCATGCGTTTACACCAATATGACTTACATGGCGATGCCACAAGTAAGTGGTACTATCATTACTATCTTATATCTTTTTGGCATGAAAATGTGTATCACTACGATTGAGATTCAATAAACCATTCCTTTAGGTGCAAGACCATTGAAGGTATTATTCAAATAAATAGAGTAACCATTATTCTCCTTAAATGAATAACCGTATTGCGATAGACATAATCCAATCATGTCTATGCTCAGCGTAAACACCAAATCTCGATGGTAGAGGGAGCGTGCGATGCTTGATCACATCAACCTTGAAACACTTCCAACATATATTGTCACTTACCTTTAGCTAGTCTCCGTATATTCCGTAGCTTTTATTTGAGTTACTAACACTTAGCAACCGAACGGTATCTAATACCCTGGTGCTACTAGGAGTACTAGTAAAGTACACATTAACATAATGTATATCAATATACTTCTATCGACCTTGCCAGCCTTCTCATCTACTAAGTATCTAGGGTAATTCCGCTCCGATGGTTGTTCCCTTATTACGAAGCACTTAGTCTCGGGTTTGGGTTCAACCTTGGGTTTCTTCACTAGAGCAGCAGCTGATTTGCCGTTTCATGAAGTATCCTTCTTGCCCTTGCCCTTCTTAAAACTAGTGGTTTCACCAACCATCAACAATTGATGCTCCTTCTTGATTTCTACTTTCGCGTGTCAAACATCGCGAATACCTCAAGGATCATCATATCTATCCCGATATGTTATAGCTCATCACGAAGCTCTAGCAGCTTGGTGGCAATGACTTTGGAGAAACATCACTATCTCATCGGAAGATCAACTCCCACTCGATTCAAGTGATTGTTGCACTCGGACAATCGAGCACAAGCTCAACGATTGAGCTTTTCTCCCTTAGTTTGCAGGCTAAGAAAATCGCCGGAGGTCTCATACCTCTTGGCGTGAGCACGAGCCTGAAATCCCAATTTCAGCCCTCGAAAACATCTCATATGTTCATGACGTTTGAAAACGTCTTTGGTGCCTCAACTCTAAACCGTTTAACTAAACTATCACGTAGTTATCAAAACGTGTATGTCTGATGTTCGCAACATCCACAAACGACGTTTGGGGTTCAGCACACTGAGCGGTGCATTAAGGACATAAGCTTTCTACTATTCGCATAATCGCTACTGTCAACTTTCAACTATATTTTCTCTAGGAACATATCTAAACAGTGAAACTAAAGCGCGAGCTTACGACATAATTTGCAAAGATCTTTTGACTATGTTCAGGATAATTAAGTTCATCTTATGAACTCCCACTCAGATAGACATCCCTCTAGTCATCTAAGTGATTACATGATCCGAGTCAACTAGGCCGTGTCCGATCATCACGTGAGACGGACTAGTCATCATCGGTGAACATCTTCATGTTGATCGTATCCTCCATACGACTCATGCTCGACCTTTCGGTCTCTGTGTTCCGAGGCCATGTCTATACATGCTAGGCTCGTCAAGTTAACCCTAAGTGTTTTGCGTGTGTAAATCTGTCTTACACCCGTTGTATGTGAACGTAAGAATCCATCACACCCGATCATCACGTGGTGCTTAGAAGCGACGAACTTTAGCAACGGTGCACAGTTAGGGGAGAACACTTCTTGAAATTTTGTAAGGGATCATCTTATTTACTACCGTCGTTCTAAGTAAACAAGATGCATAAACATGATAAACATCACATGCAATCAAATAGTGACATGATATGGCCAATATCATTTTGCTCCTTTTGATCTCCATCTTCGGGGCTCCATGATCATCATCGTCACCGGCATGACACCATGATCTCCATCATCATGATCTCCATCATCATGATCTCCATCATCGTGTCTCCATGAAGTTGTCTCGCCAACTTATTACTTCTACTACTATGGCTACTGGTTAGCAATAAAGTAAAGTAATTACATGGCGTTGTTCATTGACACGTAGGTCATACAATAAATAAAGACAACTCCTATGGCTCCTGCCGTTTGTCATACTCATCGACATGCAAGTCGTGATTCCTATTACAAGAACATGATCAATCTCATACATCACATATCATTCATCACATTCTTCTTGGCCATATCACATCACATAGCATACCCTGCAAAAACAAGTTAGACGTCCTCTAATTGTTGTTGCATGTTTTACGTGGCTGCTATGGGTTTCTAGCAAACGTTTCTTACCTCATAAAACCACAGCGTGATATGCCAATTGCTATTTACCCTTCATAAGGACCCTTTTCATCGAATCTGTTCCGACTAAAGTGGGAGAGCGGCACCCGCTAGCCACCTTATGCACCAAGTGCATGTCAATCGGTGGAACCTGTCTCACGTGGAAATGCGTGTAAGGTCGGTCCGGGCTGCTTCATCCCACAATGCCGTTGAAACAAGATTGGACTAGTAACGGTAAGCATATTGAACAAAATCAACGCCCACAACTAATTTGTGTTCTACTCGTGCAAAGAATCTACGCAATAGACCTAGCTCATGATGCCATTGTTGGGGAGCGTGGCGAAATTCAAAATTTTCCTCGTGTCACCAAGATCTATCTATGGAGAAACCAGCAACGAGGGAAGGAGAGTGCATCTACATACCCTTGTAGATCGCTAAGAGGAAGCGTTCAAAAGAACGAGGTTGAAGGAGTCGTACTGTCGTGATCCAAATCACCGGAGATCCTAGTGCGAGCAGACGACACCTCCGCGTTCAACACACGTACAGCCGGTGGCGTCTCCCACGCCTTGATCCAGCAAGGAGAGAGGAGAGGTTGAGAAGACTCCATCCAGCAGCAGCACTGTGGCGTGGTGGTGATGGAGGAGCGTGGTAGTCCAGCAGGGCTTCGCCAAGCACCGCGAGATATGAGGAGAAGGGAGAGAGGTAGGGCTGCACCAAGAGGAGAAGAAACTCATGTGTTTGGGCTGCTCCTATGCCTCCACTACATATAGGGGGAGAGGGGGCTGCGCCCCCACCTAGGTTTCCACCCCTAGGGGGCGGTGGCCAGCCCCCAGATCCCATCTGGGTGGCGGCCAGAGGGGGAGAGAGGGGAGGCGCGCCTGGGGTGGGCCTTAGGGCCCATCTGCCCTAGGGTTTGCCCCCTCCCACTCTCCCCTGCGCCTTGGGCCCCTTGTGGGGGGGGCGCACCAGCCCACCTGGGGCTGGTTCCCTCCCACACATGGCCCATGCAGTCCTCCGGGGTTGGTGGCCGCACTTGGTGGACCCCCGAGACCCTCCCGGTGGTCCCAGCGTTACGATAAAACCCAAACTTTTCGGTGACCAAAACAGGACTTCCCATATATAAATCTTTACCTCCGGACCATTCCGGAACTCCTCGTGACGTCCGGGATCTCATCCGAGACTCGAACAACATTCGGTAACCACATACAAACTTCCTTTATAACCCTAGCGTCATCAGACCTTAAGTGTGTAGACCCTACGGGTTCGGAGACATGTAGACATGACCGAGATGTTCTCGGTCAATAACCAACAGCGGGATCTGGATACCCATGTTGGCTCCCACATGTTCCACGATGATCTCATCGGATGAACCACGATGTCAAGGACTCAATTAATCCGTATACAATTCCCTTTGTCTAGCGGTATTTTACTTGCGAGATTCGATCGTCGGTATACCGATACCTTGTTCAATCTCGTTACCGGCAAGTCTCTTTACTCGTTCCGCAACACATCATCCGTGATCAACCCCTTGGTCACATTGTGCACATTATGATGATGTCCTACCGAGTGGGCCCAGAGATACCTCTCCGTTTACGGGTGACAAATCCCGCTCGATCCGTGTCAACCCAAAAGACACTTTCGGAGATACCTGTAATGCACCTTTATAGTCACCCGATTCGTTGACGTTTGATACACCCAAAGCACTCCTACGGTATCCGGGAGTTACACGATCTCATGGTCTAAGGAAGAGATACTTGACATTGGAAAAGCTCTAGCAAGCGAACTACGATCTTTGTGCTATGCTTAGGATTGGGTCTTGTCCATCACATCATTCTCCTAATGATGTGATCCGTTATCAACGACATCCAATGTCCATAGCCAGGAAACCATGACTATCTGTTGATCACAACGAGCTAGTCAACTAGAGGCTCACTAGGGACATATTGTGGTCTATGTATTCACACGTGTATTACGATTTCCGGATAATACAGTTATAGCATGAATAAAAGACAATTATCATGAACAAGGAAATATAATAATACTTTTATTATTGCCTCTAGGGCATATTTCCAACAACTTGCTGACGAATACAGTAGCAAGAGCTAGGCTCGCCACACCAGACCCGGACTCCTCAGATGCCTCCTCATCCTCATGTTCCTCAGATTCAGCCTCAGAGTTCATTTCCTTGGCAATGAATGCCCGAGCCTTCTTGGAGCTGCTCTTCTTGTGAGATGAAGATTTTGAGGATTTTGATGATGAAGACTTTGAGGATTTATTCTTCTTCTTTGCATCATCAGAACTGCAATCCTTGTACTTCTTCTTCTTTGATTCCTTATCCCACTGAGGACAATCTTGGATGTAGTGACCAGGTTTCTTGCATTTGTGGCATAGCCTCTTCTTGTAGTCACTGGATGAGGAATCATTAATCCTTGAGGATTTTCCAAAGCGACCACATCTTGAGAACTTCTGAAATTTCTTCACAAGCAGTGCTAATTCCTCGCTCAGTTCATCAGGATCACCAAGGCTGCTACGAGAGTCTTCATCTTCAGACTCAGATACAGCCTTGGCCTTCAGAGCACGTGATCTGCCATAGCTCAAACCATAGAGATCTCTCTTCTCAGCAAGCTGGACCTCATGAGTGTTTAGCCTCTCGAGGATATCAGCGGGATCAAGTGACTTGTAATCAGCACGTTCTTGTATCATCAGTGCCAGAGTATCAAATGAAGAATCAAGCGATCTCAGCAATTTCTTCACCACCTCATGGTCGGTGATGTCAGTGGCACCAAGTGCTTGAAGCTCAGTTGAGATGTCAGTGAGGCGATCGAAGGTTTGCTGAACATTTTCATTGTCGAGTATTTTGAAGCGGTTGAAGAGATTGCAAAGAACGGCAACACGAGAGTCACGTTGAGTTGAGACTCCTTCATTCACTTTGGACAGCCTATCCCAGATAAGCTTAGCAGTTTCCAAAGCACTCACTCTTCCATACTGCCCTTTGCTCAGATGGCCACATATGATGTTCTTCGCTTGAGAATCGAGTTGCTTGAATCTCTTCACATCAGTAGCGTTCAGAGAAGGTGTGACTGAGGGAACACCATTTTCCACAACATACCAGAGATTGTTATCAATTGCCTCAAGTTGCATTAGCATCTTATTCTTCCGGTAGGGGTAGTCTGTGCCATCGAAGGTAGGACACCCAGTAGAGACCTTGATTATACTTGCGGTAGACATAACTAAAACTCCAGGCGGTTAAACCAAAATCACACAGAACAAGGGAGAACCTGGCTCTGATACACATTTGAAAGTGCGTTATATTGACTAGAGGGGGGTGAATAGGTGATTTTTATGAATTCTTCACTGAGGAATTTGCTGGTGAGGAAATTCCTTAGCAAAGAACTACTTGCAGCGAAATAAGTACTGCTACGTCTTGAGCTTGCATTGGTTTTCCTTGAAGAGGAAAGGGTGATGCAGCAATAGTAGCGTCGTATTTCCCTCAGTTTTGAGAACCAAGGTATCAATCCGATGAGGAGGCTCCTCAAAAGTCCCACGCACCTACACAAACAAACAAAGAACTGCAACCAACGCAATAAAGGGGTTGTCAATCCTTCACGGCCACTTGCGAAAGTGAGATCTAATAGAGATAGTATGATAAGATAAATATATTTTGGTATTTTATAAGATAGATGCAAAAGTAAAGATGCAAATAAAAGTAGATTGAAAGCAAATATGATAAGAGATAGACCGGGGCTATAGGTTTCTGAGGCTTCTCTCAAGATAGCATAAGTATTACGGTGGGTGAACAAATTCTTGTCGAGCAATTGATAGAAAAGCAAATAATTATGAGATTATCTAGGCATGATCATGTATATAGGCATCACGTCCGTGACAAGTAGACCGACTCACTGCATCTACTACTATTACTCCACACATCGACCGATTCTGCCTGCATCTAGAGTATTAAGTTTATAAGAACAGAGTAGCATGTAAGCAAGATGACATGATGTAGAGGATAAACTCATGCAATATGATATAAACCCCATCTTTTTATCCTCGATGGCAACAATACAATACGTGCCTTGCAACCCTTTCTGTCACTCGGTAAGGACACCGCAAGATTGAACACAAAGTTCTCCCATGGCAAGAAAGATCAATCTAGTAGGCCAAACCAAACTGATAATTCGAAGAGACTTGCAAAGATAACTCAATCATACATAAAATAATTCAGAGGAGATTCAAATATTTCTCATAGATAAACTTGATCATAAACCCACAATTCATTGGATCTCGACAAACACACCGCAAAAAGAGTTTACATCGAATAGATCTCCACAAGAGAGGGGGAGAACATTGTATTGAGATCCAAAAAGAGAGAAGAAGCCATCTAGCTAATAACTATGGACCCGAAGGTCTATGGTAAACTACTCACAACTCATCAGAAAGGCTATGGTGTTGATGTAGAAGCCCTCCGTGGTCGATTCCCCCTCCGGCAGAGCACCGACGAAGGCTCCAAGATGGGATCTCGCGGATACAAAAGGTTACGGGGGTGGAAATTGTGTTTTGTTGGCTCCCTGGATGTTTTCGGGGTACTTAGGCTTATATAGGAGGAAGAAGTACGTCGGTGGCCGCCCGAGGGGCCCATGAGACAGGGGCGCGCCCTGTAGGGGTGGCGCACTACCCTCTCGTGGCCGCCTCGGCTGCTTCTTGACTTGCACTCCAAGTCCTCTGGATCACGTTCGTTCCAAAAATCACGCTCCCGAAGGTTTCATTCCGTTTGGACTCCGTTTGATATTCCTTTTCTACGAAATACTGAAATAGGCAAAAAAAAGCGATGTCTGGGCTGGGCCTCCGGTTAGTAGGTTAGTCCCAAAAATGATATAAATGTGTAAAATAAAGCCCATAAACATCCAAAAGGGGTAATATAAGTGCATGGAACAATAAAAAATTATAGATACATTGGAGACGTATCAAGTACTCAGAAGTAAACACAACAGTACACAAGCATAGTCATCATGATGAAATGAAGACAAGCACAGAGTACAGAAAGCGTAAACACAGGATAGCACTGGATGAAGACGGACAGACTGAAGAAATTGAACTGAGGAAATTGAGAAAGTCTTCAGTCAAAGTCTTCAAACAGATATGAACAAGCACACAACAACTGACATGAGCAAATGAAAGAGTTGAGGAAATAGAACCAGTAAGCTTGGTGAAGACAATGATTTGGTAGACCAGTTCTGTCGGGGGTTGGGTGCGACATATGCCAAAGGATGGCTTATCATGGTGGGGGCGGGTAGAACGTCGCGGTGCACAGAAAGCGGGATAAAGCGCGGATGCACGCCGGTGAATCTTACCCAGCTTCGGGGCTCTCCGGGGAGATAACACCCCTACTGCTGCTCTGCGGGGTCTCCGCATGGTCACTATAGCAAGGTGGCTACAATGGTGCTCTGGAGTCAGATCGGGAGGCAGGAGAGAGCAAGGCTAGTTCTCTCCTCCCTGGTCTATGTGTCTATCTCTATCAAGGTCGAACCGTTTGCATGGGTGCCCTGGGGTTTATATAGGCCTACCCCCCGGGGGTACAATGGTAATCCGACTGGGCATGGGTCCCAGCCGTCTGTCTCTCATGCCGCCGTCCTTCCCACCGGCTTCTAGGGCCCGTCGATTGGTGGGTCCTGCGGACAGGCCGGACACTGTGTGGCGCTCCTAATGACGCAGGCTTGGTCATGGGGTCGTGGCAACAGTGCCGCTGTCTATCAGGCGATCAATGTCGCCACTCCCCATCCCATCTGGTTTATGGCTTGTGGGGCCCTGGAGGAGAGACGGCCGACTCCGGGGAGGCCGACTCCACAGGCCGTCTTGAGCGTTACAGCGCCTTGATTCGCCCGTGACAGCGGCCCCACGATCTTCGGACCGTCTGGGCGGCGTCGTGGGCTCGATCGTCCACGACTTGTGGCTGAGGTCGAGTAGGCATGGCAACGATGCCGCGCCTGCCGGAGATCCCCGGCGATCACGGTTCATTTGTAGCCATGCTAGCCCTGGTAGGCGAGAGAGGGGCGGCCACGTCGTGGCCGTACCTCTGTCGAGCTTCGTGAAGTGTCATGGGCCGACTCCCATAGTCGGCACTCCTGGAGGTCGCAAGCTTGGAGTCAGCTTGCTTTGAAGTTGCTATCTGGGACTCGGATTCTCCGGAGATCGCTAGTTGAGACTCGGCTTCTTGGGAGATCGCCAGCTCGGACTCGGCCTCCCTGGAGGTCGCCAGCTGGGACTCGCCTGGAGGGGCGTGGCCTGCCCCGATGTCTTGAAAGATCCTGGGTCCCGGGTTAGCCTACCCGTGGCCCATTACTCCGACAGTAGTCCCCGAAGCTGGTGAAGCCCTGCAGATGCCGCCTCGTGGGGCTTCAGCAGTTTCAAGCTTCCCAGCGCCGACTCTAAGACTCGGCCCTTGTCTTCTTGGGCCGACTCGCCGAAGTCAGACTTCATTTGGCGAGGGGCCACTGTTTGAGAGTCGCGGCGGGAAAACAGGCGGCATATCGGATACGCTTCCCTGCTGTCATTGAGGCGGTCCAATCGCGCGGCGCCACGTGGGGAGGATAGTCTGCCCACCCACGCGCGCGACGGGACGGGCCGCTAGGCGGGGCCCGCCACTACCGCGCCTCGGCTTCCGAGCGAATCCGCTGCGGTCGCAAACGGTTGGTTTCCCCACGTTGTTACTGCGCGCAGTAACTTTGTGGGGTAAATCGTGGGCGGCGTGGGGCTTCACACGCAGTTAATCCCACGCCCGCCCCCTCGGCTCCTCAGCCCGTAGGGCTATAAATAGGCGGGGGGAGCGGGGCGGCACTGCACGTGCATCCTCTCCCCCGCTCTCCTGCCTTCTCTTCTTGCTCCGCCACGAGCAAAAGCACCTTCTCTCATCGACGATGAGTTCTTCCTCTGCCGCGCCCCCTACCTCACGCTCTGGCGTGTGGGACGGCTCGGACGTGGAGGCAGAGCATATTGAGTTCCTTCGCCGGACCCGCCGTCTCCCAGTAGCGGACATCGTGCCGCCTTTGTCCAGCGCCCGGCCAGAGAGATCCGGCCCTTGGAGGGCGAGCGGCGGGTCGTCTTCCGCTGGCACCTGATGTGCGGGCTAGGGCTGCCGGCGAGCGGATTCTTCCGCTCGTTCCTGGAGTTCCACAGTCTTCAGCCGCACCACCTCACTCCAAATGCAGTGGTGCTGCTCTCCGCCTTCACCACTCTGTGCGAAGGCTTCCTCGGCGTTCTCCCCACCCTCAAGTTGTGGGGAGAATTCTTCTCTTCAAAGCTCGGCACGGAGGCCGCCGGCACGTCGGCCCAGTGCGGCACCTACATCGCGGTGCGGCGCTCGACGGCCGACAACCCTTTCCCTCTCATCTCGCTGGTGAAATCGGTGAAGATGTGGCAGCGCTCCTACTTCTACGTGAAGAACCTCTCCACCGATGGCGACTAGGTCAATCTGCCGCCCTTCAACCCCGAGCCCTTAACTGGGAGGCTTCCCAGTTGGTCCCACCGGTCCAAGTCGCTGACTCCCTCCGGAGCCGCCGTCGTGGCGCGACTCCGAGTTCTGCTGCAGTCGGAGGGCCTCGTCGGATCCGATCTTATGGCCGCCTTTGTGGCGTCGAGTCCTCCCACTCCAAGGCCGGCCTCACCTCATCTGTCAGATGAGCGGCCGCCACGACCCGAGCCGGCTGTGCACCAAGGAGATTCCCCGCAGGGAGGTGGCGAACTTGGTGAACCACATCGCCCACTGCGAGTTCACGGAGGACTGGCAGTTCGGCAAGGAGCCGTACTCGCGCGACAACCCCCCTCCAATGGTAAGTCGCCTCCTTCTGTAGTTTGATCTTCTTTGCAGCCGACTCCGGCCTCTAATCATCATTGGTTCCTTCTGAGCAGAACCCCCTCCTGGAGCCCGCAGCCGGCGCCATGAGAGAGCCCCGCGATTACGTCGCCGACCGCGAGGATAGCGACGTCGACGACCCCGACTTGGGGGCGGCGGCGTTGGAGGCCGACGCCGAAGGCGGCGAAGAAGGGGCAGACGGCGACCTCAGGCCATCGGCCACCTTCGCCGACTGGCCCGATGACGACACCGACGTGGAAGTCGTCCCACGCCCTCAGCCAAGGGCCGGCCCCTCTGGCCAAGGCGGCGCGAAGATGCGTCACGCCGGGCCGAGCGCGCCCGGCGGCAAGCAGAAGAAGTTCAAGGGGGCGGCCGCCGCGACCAAACGGGAGGAGGCGGCCGCGAAGGCCAACCGCTTCCGAAGGGAAGTGAGAAGGCCGCCGTTAGTTTCCGCGTAAGTCTTTTTCGCTCTTTTACTTTCTTTGTTGGATCTTATTCGAGTCTACTTTGATTTTCCCTCCGTTCTTCTCCAGAGCCCCCCTCTCCCTTGATAGAGTCGCCGCCCCCTCTGTCATGGGGTCGGTAGAGACGTCCGCCAACACCCGGCGGGTCGATCCCGCCGCCGACCTTCTGGAGGCGACGGAGCGAAACGCGCGGGAGAAGCGCGACGAGCAGGAGGCCGACCGCCTGGAGAAGGCGCAGGCCGAGAAGGCGGCCGCCAATGCCCAGAAGAAGCTGGAGGAGGACGAGAATGCCGCCGCGACGAAGCGGCGTGCCGAGGAGGTCGCGCGTCGCCGATCGGCGATGCTCGTCCCTCCGTTGTCATCGGCACCGCCGGCTCCGGAGTTCACGGGGCAGACCGGAGAGGTTGGCACCGAGAACCCCCTCGTCGAGGAGGGCGGCGAGGCCTCAGGCTCGGACACCCACGCGCCGCGTCTGCCGACTCCACCACCATCTGGACGGCCGCACGGCAAACAGCCGGTGGGCCTGTCGAGTCCGCCAGTCTCGGACGAGGCCGAGGCGCGGCTGCTTCAAGTCGCCGCGCCGGCGCGCCGCCGGCTTGAGAGGACGAGCTCGGCGCCGCGAGCTCGGGGGATCGGCGCCGCCTGCTCGGTAAGTCTGGACGTCGAGGCCTCCAGTGTCGCGCCCACCGGGTGGTTGCGCGGAGGCGGCACCGGCCCGCTGAACCAGCCCTCCTGGACGTCCAGGAAAAACTGCGGGCGGAGAGCGACGCCCTCCAAGTTCGCACCAGGCGCATCTGGCGTGCGGACATCCGTCTGGTATGTTTCCTTCTTTTGATTCCCATCCTTCTCGTGAGGCGCCGGCATGCCCACCGGTGTAATCCCGAGTTCGGGCGGCCGCTGGCGGCGGTTCGAACCTCCTAGCGACTCGAATACTAACTTTTGCCTTGGTCGGCTTTTTGTAGGAATATCACAACCTCCGTGCCACTGTGTTCAACCGCAATGTCGAGGAGCTGAACAAGCGAGCCGCGGACTTGGTGGAAAGCCGGGGTGAGCTCTTTTCTTCCTTCTTCGCGGGGGCACGCTGGCGCACCCGCGGGCTGTAGTCCCCGAGATTCAGGCTGACTGCTGAGCAGTCGGGCTGGATCTCCCCGGTGACCTTATTTCTTTCTTCTTTGCGGGGGCGCGCTGGCGCGCCCGCGGGCTGTAGTCCCCGAGATTCGGGCCGACTACTGAGCAGTCCGGCCGGATCTCCCCGGCGATCTAATTTACTGATGACTTTCTTGTCTCTTTCTTCGTTCTTCAGGCGCCAATGCCGCCCTTCAGGAGCAGCTGGGCGAGGCCAACACTGCTCGTCGTGCCAAGGAGGAGGAGTGCGGCCGGCTCGCCAAAGAGCGCGATCTGCTGGCGACGCAGCTGGCCGAGCAGAAGGAGCTGCTCCGTAGATATGCGGGGCGAGGCCAAGACGCGGGAGGCCGCCCTCATGGCCGAGTTCGAGATCGAGCGCTCCGCCTGGACTGACAGGGAGGCGATGCTGACCTCCGGCTACCACGAGCTCGAGGACATAGTCGATGGTAAGTCTCTTTTGCTTCTTTGGTCTTCTGACTTCGTGTCAGGCCGATTTTTGATTTTCCGACTATCTTCTTTTTTGTCTTGGCAGACTTCTTTCCTGGTCACTCACAAGCCGTGCCTCTAGCCATCGAGGCGGCTCGGGAGGCGCGAATAGCCAAGGGTGAGGTAATCGCCGCCAATGCCCCCCGAACTATCGACGATCATCTCCTGAGCATCGGGGCCCGTCTTCGTCCGGCTCACCGGCTGCTGCGCCGTCTTCAGCATGCCGGTGCCCAGGTGGTTGCCGCCCTGTGGCCAGACGTGCCGGCTCTGCGCACCGCCAGTCGGACCGCCGACTGGCTAGAAGTCGCCGTCGGCCGTCTTGAGGCTTGGAAGGGCTCCTCGGCCCGGGCCGGAGCACGCCGGGCCTTGGAGTTCGTCAAGGCATGGTATCCGGGGCTGGACCTGGACCGCCTGGCCGCGTTCCGGTTAGAAGCCCAGGCCGAGCTGGAGGCCATAGAAGGCGCCCTTATCGAGCGCGCGGCGGCCATCGCCGAGTACACAGACACCAGCGTCTTCGTGCCCGAGCGGACTGAAGGCGGCGAGGAAGCACCGCCGGACTGGTTCGGGATGAACCCAGAGTACGAGGAAGACTCGGCGGAGGTGATCGACTCCAGCGCCGAGGAGGAGGATGAGTCGGAGGACGGAGGCGAGGAGGAGGCGCCAGAAGACGAAGCAGGCGGCCAGCATCAGCCTGATCGTGCCTCCAGCAATGAACCGCACGGAGACAAGGCGTCCGCCGCCGGAGGCGACCAGGCTGAGACCGCCCAGCCGACTGCCCCGGCATCCGACACCGCCGTCACCTCCGATCCTCCGGCCCCGGAGGCCGCCTCCTAGACTGCTTCTGTTTATCTGTCTTCGGTAATCTTTTTGAAAAGACTTGTTAGGTTCGAACAATTCCACCCGCGGGGTGTATCTTGAATTTCTATTCGGAGATTCGGCCAAGGGCCTATGTAAATATTTATCTAATTTCCGCCTTTCCTTGCTTATTGCTCCTTAGACTTTTTCCTTTGCCGCCTTTCTTTAGTTTCCGCCTTGCCGGCTGGACAGCCGCTCCGCGGACTGTCGCCAGGTCAAATGCTTTGCTACTTCAGGAAGGCAAGTACTTAGACGTTTAGAGTTTTTTCTAGCAAGTAGGCTAGAAAGCGACAAGCCGACTATTCGAGAGTCGGCTGTCTTTGATAAAAGCTAAGACGGAGAGCCGACTACTCATGAGTCGGCTCTGTGGGGGGAGGCTGGTAGCCGGCTTGAGCCATGCATATGCTTTTTGGTCCTTAGCCATTTTTCATGTGTGCGCTCGTTCTTGCTTGTTCTCTGCCTACCAACAGTCGCTCTGCGAGCTGCGGCTTTCGACAGGAGTCGGCTTGAGCGCAACACATTACTTGTCCAACTGCAGGAAGCATTTCATAGCGCAAGGCGGCAAGTCCCCGGGCCGACTAGTCGGACCCGGTGCTAGACAGTGTGATAAAAAACAGTGGCATGTTCGGAAGCGTGATTCTTATCATACAGATAACAAAAAAGGCAGTCCCCGAGCTCGTCTCGGGGGGCCTAAGGTCTTAGTACTTTAATACAACGGGGGTAGTGCGATACTTACTGCATCAACTGTAAAATCTTCGAAGTAGATTCGCGTTCCACGGGCGCTCCGTTTCTTTGCCGGAGTCGTCCCTCTTGCGCGCTCGAGGCTTCTGAGCGTCAATCAGATAGTAGGCATCATTCCCTAGCACCTTGCTGATGATGAAGGGACCTTCCCAAGGTGCCGACAACTTGTGTTGGCCGGCTGTTCTCTGAATCAGCCGGAGCACAAGATCGCCCTCTTGGAATGATCTCGGCTTGACCTTGCGGTTGTAGTATCGGCGCAGACTCTGCTGGTAGATGCCGGACCGGCTGAGTGCCAACAGTCGGCCCTCTTCCAGCAGGTCGACGCCGTCTTGGCGTGCTTCTTCAGCTTCCTCTTCGGTGTACATGGTGACTCGTGGAGAGTCGAACTCTATATCCGTCGGGATGACGGCTTCGGCACCGTAGACGAGGAAGAAAGGCGTGAAGCCGGTTGACTTGTTTGGAGTCGTGCGCAGACTCCAGAGGACGGCTGGCAGCTCCTCGACCCAACATTCGGCCGAACGCTCGAGTGGTTCGACCAGTCGAGGCTTGATGCCGGACAGGATGAGGCCATTGGTTCGTTCCACCTGGCCGTTTGACTGCGGATGGGCAATGGACACTAAGTCCAGTCGGATGCCCTGCGTCGCGCAGAAACGAGCCAAGGCGCCCTTGGCAAAGTTTGTGCCATTGTCGGTGATGATGCTGTATGGTATGCCGTACCGCACCGTGATGTCGGCGATGAAGGTTACTGCAGTTGGCCTGTTCAACTTCTTGATGGGCTTTGCTTCCACCCACTTCGTGAACTTGTCCACGGCGACAAGCAGGTGAGTTAGGCCGCCTCGGGCCGTCTTGAATGGTCCTACCATGTCCAGGCCCCAAACTGCGAAGGGCCAGGCGATGGGGATTGTCTTCAGCGCGGAGGCCGGCTAAAGTGGCTTGGAGCGGAACATCTGGCACCCCTTGCATTTTTGGACTAGTTCTTTTGCTTCTTCAGGGGCAGTCGACCAAAAGAAGCCGTGCCGAAAGGCTTTGGCCACGAGTGCTCTTGAAGCCGCATGGTGGCCGCACTCGCCCTGATGGATGTCTTTGAGAATTGCTTGGCCTTGCTCTGATTCTACGCAACGCTAGTAGACACCAGTGACACTGCGCCTGACTAGCTCTCTGTTGACTATGGTTTATGATGCCGCTCGGCGCTGCACTTGCCGAGCCAGGATCTCATCTGTTGGCAACTCTTTGTTCACTAGAAATATGAGGATGGGCTGCGCCCATGAAGGTGCTGCTATCTCTTCAACTGCTACCACAGCGACTTGGACAAGGGTGGCTGGGCTGGGAGGCGGCGGGTTGGAGTCTGCGGCCGTTTGCTGGATTGACGGAGTCTCTGGGCCGACTGGCGCAGCTCGGGCAGGCTCAAGTCCCGTGCCTCTGGCGCAGATCCCGGGCGGGCTCAAGTCCCCAGCCGACCGGCATAGCCCCTGTGCCTCTCAAGTCCCGGGCGGTTGGCGCGATCCCGGCCGGTTACTCAAGTCCCGGGCCGGTTTCTGCTGTGGTTTTCTTGAGGCTGCCTGCTGGGGCTTTGGGTCGGATCCGACTACTTCTGGAGGAGCCGGCACGAAGATAGAGTCTGACTCTGGTGAGGGCTTGATAGACGGCTTGAGGAGGCGCTGAAGGGCGACGCTGGAAGGTATCGCTTGGCGAGTGGAGCCGACTCGCGCCAAGGCATCTGCTTGCTCATTGTCATTTCTTGGCACGTGAAGAAATTCGCACCCCTCGAAGTATCCGCTGAGTTGCTGCACCAGAAAGCGGTAGCTCGCCATGTTTGCGTCTTTGGCATCCCAGTCGCCGGATGATTGCTGAACCACCAAGTCGGAGTCGCCATAACACAGGATCCGGCGTATGCCGAGTTCTTTGGCAAGCCGGAGCCCATGAATGAGCGCCTCATATTCGGCGATGTTGTTGGAGGCGGCGAAGTGGATTTGCAGCACATACTTGAGCTTGTCGCCCTTAGGGGATGTGAGGACGACGCCGGCTCCAAGGCCGGTGCGCATCTTGGAGCCGTCGAAATGCATCCGCCAATGAGTGGAGTCAGGCGCTGGCGGCAGGTACTGGGTCTCGGCCCAGTCGACGAGGAAGTCGGCCAGCACCTGCGACTTGATGGCGGTGCGGGGCTGGTAGTAGATGGTGTAGGGAGCTAGATCTATAGCCCATTTGGCCACTCGGCCGGAGGCGTCTCGGCTTCCAATGATCTCGGCGAGTGGAGCGGTGCAAACCACAGTGATTGGATGCTCTTGAAAGTAGGGCTTCAGCTTCTTGGCGGCAAAATGCACGCCGTAGCACATCTTCTGGTAGTGAGGGTAGTTCTGCTTGGAGGTCAATAGTACCTCGCTCAGGTAATATACCAGTCTCTGGATAGGGAGCGCCTTGCCTTCCTCCTTGCGCTCGACTACAATGACTGTGCTGACTACTCGGCTGGTGGCGGCGATGTACAAGAGCACGGGCTCTTTAGGAGTCGGCGCCGCCAACACGGGGGGAGTAGTCAACATCTTCTTCAGCTGGAGAAATGCCTCATCCGCCTTGTGGTTCCACTCAAAAAAGGTGGTCTTCTTCATCAATTGATACAAAGGCAGAGCTTTCTCGCCCAGCCGACTGATAAATCGGCTGATGGACGCCAGGCAGCCGGTGAACTTCTACACATCCAACAGTCGGCTGGGTACCTCCATTCTCTCGATGGCCTTGATCTTCACAGGGTTGCACTCTATGCCGCGTTCGGAGACCAGGAAGCCAAGGAGCTGGCCGGCTGGTACTCCGAAAACGCACTTCTCAGGGTTGAGCTTGATCCGGAATCGACGCAGATTTTCGAAGGTCTCCTTGAGGTCTTCCAGCAGCGTCCCACGCTTCTCCGTCTTCACCACCACATCATCTACATAGACGTGGGCGTTCCTGCCGAGTTGCTTGAGGAGACACTTCTGCATGCAACGCTGAAAGGTGGCGCCGGCATTCCTCAAGCCGAACGTCATCGTCAGGTAGCAGAAGGCTCCAATGGGCGTGATAAATGCGGTCTTCAGTCTGTCCGCTGGATTCAGCTTGATCTGGCGGTATCCTGAATATGCGTCTAGGAAACTCAGCAACTCGCATCCGGCTGTGGAGTCTATCACCTGATCAATCCTTGGCAGAGCAAACAGGTCCTTCGGGCAGGCTTTGTTGAGGCTTGTGTAGTCGATGCACATCCGCCACTGCTTGTTCTTCTTCAGCACCAAAACCGGGTTTGCCAACCACTCTGGAAAAAACACCTCCATGATGAAACCGGCTGCCAAGAGCCGGGCTATCTCTTCTCCAACAACTCTTCTTTTCTCTTCTGACAGGCGGCGCAAGGGCTGCCTGACGGGCTTCATATCTGGGCTGACGTGTAGCTTGTGCTCGGCAAATTCCGTCGGTACACCCGGCATGTCCTTGGGGGACCATGCAAAGATGTCCCGATTCTCACGGAGGAAATCGACGAGCTCGCCTTCCTATTTGCTGTCAAGGCCCGTGCCCATGACAGCGTATCTCTCTGGGTGCTCCGGGTCCAAGGGTATCTTCTTGGTTTCTTTGGCCGGCTTGAATGATTCTTCTGCCTCCGACTCCTTGGGGTCGGGCGACATCTCTGGCTGCTTTCCGGCCATCGCCACGACTCGGTCAAGGAGCCGCTTCTCGGCCGCGATCACCAGGGACTCGGCCAGCCGACTGCTCTCGGCCGCGCAGGCGGACGACTTCTTGTAGTCGCCGGCTATGGTCAGAATTCCCTTGGAACTCGGCATCTTCATCTTGAGGTAGGCGTAGTGGGGAACCAAGTCCACCACCTCAAACCAGACCGGCTCTCGGTGGAAGTGATCTTTGTCTCCGAAGAGAACATCTATCAGGATCTTGCCGACCGGTGAACAGGAGAGGCCGGGTACAATTCCATGGAACACAGTGCGGCTGCTCTGCAGCTGTCTTCGCTTGATTCCTAGCTTCTCCATGGTGTCTTTGTACAGGATGTTTATGCTGCTGCCTCCATCTATCAGGACCCGCAAAAAACGGGCGGCCCGCCTATCAGTGGCCAAGGTCGCACCTAGGACCAAGGCATAGGAGCCCGGACTCGGCATCACCTCTGGGTGATCCGCCCGACTCCAACTGATAGGCCTCTCGGACCAATGCATGAACTCTGGAGCATCTGTTGCTACTGCATTCACTTCTTGTTGCTGTTGGCGCCTGCTGCGCCGGTTGTCTGCCATACTAGTAAACACTACGTAGGCTCCCTGCTCTTCTGGGAACTCGTCTTGTACTCGCGCCGATTGGCGAGAGCCGCCCGGCTCTTTGGGGGGCGGCGGGCGGCGCCCAGCAGCGCGACGGAGGAGTGAGGCCGTCTCCCTTGGCGATCCTGGTGAGCCAGTGACACTTTCTGGTGGTGTGGTTCGACGGCTTCGCGCCGCTGTGGAACTTGCATGGACCATCCAAAGTCTGCTCGTAAGAGAAAGCCGGCAACCAATTGGACTTGCCGCCCTTCTGCCGCTTGGCTAGAGGCTGCCCCTCCGGCTGCTGATCTTCAACTGTCGCGACCTGCCGACTGTTGGAAGTCGGTGGTGGGGCCTTGCATTTGTTGTCGTTCTATTGCTGTCGCCGACTGGTGTCTCCAGCCGGAGTTCTGGGAGCCTGGGGAGTCACTTTGCCAGCCGCGTTGACTTGAATCTCCGTCTTCATAGAAGAGTCGGCCGTGGCATACTTATCTGCTATAACTAGCAGTTCGTCGAGGGTCTCTGGCTCGTCGCAGAGGAGTTTGTGCTTGAGGAGGGTGCCCTCTCGGCACCCGGCAGTGAAGTACTCGATAGCCTGCACCTCGTGCACCCCGCAGGAGTTTGGCTTCGCCCAGCATGAGGTAGTCGCGTGTTGATTCTTGAGGGCCTTGCACGCTGGGGAGAGCTGGCGCGGCTTGGGAGGTCGCTTGTACGTGCTTGTGAAGTTGCGGATGAAGGCTTCGGTGAAGTCGACCCAGCTATTGATGCTGTGGGGCTTCAGGCTGTTCAGCCATGTCCGGGCCGTGCCCTGGAGCATGAGAGGAACGTCACGGCAACTCGCTTGTTGCCGTTTGCTATGCTGACGGCTGTGGAGTAGTCTATCAGCCAGTCTTCCGGTTTCACGGAGCCGGTGTACTTGGGTGTGTCTCGGGGGAGTGTGAACCCTTTGGGGAAGGGCTCGTCTCTGATGCGGGGCCTGAAGCAAGGCGGACCCAGCTCATCTTCTTCTTCCAGCGCCAGGGACCGATGGAGTCGGTCGATCCGATGGCGGGCGTCATTCTCTCCGACTCCCTCTCGGCGGCCAAGGCGACCTCCGAGAGTCGGATGCTCGACAGGCGGTGGGGAAACTCGCCGTTCTCTTCTGGGCGGGGGAGGTAGATAATCGTCCCGCCGCTCTACTGCTCGTGGGCGGCCGTCTTGGTCGCGTTCGATGGTAATATGAGTCCGACTGTGACTGGCAGTCGGCTCCTTCTCTTTCCTTCCGCAGACTCCGCCAGACGGTGTCCGGGAGGTCGCGCCTTGATCTCGGCGGGGACGCAAGTCGTCGTTCGGCTGCTGCAGCGCATCCGCGCGGCCGCCGGCCGCGTTTTGCGCAGCAACCGCATCAAGGAGCTGCTGGACTCGCTCCGTCATCACACGGCGCTCTTCGCCCTCGAAGTTCTTCAGCACGTCAGTCGCCGCTTGGGCGGCACGGATATTCTCTGCTGGGGTGGCGTACATGGGTGTTTTGCCCCGAGCGAGTCGGTGATGGCTGCGCCGCGCTGCCGGACCGCACCTAAACGGCTCGGCCCAGTTGGGGCCGGCGAGCCGCCTACGGCGCGATCCATCTTGCGTTGGTATGCCTCTGACAAGCGCCTCATGCTTGCCAGCTTCATGGCGCTTTCGATGATCTAAAGGCGGCGCGCCTCCAACGTCTCGGCGTGTGCGTCCTCTGGAATGGGCGCGGTTAGGTCTTGCAGGGCCGCAGCTAGCGGGTCCTGGGCTTCTTCGCCGGAGTGCTCGCCGTGGCTGATGACGAGCACCTCCGTGATGGCGCTTCCGCCACTCTCCTCGTACGGAAGCGGCTCGTCGTAGACCACCACGTTGGTGGGGAAGATGTCAAGCGACACGGCGTCGGAGTCGACCAGCATCGGGTCGGTGGAGCCTACGGACTCCAAGTCTACGGCAGGCTCGCCGGCGACGTGGAGTTGGTTGAGGAGGCCCGCGAGAAGGCTCTTGGGGCCACCCGTGCCTGCGTCGGATGCAGGCTCGTCGGAGAGGCGCACCTCGCCGATAAGTTCGGCGAGGCCACTCGCGGCGCAGGCGGCCTCAGCGCCGCGTAGTGCATCGATGCAGACTCCATCTGGCGAGCCTGGCTGGCTGCGCTCGCCAGGGAGGAAGAGGGTTCCCGTCCAGAACAGATTTCCGGACGACGGTGCACCTCGCCCCACGATGGGCGCCAAATGTCGGGGGTTGGGTGCGACATATGCCAAAGGATGGCTTATCATGGTGGGGGCGAGTAGAATGTCGCCGTGCACAGAAACGGATAAGGCATGACATGCACGCCGGCGAATCTTACCCAGCTTCGGGGCTCTCCGGGGAGATAACACCCCTACTGCTGCTCTGCGGGGTCTCCGCATGGTCACTATAGCAAGGTGGCTATAATGGTGCTCCTGGAGCTGTATTGGGAGGCAGGAGAGAGCAAGGCTAGTTCTCTCCTCCCTGGTCTATGTGTCTATCTCTATCAAGGTCCGAACCGTTTGCATGGGTGTTTATATAGGCCTACCCCCCGGGGGTACAATGGTAATCCGACTGGGCATGGGTCCCAGCCGTCTATCTCTCATGCCGCCGTCCTTCCCGCCGGCTTCTGGGGCCCGCCGACTGGTGGGTCCCGCGGACAGGCCGGACACTGTGCGGCGCTCCTGATGACGCAGGCTTGGTCATGGGGTCGTGGCAACAGTGCCGCTGTCTATCAGGCGATCACTGTCGCCACTCCCCATCCAATCTGGTTTATGGCTTGTGGGGCCCTGGAGGAGAGACGGCCGACTCCGGGGAGGCCGACTCCCACAGGGCCGTCTTCGGGCGCTCTGGCCGCCTTCGATTCGCCCGCTGACAGGCGGCCCCACGGTCTTCGGACCGTACAGGCCGGCGTTGTGGGCTCAGTGCGTCACGCACTGTGGCTGAGGTCAGGCAGGCATGGCAACAGTACCGCGCCTCGCCGGAGATCCCCCAGCGATACGGTTCACTGTAGCCATGCTAGCCCCTCGTAGGCAGAGAGGGATGGCCACGTCGTGGCCGTACCTCACATCGGGCTTCGTGAAGTGTCATGGGCCGACTCCCATAGTCGGCACTCCTGGAGGTCGCAAGCTTGGAGTCGGCTTGCTTTGAAGTCGCTATCTGGGACTCGGCTTCTCCGGAGATCGCTAGTTGAGACTCGGCTTCTTGGGAGATCGCCAGCTGGGACTCGGCCTCTTTGGAGGTCGCCAGCTGGGACTCGGCTGGAGGGGCGTGGCCTGCCCCGATGTCTTGAAAGATCCTGGGTCCCGGGTCAGCCTACCCGTGGCCCATTACTCCGACAAGTTCCAACTGTTGTCTCAGTTGTACGTCTGGTTGGAGTGGCTAGGTATTCAAACCTGAGGACACACAGTCCCGGACACACAGTCCTCACCGTATTCTCCTTGAACTAAGGTCACACAGACCTCGTCCAATCACTCGTGGTAAGTCTTCAGGTGACTTCCAAACCTTCACACACTCGGTCACTCGGTGATCCACAATTCCTCTTGGATGCTCTAGACCATGACGCCTAACCGTCTGGAAGAAGCACAGTCTTCAAAGGTAACAAGTGTCAGATCCATGCAGGATCAATCTCTTTAGTGATGCTCAATCACTTTGGGTTTGAAGGTGTGTTGGGTTTGGGTTTTCCTCACTTGATGATTTTCGCTCAAAGTCCTCAGACGATGGGATGCTCTCAAATGACAAGTGTCAGTTTCTCTCGGAGCAGCCAACCAGCTAGTGGTTGTAGGGGGCGGCTATTTATAGCCTAGGGAGTAGCCTGACATGATAAGACATAAATGCCTTTCAATGATATGACCATTAGGTGGGTAGATATTTTGGGACAGCTGGCGCATAGCACAACAACGGCCAGAAATTTGACTCTCAAATTCCTCAGGGCTATCATGTTCCTCACTGTGTAGGCAATCTGCACTGGCGAATTCCTAACTCCTCAGTCAGAACAAATTTCTCAGTGACCAGAAGAACTTCGTATCTGTCACTAAAGAAATTGACTGAACTGTATGAGATTTCCAATGGCTTCACTCGAAGGGATTGGTAGGTGTAGGATTTTGAGTTGAGCATCACATGAAAAATTTTCCTTAGTATTTCCTCGACCCCCTTTAACAGTACAGTGTTTCCTATGACTCAAGAAAGAGAAAAAGAAACTACGAAAACAAAAGTCTTCACGCTTCATGTTCCTCGCATGAATTCCAAGTCTTCAAGGTTACACCAATTTCTTCACTTTCAAAGTCTTCAGAACGTGTTCAGAAATACAAAGTCTTCAGTCGAAGAACTTCATTTTTAGGGGTCGACTTTCTCTGTAAATATCAAACTCCTCATAGACTTATGGACCTGTGTACACTCACAAACGCATCAGTCCCTTAACCTATAAGTCTTCAATACACCAAAATCACTAAGGGGCACTAGATGCACTTACATTTATTTCTAATGTCTGGCGCGGACCCACTGATCACCTTATAAATCGTTGCACGAATCTCTGAACAGCCTAAGCTACCACGTCAGCTCGGATGGTGAAACACTCCACCCAGCCTACTCCGCCATGTTTTCTCGCGTACCAACCACTCTCGCGCACCATTTCTAACTAGGTGTGGCTAGTTCTCAGTCAAGGACATATATATATATATATATATATATATATATATATATGTGTGTGTGTGTGTGTGTGTGTGTGTGTGTGTGTGTGTGTGTGTGTGTGTGTGTAAAGAGAAAAAAGAAAAAAATTCTATGAATCTTCATCCAAGATCAAAGGAATATAGCATTTCTCACAAAAAAAGGAATATAGAATTGGCTGAGACATCTTAGTTTAGCAAAACTGTTTCTCGGCATCAGCTCTAATTTGATGGTGGTTGCGACATGATGCTTGGGTAACGTTGCGGTGCTTGGTGTCGCCGGCACACAGGCAGCAAACATCATAGCGTTTGTGAGGTAGGGTTTTGATGATCACATTCGCTGGGGTGGGGGACTGTTGCCATAGGTCGTTAGGTTTTTCTGTTGATACAGGTGAGCATCATTACCTACACCGGAGATCAACACTCGGGGCATCTTGGCAGCCATGGCAAATATGCCTTCATTAGGGTCCGACAACTTGCCATTATCCTTTTTTTCATGTTGACAGTCCCAGGGCATTTCGGCGTCAATAGAAAACTTTCCTTCATTGAGGGCACATCCCAATTTATCTCTTGTCCGAAGAAGGAGCAATTATCGGAGTGAGAAAGGTAGAAAGAAGCAATCACGAAAGCTAGTGCTGGTTGTGGCTTTTTGTACTAATCTTGTTTGTTCGGTAGCTCACATCAGCAACTTTAAAATTGTCCTTTGTTGCTTGTTGAGTAAACTTATTATTGCAATGCTGTCCCTTGTAGGTTGGTTACCTTTTGCCATGTTTAGTTGTGCATGATGTACACTTGTGTTGTTATGCTCATGTCCCCTATTTTTCGTTAATGTAACTATTGCCATGTTAGTTCTCTGCATTTTCCAATTTTTGGGCCATGTGATCTAGTTACATGTTTGATTTGTGTACTTTGTTGTCATGCTCTTTCTTTATGTGCAGGAATTTTGTTCTCTATTTTTTTCCATGGTTCATGTTTAGTTATGTGCCTTTTATATAACTTCATTTCTACACTCTTATGTATGCAGAAGATTGTTATCTCCAAAAATTCCAGCTTTCGGCGATTGACTCGCATTTTTGCCATGTTGTCATACATGTACTTATTTTTCCAATGCAAATTTGCCATGTCATCTTATAGGTGTGATTTTTCTTTTAGTTGTTTCTTCTTCTTTTGTTTTTGCCATGTTGTTTGTGTAGGAGTTAGCTGGTTAAATGCAAAATTTGCAATGCCAACATGTATGTGGTTTGCTTACTTACATCGTATCAATTTCCATAGTACTATGTTTGCATTCTTGTCATTCTAATATATGTGGTGGTTTATTACGTAAATGTCACTTTCATATTTTTGTTTTTCTATTTTATATGAGTGGAAATAGGTCTTGGCAAGGTTTCTTTTCTCTCTCTTTTTCAGAAAAAAATGTTGCTTTAAATTCTTATTATGTATTTTTCATTTGCAGATCTTTTTGCATCATGGTTCGGAATGCCCCGGCTACTGCTGCTGATGATTTCATGCCGACGAGAGGGAATGATGTCGCAGCCGGCATATTCGAAAGGAGGTATTTTATACTTGTTTCATATGTTTAATTCTTGGGGCAAATTAACCATGGCAAGTTTCTTTAACCACTCATGGAAACTTAAGTGACATATCCATATCATGCCTTTTCATAATTTGGTAATCCTTCTACAGGCTGATGACCAACAAGTATAGGGGATCAATCGTAGTCCTTTCGAAAGAGTGTCAAATCCAACAAGGAGCAAAAGGAAATGATAAGCGGTTTGCAACAAGGAAATGATAAGAGGTTTTCAGCAAGGTATTCTCTACAAGTGTTGTAAGTACTGGTAACAGGTAGTTTGATAACAAGATAATTTGTAGCAAGTAACAATAATAACAAAGGTGTAGCAAGGTGTAGCAAGGTGTCGAAGATCAAGTCTCCGCGGACATCGGCCGTGAAGTTTAAGCTTCCAAATCTGACCTGACGGCCAGGGGCGTAGCTTTCGATCTGCTCCAGATGGCCAAGTGAATTGGCCCGCAGTGCGAAGCCGCCGAATACGAAGATCTGTCCGGGGAGAAAAGTCTCACCCTGGACAGCGTTGTTGATTGAAGATGCCATCAAGCCTATCGGTGACGACACAGAGGAACTCTCAATGAAAGCACCAATGTCGGTGTCAAAACCGGCGGATCTCGGGTAGGGGGTCCCGAACTGTGCGTCTAGGCGGATGGTAACAGGAGACGAGGACACGATGTTTTACCCTGTGTTCGGGCCCTCTCGATGGAGGTAAAACCCTCGTCTGCTTGATTAATATTGATGATATGGGTAGTACAAGAGTAGATCTACCACGAGATCGAGGAGGCTAAACCCTAGAAGCTAGCCTATGGTACGATTGTTGTAATGTATGTTGTCCCTACGGACTAAAGCCCTCCGGTTTATATAGACACGGAGAGGGCTAGGGTTACAGTCGGTTACAATGGTAGGAGATCTACATATCCGTATTGCCAAGCTTGCCTTCCACGCCAAGGAAAGTACCATCCGGACACGAGCCGAGTCTTCAATCTTGTATCTTCGTAGTCTTGGAGTCCGGCGGACAATGATAGTCCGCTGTCCGGACACCCCGTAGTCCAGACTCCTCAAGAGCCCTGAACCAGTCTTCAATGACGATAAGTCCGGCGCGCATAATGTTCGGCATTGCAAGGCGGGTTCCTCCCTTGAAGAATCCAGAGAAGATCATGAACACCAGGATAGTGTCTGGCTCTGCAAAATAAAATCCACATTCCACCGTAGAGAGAATAAAATGCACACTTAGCTCAATCTGCTGACGTATTATGCGGCGTGACATCACACCGCAACCAAGCCTTTGTTTGAATCGTTTTTACTACACCACCTCAGCATGTTTAGCAAAGCGGTTTCCTTGGCACGTCTTGTCGAAGCAGAGATCGTGTTCCCCTTATTCCGGGATTCTCATCAATACGTGCGTGGGTAACCCAACCGTTCCCGTCGCCACGCCTCCTCTATCGAAGGGGAATCCCAAACGGTCACGGAGACGGCCCTTGGTATTTCTTCCCCTTTATAAGAGTACCAAGGCCTGTCCTTGTTCTTCAATCTCGCATCGAATCTCTTCTCCGCTCCCAGTTCCAACACCCAGAGCTTCAGATTGGCGCCGGACCTCAACCATGTCCGCTCCGACCTCCGGGGCGGTGGATGCCCTCCTCCGTCACGGAGGAGGACATAATGAAGTTGCGTGAGGCCAAGTACAGCCTCGAGGTTTCAAGACAGGTTGCCTGCCCAAGGGCAGGCCGTGCCCGCCGAGCCCGTGAATATGTCGTTTCAGATCCCACCTCTGCCGGGTTTAGGCTTCCAGACGGATCCCTTCGTGAGAGGGCTCCTGTTCTACTATGGGCTGGACTTTCACGACTTGGCTCCGGAGTCCATCCTCCATATCTCCGCATTCATTATCGTCTGCGAAGCCTTCCTCCGCGTCATTCCCCACTTCGGCCTATGGCTGAAGACCTTCAAGGTGGAGCCGAAGATGATCGGGGGGCGTCAACCGGACTGCGGTGGGGCGACCATAAGCAAAAAGGTCGATGCCTCGTGGCCCGAGGGTTCCTTCCAAGAGGAACTTGGACTGTGGCAGCAGGAGTGGTTCTACATCACTTCTCCAAGGGGCAGCAAGCAAAAGCCGCCGCCCTTATTTCGCCCGGGACCTCCACGCCAACTGATGTCGTGGGTCAACCAAGGGCTCAACTGGGGGCCGTCCGAGGACGTGCCCTCACTGCAGGGCCGGATTCGAGACCTCCAAGTGAGGGAGATCGACCTAATCAAGGTGATGCAGGTTATGCTAATCAGGCATCTTCCGCCCTGCAAACGCCGTCCTCTCCGTCTATGGGAGTTTAATCCGGAGGGACCTCGTATTCTCCAACACTTTATGGGCGTGACACCCGTGGAGATGTACAAGCTGTTCTTCGGACCGTGGGTGGTGTGTCCGGATTCAGCCGAGGACGCAGGCCTAAGCCGCGATCGCCCGGATACTCAGGTAAGTAGCTCAAAGTCCGGACATTCTGTTTATGTGCCTTTCTAGAGTTCGCCTCCTGACCCTTTGTTCTTTACAGGAATGGGTGGCGCGATCAAGGCTGATAAGGTGTCCGCCCCCTCCTGAGACCGCCTTGGAGCCCGTGCTGGTCAGAATGTTGGAGGTTGCGCCCACAGAAGCGGGCGACGGGGAAAATAGAGGAGCTAATATTCCGCCCAAAGGGGCGACTGAAGGGGGGGAACCAAGAACCCCTCCCTTCAGGGGGAGAAGAGGACCGCCTCTGAAGATCCGGAGGCCAAGGCCCCTAAGCGTGGGAAGAGATCTTCCCCGGGGGGTCCGGCGCCCGGAAAGAATCTGGACGCACGATCATCACCAAAGGATCGGCCCTCCAGCGAGCCGTGAGTATGAAAGAGGGAGTTAGTTAGTAAGGAAATACCTTCATTTGTGCTTCTGTAGGTAACCGAAATATTTATATTGCAGTTCGGATCTGCAGCCTTCTCAGATGAGTTCATCTTCGGGGGACCTTCTTCCGGAGATGATGGAGAGCGATACGTCTCCGTCCGCAGCACCGCCAGATGAGGCAGGCGAACCCGAAGTGTCATCACGGAGGGTATCCCCGAGTCCGGAGGGACTAGAGAGTTCGGCACCTACTAGTGTCCGGCCGGGAGAACTGAAGAATCTGCTTGAGAGGGCGTCCATTTCAGAAGATCACCGTGCGTTAATGTGTATGGTGATTGGAAGGATTTCGTCCGCCGAGGGCGAATTGCGTAATGCTGCCATGAGTTTGCTGGCGGGATTTGAGGTATGCGAGAATGACGCACCTCTTTGTCTTTTAACAGTTTTGCATATAAAAAAATGCACCCTGTATAGATAGTAGCCCCTGAGACTCAGTAGGTTGTCGGAAACGACAGCGTACCGAGGATCGAAATCTAAAGGAATGAATTCCGTCGTTCCTATGCAGGTGGCAGATAGTCCGGGGGCTAGCCGGACTAGTGAGTTTGCCGAGTTAAATCGGCAACTTGACTTGGCAGATGCGGACATCGCACTTGTCAACAGGCGACTTGACGAGTCGCAAGGTAAATAAATTCTCCACAGTCGCTTTATTTAAGAGGGTCAAAGCCCTCCTCTGATAAATTGTATGTTGTTGTACAGACGGTGCTGCAGCTGTGGAGAGCCTTCGAGCCGAACTTGCTCGAGCTAAGGAGCAAGCCCGAAGGAGTGACGCGGCTGCCTCGAGGGCAGCCAAAGAGTTGCAAGCCGAAAAGGCTGCGCACTGCCGAAGCAGGGCGGAGGTGGCCGAATTGGCCATGAAAGTAAAGGATGCTACCGACCACAATGAGGCTCTTGAAAAGGAGCGCTTATCGGAGCGGGAAGACCTGAAAAAGGCCACCGCCGAAGCCAAGGATGCCCACTCTGCAATGTGGGCTATGAAGGAGGAACTGCGCCAGGCCGGAGAGATCGTGGCTGGCAAGCCTTTTCTGCTGCGTCGCCGGTTTATGGATGGAAAGTATGCTCAATTTGAGCGGTTGTGGAGTCCGGAGGATCCGTATATGGACTTGGCTGCAAGTGCGGCCGATGCCGTTAAGCACTTCCGGAGCCAGGAGGATCACGAGACGGAAGAGCTATATTGGTCTCAATTCCACAGTCCGGATCGCTCACTTCCGTTGACAGACCGGTTGGCCGAATGGGCCGAGCTAAATAGATTGTCCGGTCCTGCCATGACTGACATCGTGGCCCATGTCGGCCGAGAGGTCCAAGGCGACGAGCTACTTGCCTTCGCAGCAATTCCTTGGAGCGGTGCCGCATATAAAGGACATGAAGCGGTCGGCCTGCATCGAGGGCGCGCGGATGGCTCTTGCCCGTGTGAAGGCGCATTGTCCGGAGATGGATGCCACCGCTGTTGCCTCCCAGGGTTCGGATGAAAGCCGGCTCCCTGCCGAGCACTACTTCGGGGAAGTTATGCGTGGCGCTCGTGTAATAGAGTCGCAGGGCTCGAAAAATATCACATTCAAATGAACGTATTAGCTTGTAAAACGATGATTATGTTATAATTGCTTTTTATACTTGTGCGTCCAAGTAGTAAAACTTCTCCTGTGTGGCCGTTTACGTATACATTTGTATAACTTGAAAGATTGCAGTCTTTGGCTTCAGCCCCCACGCACAGGGTGCGGGGGTGTTCGCAAAAATAGCGCATTTTCACACTTAATCCGACGTCTCGGTCCTGTTTAAGGAGGTGGTAGCGTAGCGAACTAGGCAATCCGGACTATAATGCTTTATCACTTTCACTTAGCCAGTGGAGCTCGAGGGTGGGGCTACGATATAGCCCCTGGTGGCACCGCACATCTCCGTATTCGGGGTGCGTATGTGCCTGACCGGGAAATGGTCCTTCGTCAAAGCGGGGAATTCTAAACATTCCGGTAGTCGATCGAGTGGTTGACCAGTCTCTCGCTGTATCATGACAGTCAGTTTTCGGCTTTCATCGAGGTGGTCGCCAAATTAACCGGGGCACAATCGCAGAGTTCTCTTGGTGCCGCGTTAGCGGTGATCTGAACGTAAGGCAGCAAAACACAGGAGCCGGGCAAACCTAACATTTTACCAAAGACATGATTCGGAGCTGATGCATATAATGCCTAACTCGAGACGCCGAACACTCCCTAAGGTGTTTGGTCTTTATAATAATGGGCAGAGATGCCCTAAGCCCCTAGTGTCCGTGCACGGCATGGTCTTCCGACGCGCCGATGCCAAAACGTCAGCTCGCGTTGGCTATAGGAAGAAGCCAAGGAGAATAACAACAAGAGACAGTAAAAAGGTTTACGCAGGTCTTAATCTGAAAAGAATCCTCACAACGGGTCCCTCTGCAGGTCTGCGCCGGTCTCCGTTCGCCCTTATCTGGACGGGTATGCACGTTGTTCATCTGTAGAAAGAGAGGAACGTTTAGTTGCGAGACAATTCGTGCGAAAAATATGTGCAAAATAAGAAATGTAAATAATTAAAGCAGGGTTTGTATGAACCCGCGGTTATTTCTTGTAGCAGCCCCATGAAGGGGTATGCGGCTAGGGAGCCCCTAGCCTGCTGAAGCCGGATTCGTCTATCCGAGTCCGGGGTCTTGAAGTGACCCTCGCACTAAAATGACGCCACGCGGACCGGGCATCTTGAGTGTAAGAGACACGTAATGCGGTATGGCGTTGAAGCGGACAAAAGCCTTTCGTCCCAAGAGTGCTTGATATTCACTTTCAAATGGGACGATATGAAAAATTAATTTTTCGCGTCGAAAATTGTTCGGCGATCCGAACACGACTTCCTGTAATATAGAGCCTGTGCACTTGGCGTAAGGGCCTGGCGTCACTCCTTTGAAGGAAGCGCGGCTGTGTCGAATTTTGGTAGGGTCTATCCCCATCCTACGGATTGTGTTTGAATATAGCAGGTTTAAGTCACTGCCTCCGTCCATTAGGACGTTAGTAAACTGTAATCCGTCTATTATGGGATACAATATCAGGGGAGTCCGTCCCGCATTTCGAACGCTTCTGGAGTAGTCCTGGTGGTCGAAAGTGATTGGTTTTGATATCCAATTTCTACGGTCTGCTGGGTTGGACCGTGCGAAGCTCTTTTTAGAAAGTGCCGCACTATTTTTCCGTATTATCACATGAAGTGAATTTACTGCTTTGACCCCTTGTGGGAAAGTCTTTTGTTTTCCGGTGCTCTGCTGGTGGGGTTTATCTTCTTCGCTTGACGCGTCGAGCCCCTTGTGTTCGGCATTTAGTCGGCCGGACTGTTTAAAAACCCAACAATCCCTGTGGGTGTGATTTGCAGGCCTTCCGGGGGTACTGTGGATTTGGCATATCCGACCCGAAATTTTGTTTAAGTTGGACAATTCGTCACTGTCATCCTTAAGAGGCTGTGTTTTATTATTCGGCCGCGAGCTTTTGAATCCGGCGTTGACTGCCGTGCTCTTTGGGCTTTTCTCTTTGTTCCGGCGCTGCTCTTTTCTGCGCCGTGATTTTCCGTTTCCATCTCTTATCTCGGATGTACTTGGGTCGTTGGTGCTGCATCGTGCTAACCAGCTATCCTCGCCCGCACAGAAGCGGGTCATGAGGCTTGTTAGTGCGGACATTGTCCTAGGTTTCTCTTGACCGAGGTGCCTGGCGAGCCATTCGTCTCGGCCATTGTGCTTGAAAGCTGCTAAGGCTTCGGCGTCCGGACAGTCGACTATTTGGTTCTTTTTCGTAAGGAACCTGTTCTAGAATTTCCGCGCTGACTCTCCGGGCTGTTGAGTTATATGACTTAGATCATCTGCATCCGGAGGACGGACATAGGTCCCTTGAAAATTCGCTCTAAACGCGTCCTCGAGCTCTTCCCAACTTCCAACAGTATTTTCTGGGAGGCTTTTAAGCCAATGACGGGCTGGCCCTTTGAGCTTGAGGGTAGGTATTTTATGGCGTGGAGATTGTCTCCTCCGCCATATGTATATGTAATATATAATCTTCTATCCGCACTCTGTGGTCTGTTGTTCCATCGTAGGCCTCTATGTTGATGGGTTTAAATCCTGCTGGGAATTCATGGTCCAGCACCTCATCGGTGAAACATAGTGGGTGTCGGCGCCCAGATTTGTGTGTGCCGCTATCATCGGACACTTGACATGTTGTCTTGCTTCTGGAGCCTTCTCCTTTGGCCCGTAGATGGATCTGGCTGGGCCATCTATCCTTCCAAGTTCGTTGGTTGGTTTATGTGTGGCGCCATTGTCGAATTTGGCCTATCACCGGCTGTCTATCCAACCAGCAGCCCTTTATTTTTGGACGGTGGGGGCTCTATGGCCTCCTCGTCGATTCGTAGCAGCTTGCGCTTGGTAGCTCTTTGATTGGTGGCCATTGCCGTGCTTATCTGCGGTTTTGAGCACTTTGCTCCATCTCATTCTCGAGTGTGTCTTCCGCTGTTTTGAGCCTCCGTTTTTCCTTCTTCAGCTTCTTGCAGATCTTGGCGAGTCTTTTCCGAAGCTCTTACTCTCCAGCGACGTGTCCGGCATAAGGTCGTCCGGACTGTTCTCGCCGGGCTTGGATTGATTATCTGACTCGTCATGTTCGGACGGTTGCTTATTTGCATGTTCGTCGTCCGCTTGTGAGCCCTGCCAGTCGCGGGCTCCTTGGGAGCGTTGTTGTCGTCGAGGCGGGACTTAGGGCGGCGCCTGCGCCGTCGTTTTGGTCGTTTATCGGCGGGGTCATCTTCTGCCGTGGCCCGTTGGTCCTCGTTATCGCTCTCCTTTGGGGTGTCTACCATATATATGTCATGTGACGAGGTAGTCCTCCCGTGCCTTATAGGCTCTGTTTCTTGTTCGTCTCCAGCATTGTCGTCTATTCCGTCAATGTCTTCGGAGTCAAAGTCTAGCATGTCGGTTAGATCGTCGACAGTGGCTACAAGGTGGGTGGTGGGTGGGTTCTGAATTTCTTCGTCGTCCATACCCCAACCATCCTGGCCATAGTCCGGCCAAGACTCTCCTGATAACGAGAGATGCTTTAGTGAATTCAAGATATCGCCGAAAGGCGAGCATTGGAAGATGTTCACGGCGGTGAATTCCATAACCGGCGCCCAATCCGGATCGATTGGTAGGGGCGCGGGAGGTTCGAGTCCGCAAGGAGTCCGCGCCGGAATCACGAAGTTTTATGGGGACAAGATTAGTGTTCGCCCCATCGCCGTGGATGTTGAAGCCCCTGTGGCGCGCTATCCACCGCCCTCGATATAGCGATCGGCTCGGGCTAATGGCCGGAGCGGATCCGGTGCGCCACCAAGGCACTGCTCAGCGGCGAGCTAGATCATGCCCGCGTCACAAGGCGGCGCGCTATATGGCTCGAGTCCGTCGAAGATCAAGTCTCCGCGACATCGGCCGTGAAGTTTAAGCTTCCAAATCGACTGACGCCAGGGGCGTAGCTTCGATCTGCTCGGATGGCCAAGTGAATTGGCCCGCAGCAGTGAAGCCGCCAATCGAAGATCTGTCCGGGAGAAAAGTCTCACCGGGCAGCGTTGTTGATTGAAGATGCCATCAAGCCTATCGGTGACGACATACGGAGGAACTCTCAATGAAAGCACCAATGTCGGTGTCAAAACCGGCGGATCTCGGGTAGGGGGTCCCGAACTGTGCGTCTAGGCGGATGGTAACAGGAGACGAGGGACACGATGTTTTTACCCAGGTTCGGGCCCTCTCGATGGAGGTAAAACCCTACGTCCTGCTTGATTAATATTGATGATATGGGTAGTACAAGAGTAGATCTACCACGAGATCGAGGAGGCTAAACCCTAGAAGCTAGCCTATGGTACGATTGTTGTAATGTATGTTGTCCTACGGACTAAAGCCCTCCGGTTTATATAGACACCGGAGAGGGCTAGGGTTACACAGAGTCGGTTACAATGGTAGGAGATCTACATATCCGTATTGCCAAGCTTGCCTTCCACGCCAAGGAAAGTACCATCCGGACACGAGCCGGAGTCTTCAATCTTGTATCTTCGTAGTCTTGGAGTCCGGCGGACAATGATAGTCCGGCTGTCCGGACACCCCCTAGTCCAGGACTCCCTCAGTGGCAACAATGGCCAATATGAGAATCGGCGAAGGAGAAACCTAGGAAGTCGGGGGAAGCCACAGGGAAGAAAATCGATGCCGAATCTGGATCTTGCAGGTGCCTCACACATGGAGTAGATGAGATGTGGTGGGGAGCAATGGTGGCGGAGGCTGACGATGGTGTGCACAAGGGCGAGAGTGAGCCAAATATGCAAACGAGGGAGTTGTGGTGAAGGGAATCGTTACCCTTGCGTGAAGCTGAATGCGCAATGGGATTGGGGAGGTGGGTGCGGGAGGTTTGCACCAGCTCGTGCCTGCATGCAAGGAACGGAGGATTCATGCGTATCCGCTCAGCCTGTCTCGGGAGCCCTATTTGCATCAGTCGGGCTAGGCCCAGTTACGTGTGCAGTCTACAAACACCCGGTTTATTGCATGGGGATGCGAGCCAGATGCGAGTAACCAAACATGCCCTAGAGGAATAACAACATATGCATCATCAAAATATTGAACGAATACCAACTTCACATGATTATTTATAACAAGACTTCTCTCATGTCCTCAAGAACAAACAAAACTACTCACAAATCATATTCATGTTCAAGATCAGAGGAGTATAATATATGATTGAGGATCTAAACATATAATTTTTCACCAAATAAACCAACTAGCATCAACTACAAGATGTAATCAATACTGTTAGCAACCCAAATGTACCAATATGAGATTTGGAGACAAAGATTGAATACAACAGATGAATTAGGGTTTGAGATGAGATGGTACTGGTGAAGATATTGATGGAGATGAGTCCTCCCACGATGAGAGGAACATTGGTGATGTCGATAGTTTCGATTTCCCCCTCCCGAGGGAAGTATCCGCGGGGAAATCGTTCTGCCGGAGAGCAAAAGTGCTCCTGCCCAGGTTCCGCCTCGAGATGGCGACTCTTCGTCCCGAAAATATTCTTCTAATTTTTTCTAGGGAAAAAGGCTTCATATAGGAGATGGGGGCCACGAAGGCCTGCTGTTGGGTCCACAAGCTTAGATGACACGCTTCACCTAAGCTTGTGGCTTTCTGGTGGGGTCCCTCATAGTGATTCTTATTTCAGTATTTTTATTAATTCCAAAATAAATCTTTGTAAATTTTGAGATCATTTGGAGCTCCGGAGAATAGATATCTCTGTTGTAGCTCTTTTTAGGTCCAGAATTCTGGCTGCCGGCAATTTTTCTCTCCATATAAATCTTGCACAATAAGAGAGAAAATAGATTACAATTGCATCATAAAGTGAAATATGACTCTAGAAGATTACAAATAATAGTAGGAAAATATGAAACATGATGCAGAATGAATATACATACATTTTTGGGACAAATCAACTAAATTTTTGTTTGAATTCGAATAATGTTAAATATGAAAAATCCATAGAAAGAAAGTTTAGCGCAGAATAAATGTACGTAAATTCTTTGGGACAAATTAACTAAATTTTTGTTTGAATTCGAACAATGTTAAATATAAAAAAATCCAGAGAAAGAAAGTATAGTGCAGAATGAATGTACATAAATTCTTTGGGACAAATTTACAAAAAAAATTGTTTGAATTTGAGTACTTTTAAATTTAAAATCTAGATTAAAGGAAATATAGTGTCGTATAATGTACGTAACTTGTTTTTTGGGAAAATCAACTATTTCTTTCGAATTCAAATAATGTTAAATATAAATATCGAGATAAAAGAAAATATAGCGCAGAATGAGTGTACGTAAATTCTTTGGGACAAATCAACTATATTTTTGTTTGAATTTGAACAGTCTTAAATATAAAAAATCCAGAGAAAGAAAGTATAGCGCAGAATGAAGTTACGTAAATTCTTTGGGACAAATTAACGGAATTTTTGTTTGAATTTGAATAATTTTAAATTTAAAATCAAGATAAAAGGAAATATAGGTGTCGTATGAATGTACGTAACTTTGGGGGAATCAACTATTATTTTTGGATTCGAATAATGTTAAATATAAATATCGAGATAAAAGAAAATATCACGCAGAATGAGTGTACGTAAATGCTTTGGGACAAATCAATGAATTTTTTGTTTGAATTCAAATAATTTTAAATCCTAAAATCTAGATAACAGGGAATACAGTGTAGTATGAATGCATGTAATTTTTCGGACAAATCAACTAATTTTTTTATTGAATTCAAATATGTTTAATCTAAAAATCTAGATAAAAAAATATAATGCAGAATGAATGTACGTAAATTCTTTTGGACAAATCAACGAAATAAGAACGGACAAAATAAATTTCTTTTGTCACTATTTTACATCATGTGTCCTTGTGGTCATCACTCGTTTGCAGGTTCAAACAGCGGGGCTTCTTATTATTTGGTTAGATTTTACCTTTAATTTTTCGGTCAGTCTTGAAATGATATTCGTTTGGTGGCTGTACGGGTGGGTGAGCCTACTAGCAGTGGCCGTGTGTTCTAACTTCTAAACCACCAGCCCCTCCTTTTTTTCATTTTATTTGAGGGACTCTGTGTGCGTCAATGAAAAAATGCAAGGTTTTCTGCAAAAAAGAAATCCAGTGCAGCCGCTACCAGCCACTGACAGTGCCCCATTGTACGCTGGCACGCCAGGTAAGCGCAAAATAAGGAAGCACTGTATTCGAACTATCGGACAGGTTCGCTGACCAGAAACACGTATTTTTGAGCAATATATTCAGGTGGGGAACCTCTCCCCCCGGTGACCGTTCAAAAAAAAAAACTGACTGTTACGTGCAAATCCTATGACCCATGATGTATTTACGTCTTGAAAAAAGTCCTATGCTTCATTAGAAAGGAAAAACAGGTCACTGTCGAATAACCCAAAGTTCCAGGACATCGGCACCCACTCGACAAACAACTGTGGACGTTCTATTCGCCAATGATTCAACAACATATTAACTGAAAAGACACATCTGTGCTGACAAGATTTAAGATTCCAGCGCGATGAAATTACAAGACGAGACAGAATCTGTGGTCGGAAATTTGTATACAGCTGAAAGCCTGAAACTGCAGCAACATCTAGGGCCCAAAGCTTGACTGTTGGTGTGTCTAACTAAAATGAACAAGGGCATGAACCTCTACACACGAGGTGATGAAGGGCGCAACTTTGTCTCCAGAGGTCTTTCACCTGACCGTAGGATAGCCGTCCCCCGTTGAGGATTGCAGTGGTTGAAGCTTCAGTTTCGTCGGACTTGAATTTCCACTCTGAAAATGAACCACCATACCTGCATCTCTGACTTTCTTGTGGGCGCAGATGAGATTGTGAGAACGACAACCACAACTCTGCTCAAGGACAACCAGTACTGTAGTTCCAATTCCCAACACACCCTGAAGGCCTGAACTTACTTCTACAGATTATTACAATTCCTCTACTAACCTTACTACACACCATTAATTCAACTAGTAATAATGTACGTATTCCTCTACTAACCACACCATTAATTCAACTAGTAATAATGTACGTATTCCTCTACTACCTGCTAGTTTACTGAAACAGGAATTATCAGGGAACTTGTGAATCATCCCCACTGCTTGCATCTGCTACACTGCGGGTCCGGCTTCCATTACCTACAATACCACAGCATTTTCTAGGGAAGCAGTTACCCACAACAATTGAACTAGTACATCTGTTCTAGAGAATTGTGGTACATGAGGCCTTTCATTCAAAGCTTCCTATACACTCACTTCCCTCTGGGAACGTAAGTAAAGCACTGACCTTGTACAGCTAGGAATCAGCAAGTTCCTGGAGGAGTCTGACTGACTACAAATTAAACTTGCCCAGATTCTTCATAGCAAAGGATGCATTCCAAAGCTTGCCACCACATTGTGTGACGATTCGGGATTCGACTAGACAGCCTGTGCAACTTCTACTCGCTTCATTCGCTGCTACTCAATGTGAAATATTAGGAGACCATGACAGTTCTAATGCAAAGGATACAGAGGAGCTAACTGCAGTCCCCTCCACATTTTCTCATCCGGGCTTGGGACCGGCAAAGGCAGTGTTAAACTACTACTACTTAAACACAGAAAACAGCCAACACTACAAACAATTACATTCAGCTAAGCATACAAGCCACGCAATCAACCAAAGGCAGCATCGACGCCACACACGATTGGCAATAAATATTCGCGCAACATTTTCGGAAGATCATCACACAGACATGGGGCACAAACAAAGAATGCCATAAATTTCAGAACCTGAATGGGAGTTAACTAATTTATCTAGTGGGATGAGCGTGATTCAAGTCTTTGCACAGAGAAAGCTTTCGAAGTTTTAGCCATTATAGGGTCAGAGGGACTGTAAGATGTGTGAACAGATACTTCTGTGTCTTTAAAATCTATATATAGGATTTATTATTTAGTATGAAACAGAATGGGTTTGTCTGACTGTCGGGTTAAGAATATGCAATCGGTAGGAATCATCAAATTAGTACTTCTGCTAGTTGCCAACTATATTAAAACCAGGAAGTTGCCAGAAAACTAAGAATATGTAATTGAAGAGAATATGTGGTTCAAGATTCAGAATCAAGATCAAATAAGCAGTTCACCGGCAAAGAAGGTCAATTAGCCATTAGAGGATGTGTGAACGCTATGAAATTATAGATTTAAGAATATGTAATTGAAGATTCCATAATAATCCATATCAAATTAGCAGTTTGACGGTAAAGAAGGTCAAATTATCCATTAGAGGACCATAAGGTGTGTGAACGCTATGAAATTGTATATGTAATGGAAGATTCCATAATCCAGATCAAATTAGCAGTTTGCCGTAAAGAGACCGAATTAGCCATTGGAGGACCATAGATGTGTGAGCGATTGTCTTTAAATCCAGGATGAATGAAGTATGAAACAAACTGCCATGTTGAAAGTAATCAGCGGGATATCAAATTAGCCAGAGTGTTTAGGAATCATCAAACTAGCCAGACAGATTTGCTAGTTGTCAATTTAACATAGGAAGATCCCCAGCAAACCGAGAAGATGCATTGAAGAATCCAGATCTCACTGCAGAAGGACCAACGAGAACATAACTTCTGGAAATCAACTCCATACCAACAAACCAGAATCATATTCAGTGGACATGAGCGGAGTGTTCAGGGCAAAATATTTTTGTTCAAGCTTCCAGTTCAGAACCTTCAACTCTCTATTTTTTAGTAGCATATATATAGCAATAACATCTAACCTCTTTTTGCATATAAAGTCATCAATATTATCCAACTACAGGAGGCCACTACTGTTAAACCAACACAAGTGCGAGGGTGGGATCTTTCTTTATCACCAAAGTTAAAAATATGTGCACGCCAAAAGTTGATTTTGTGTCATAAGATGAACCTAAAGAACGTATATATATAAACAGACCAAGTGCAATCATGGACAACAGTATGTAGAATAGTAGACCGACAAATCCAAGTGTGACCAAGTCATGTATATATATATAATATGCACTTTTACTGGATTCATAGCTCATGTACATGCGATCTTTACTTCCTATTAGGTGATAAATTTGCAAGTTCGAACATAAAAGCAGCCAAATATCAAAACAAAACTTCCTGAAACAGTATGGTAACCAGGTAATTAATAGCCAAATCAAACTTTGATAATCTGCTATACAAACTGAGTACAAACTGATATTTCCATTTTGGACCCTTGTTTGAGACTTCTAGCATTTTCTTGATTCGAGCAAAAGATGAGATCATATTCCATCCAAACCACATGCAAGTTGAATAAGATATCGTAACCAGTAGGATGGCACAACAGAAACCAAGTAAGATGCTTCAGGACAGTTGAAAGAATCAGATGTGCACACTACTAACTCCAAGCTGCACCAAAGATATGAGGCCACTGAATGCAAGTTCAAACTGAAAACTACCACAAAGACCAAATCATTATGCTTCAGGATCACTAATCAGAGGTCAAAACCATCAGGGAAGTCCATTTGCTTCAACAAGTCCCCACGCTAACTGACTATCCAACTCTACAATCTTGCAATAAAACCTCCAACAATGCAAATCAATGAACGGCCCAAATGTAATCATCATACTCAAAGTTTCTTCAAGGAAAGTCGGACCAAATCTGGTAAATCCGTTGAAATAAGCATGGAGTCCAGGTGCAAGTTTTTGTGGTTGAAGAAGATTCCGAACGAAGATCCCAAACAGCCATCAGACAAATATAAATCGAAGAACTTAATGTATAGCCACTCAAATCTGACGTCACCAAGCACAGATGAGGAATCCAGTAAACCAATGTCACCAAACATGGGAAACTGACCTGCCTCGAGTCCCCTTCACCATACGTTCACACACCACATGGAGCTTCACTTCCAGACCAGATTGAGATCCAGTCCTGCAAGCCAAATTGTAGAGGAGGCGATAACAAATGAAACAAACAGACCGTCTACGAGACACTGACCCGACTCCATGTACAGAGCAAAGGTTTGGGCCCAAACTCCTAATAACAATTATATCTTGCCAACCCACATACGCAGAAGACCAAGAGAACACAGGGATCAAGAGTACAGATAACAAGCATGGAGAGCTAGTCATTGCCCACATAGCCTGGGCTAAAGAAATCTCTGCAACCATAGGAAGGGCAGGGGCGAAAACCTATATCAGAGAGATGGCGAAGTAACTAAATGAAATTTTAAAAAAAGGAAGGTAAGAGTCTTTTTCAGTTGTAGGATGTGCCATTAGTTGAAAGCTCTGGATTATCCGGATTATCCTTATATTCGTGCTGCATATGAATCTGTATTTAAGATATTGTCTAGTAAGATAATTTATAGGTTATGTAAGTTGCAATCAATTGAAACGGCACTAGTAGATTTAGAAGATCAGTAGACGGATTCATCATCAGGCTGGACAGGAGTTCGTCAACTACAACCTGCAGCGAGCAAGAGACCTTTTCTATAAAAAAATGTTAGGGGAAATGCTGCTTATAAATAGCTAAAGCATGGATTAAATGATGAGTGGGAACAAGTAAAGCCTGTCTAGGGTCAGGTATGGATGATGGAGGACAACAACGCCGGTTCCAAACTGCACTTATATCCTTTCCAAGTCAGTATCTGCAAGAGCTGATAATTACTAAGGCAAAGAAAACCTAATGTCTAGAGAGTTTAATTATAGAGTACCGAAAAAGGGTTTCCCCCCGCTTTGTATTCCAAAGCACACCACCATAGTACACAATGCTGGGGCGAGCAGCACAACAAGCCCAAAGAGAAAGAAGAAGAAAAAAATGCCAACAGCGGCAGTTCGACAAAGTGCAGAAGACCCGCGACCGCTGCGCCCTCCAGAAACAAACCACCATAGCCCGAGGCTCCGGTCTACCGCGAACTAAGCAGCACCTCCAAGAAGGGATGCGACGTCGACGACGCTGCTGCCCGGACAAGTCCTAGGGTTTCCCCCAGTACGCGGAGGGAGGTGGGGGATAGCCACTCCCGACACCCTCCAAGAAGGGATAGTGGCACCCGCCGGTGTCACCGCATCGGAGCCGGACGAACCAGCAAGGATTTCTCCCGCACACCAAACCCCACCAGCCAATCGGAGCCGACCAGCCAAACCACCGCCCAACTATGCGCCATCACGGTTGCGCCGCCACCCACACCGTCTCGCTGCGAACACCACCACGAGGCCAAGAAGACCGGAGAGAAGATCCGAGCGACGGGAGCAGCAGCATCAAGGCCGAGCGGGAGGAAACCACCTCCACCGCCGTCGTGCAGGAGGCCTGCGCCTCCGGCACCGTCGCGGTAGCCGTCCGGACAGGGCAGCGGGGCACACCAGCCACCTCGCCCGCCAGTTCAAACGGGCCCGCAAAGCCCCACCGGCCACGCTGCAGCAAGCTGGCCTCGACGCCGCTAGCATCCTGCCGAGCATCGCTGCTCACCACCGCCTCCTGAAGGCCACGCCGACGCCACGCGAGTCGCCGGCCCGCCCCGACCCAGATGGAGCCCGAAGGGCCCAGATCTGGGCCGGGCGGACGCCGCCAGCCCGTGCCGCCGCTGCTGCGCCGCCAACGGCGGCGCCGCCGCCGAGCTTCGCCCCGCCGCCTGCAGACCGCCGCCGCTCAAGACACCGCCGAGCCGCCCGTCTCCAGCGGAGGAACCCTAGACGGGAAGGGCCGGGCCGCCGCCCTAACGTCGCCGGGCTAGGCTCGAGGCGGAGCCAAGCGACGGCGGCAGGAAGGAGGAAGAGAGAGGACGGGCGCTGGGGAGGAGGGGGCTGGCCGGCCACGAAAGGCGCGATCGCGACGAGGCGGGGACGAGGGGAGGGCGCCTAATTTGAAAAGTTCTTAATTATGGAGTAGAGTAAAAAAGGTTGAAAAAGTTCTAGCCACAGAAGGAACCGCCATGCCGAGGAAAAATAGGACCGCCTTCTAAGCCATATTATTCCAATTCTGGAGAGCCACCAAGAAATAGTTTAAAATCAGAATTGTGGGAAACCAAAAAAGAACAGTGGAGACGAAAGAGTAAAACAGAGGGAGTGATAATTATCCAAGCGCAGAGCAGCGAGATGCGTCGCTCCCGCTATGCCATATAATTCCAATTTCTGGAGAACCACCAACACCAAATATATCCTGCACATAGGCCCAGACTTCCTAAATATATCCTGCAACTGATACGCGCAGAAGACCAGCACAGGAATCAAGAGTACAAACAACAAATCGATCAAGAGAGAGAGAGAGAGATCGCTGTTGGAAGAATGGCAACTAGTATTTCCTGAGGGCCAAAGGCCATTACATATACATGTGTGTCAAAGGCAGAAAACCCTTTATACAATGGGGATATGCCAAGAAGGGACTATACACATCTAACACCCCCCCTCAAACTCATGGTGGATCAACAACACTGAGTTTGGAGAGGAAAAAGCCATGCTGCGCTCGAGTCTGTGCCTTGGTGAAGAAGTCCGCCAGCTGTAACTCGGAGGGCACATAGTGAAGAGCGAGAGTCTGATCCTGCACAGCAGCACGCACAAAGTGGGCATCCACACCGATGTGCTTGGTGAGCTCATGCTTCACCGGGTCACGCATAATCTTGATAAGCGCCAAGGTTGTCGACAAGAAGGGAGTCGAGGTAGTAGCGACACACCAAAATCCTCAAGTAACCACCGTAACCAGATCACCTCAGCCGTCAACATCGCCATGGCTCGCAACTCAGCCTCAGATCGAAGCGAGAAACTGCAGTCTGTTTCTTTGTCTTCCGTGCAATAAGAGAGCCACCAAGAAAGACACAAGAAGGCAGACAGCGAAGGCCGATCGAAGGATCACTAGCCCGTAGCATCGAGTAGGCCTGGAGCTCAAGAGAGCTGGAGCGGGAAAGAAAAGGCGCTGAGAGATCGCTCCACGAAGATATCGAGAACACGAGGGAGATGACTATAGTGGACAGAGGTGGGGCTGAAACAAACCGACTCGGGATGTGGACAGGATAGGAGATGTCGACGCGTAATGCTGACAAGATAGACAAGACTGCCAACAAGATGACGATAGCGAGTGGGATTAGGAAGAGGGTCACCATCGGTGGCACGAAGCTGAACGTTGAGCTCCATAGGAGTCACAACCGTGCGCTCATCACCGAGAGCAGCGCGAGCAAGAAGATCCTGAATATATTTTTCTTGGGAGATGTAGAAGCCATCAGAGGTCGAGGAGATCTCAATCCCAAGAAAGTAGCGAAGTGGACCAAGATCAGTCATGAGAAACTGGTCGCGAAGTCGAGCCTTAACAAAGGCAATGTAATCAGTGTCGTCACCAGTGATAATCATGTCATCAACATAGAGAAGGAGAAGAGTCCGACCACGAGGAGACGTGTGAACAAACAACGCAGGATCATGGTCATTTGGCAAGAAACCAGCGGTGGTCACCACAGAGGCAAAGCGCGCAAACCAGGTAGCGAGGAGCTTGTTTGAGACCATATAGGAGCGGCGAAGTCTCACAGACCATACCATCAGAGCATAGTACCCTGTGGTGGCTGCATATAAACCTCCTCACGCAACACGCCATTGAGAAAAGCGTTCAACATCAAGTTGAGAGATAGACCATCGACGAATGTAAGCCACAAAGAAGAAGAGTGCGGACAGTGGTCATGTGGGCCACAGGAGCGAATGTCTCATCATAATCGCGCCCTGCTCCTCGCTGAAAACCACGGGCCACAAGACGGGCTTTGTAGCGCTCAAGAGAACCATCGGAGCGAGTCTTAAGCTTATAGACCCACTTGCGGTGATGGGACGGATACTGGGAAGGAGGGGAACCAGATCCCATGTGCCGAGCTCAAGGGCAGCCAGCTCCTCGGCCATAGCAAGCTGCCATTCAGCCGAGTCATGGCGGTCACGATAGGGCGTGGGCTCACCAAGACAGAGAGACCGTACCGATCAGGGGAGTAGCGATCAGGCGGAGGGCGAGGCCGAGCACGAAGGTTGTGAACCGGGGAAGGTGTGAGAGGAGGTGCACCAGAGGTGGAAGGCTCGTCAGAGGAGACATCCTCAGTACGAGATCGTCGAGTATAGTGTAGAGAAAACGGTGAGAGAGGGCAACGAACTGGAGAGGATGGGGGAGAGGTGGAGGAGGAGGATGGAGAAGACGGGGTCGGTGGTGAATGAGAAGGAATGAGAGGTGCCGGAGGAAGAGGTGACACATGAGGCACATAGCAGGGTGTATCGGGAAGGAGAAGGAAACAAAGGTCGTCCACAGAGAAGCTCGAGGAAGAAGAATGTGGGTAGTAAGAACGAGACTCGTCAAACGTCACATCACGCGAGATGCGCAAGCGACGACCCACAGGATCCCAACATCGATAGCCCTTGTGCTCGTCATCGAGCCAAGGAAGACACACTCAACCGACTGAGCAGTCAGTTTGGTGCGTTCTCGGGGGGCAAGAAGAACATAGCAGACGCATCCAAACATACGAAGAGCTGAGTAGTCAGGAGAGCAGCCAGTGAGACACTCCATAGGAATGCCACCCTGCAGAGCAGTCGATGGCTGAATGTTGATGAGATAGGTGGATGCGGAAACAGCCTCAGCCCAAAAATGGGGTGGAAGAGAAGCAGCAATCATCAACGCATACGAGCCGCCTCAAGCAAATGACGATGCTTTAAGCTCGCAACGCCATTCGAGCATGAGCACCAGGACAGGAGAACTGGGCAAGAGTTCCCTGTTCCGCGAGAAAACCACGCAACAGCTGAGAGATATACTCTCTAGCGGAGTCAGCACGAAAAGTACGAATGGGCGTGGCAAACTGTGTGTGAACCATGGCAGCAAACCGTTTGTATATAGGGAGAACCTCGCTACGAGATTTCATGAAGTAGAGCCAAGTGTAGCGAGAGAAATCATCAATAAACAAAACATAGTAGCGATGACCACCTTTCGAATCAAAGGGAGCAGGACCCCAGACATCAGAATGAACTAATTCAAAAGGACGCTGAGATACAGACGCACTAGTAGGATAAGGTAACTGAGTCTGTTTGCCAAGTCTGCAACCATTACAATGTAAGGAGACATCTCCAGATACAGACCCTAAGAGGCCCTGACGAACTAAGGAAGACAATCGAGAGCCACATATGTGACCAAGTCGATGATGCCACTGCTGGAAGGACGCAGACGAAGAGGCAGCAAGAGCATGGGAGCTGGCAGAAGTGGTGGCAGCAGAAGGAACACAAAGCCAGTCAACCTCCCAAAGGCCCTCTGACTCACGGCGCCGGGGGCCAGCACCAACCAAAGCCTTGGTGCGACGATCCTGAATGGAGCAAGAGTCGGTATCAAGAATGACACGACAACCAGAATCAGTAAGTTGGGCAGCGGAAAAAAGATTCATGGTAAGGCGAGGAACATGTGAAACACTCGGACGAAAAGGATGGAGTGGAAAGAATACCACGACTAGCAACAGGAAGAGATGTGCCATCAGCAGTAAGAACATTAACAGGCAAATCAAGAGGTCGGAGAGAAGACAACGCGGAAGAATCAGAAGACATATGAAAGGAGGCTCCAGAATCCAGAACCCACGAAGATGTACCTGACTGTGTAGATGCCTGTGATGACAAAGAGGATGCAGTCACAGCAGCAGCAGAGCCAGTCGACGAGGAGCCTGAGGAAGCAAGAAGACGCTTGAGACGAACAATGTCCTGGTCAGTGAGTGACGGAGCCGAGGAAGACACGGGAGGCCCGCTGGAGGAGGAGCGCCTCTAATCTCGCTTCTTCTGGCGACAATCAGGCTCTGGGTGACCTGGCCGGGAGCAGTAACCACAGACAGTGTCACGGCGCGACGTGCCCTTCTCAAAGATAAGAAGAACGGCTCACCCCTGGAGGAGGGGGCGGCGGCGGAGCAAAGGAGGCGAGCAGACGACACCGGAGCCCGGGCAGCCAAAACTGACGGAACCAGAAGCAACCCAGCAGAGCGAAGGCGGGTCTCCTCGGCACGAAGCTCAGCAAGTATCTCTGAGATAGGAACACGACCACGAGCAAGCAGATGAGCACGGCGAGGCTCAAACTCAGAGCGGAGACGAGATAAGAACTCATGAACCCTCTGAAACTCCAAGTCAGACCTCGTGAGTCCGCAACAACGGCAAGTGCCACAAACAACTGTCGAGTGAGTCAAGCCGACGCCAGATGGCAGAGCAGGAATAGAACTCATCCACGATGAGTCACCCTCGTCAAGAGCATGCTCTGACGCACTACGTAGAGGTATAGAGCATCACCGGAGGGCTGATAAGCGCCGACAAATATAGGACCACATCGCTTGCAATAAAGCTGAGGCCCATGAACTCCGGCAAACCGAGGTAGGACACTTGCAGAAGAACATCACCGCCGAGCATCATCATTGCACCATCGAGTATAAGGCATGATCATCCGGTGAGATGAAAGAGCATCGAATAGACGGATACCGCTGATCATAAGCAAGAATCGCAGCATCATCAAGAGCCTTGACTGCATCCCGATCAGCCTGAGAAGCATCAGGAGAAAGCACCGGCGGTACCGGTGGAACAGGAGCCACCGGAGCAACAGGGCTGGGCGGACAGGGAATCTCGCCAGAGATAACACCCCACAGAAGGAGACCCCGCATATGGATGCGCATGAAACCCACAAACTCAGCATAGTTGGTGCCATCGAAGATCATCGAACACCGAGGAACAGCAATATAACCCAAGAAGAAATGGGGAATTGCTGATCTTTTCTCTCTGTTTTTTGGTCAACCTTATCTGAATCTGGATCGATCGAACGAACAGAGAACCACTCGCCGAACAGAGGCCTGGACCACCAAATCGGGATCGAGAGCGGAGGGGCTGGACCGCTTCAAGCGAGGCGCCGAGGAGAAGGGCCCAACCAGGGCGGCGGCGGCAAGGCAAACGGGCTGCCCCGGCAGCTGGGGCGCGGCCGGTGGTCCGCGAGCCGCCGGACGAGGGGCGACGGCGGCTGATGGAGCAGCGAGGCGCGCGGGCTGGACGAACCACACCTGGTTCTTAAGCACGGCGCGCGAGCAGCGGGCGGCGGCGCCACCGCCGAGGGCCAGCCAGTAAATCAACCAGGCGGGAACGCCCGCACTGAAGGGGCACTAGCAGACGAGCTGGGAACGACAAAGAACAGCCAAGGAGATGGCGGCGGCGGGTGTGGGCGGACGAGGCAGACTAGGTACGAGCACGGAGTTGCATCGTGCGAGGGGGAGAGGCTAACCTAGCGTCTGATACCATGTTGGAAGAATGGCAACTAGTATTTCCTGAGGGTCAAAGGCCATTACATATACATGTGTGTCAAAGGCAGAAAACCCCTTATACAATGGGGATATGCCAAGAAGGGACTATACACATCTAACAATCGCAAACCAAACGATTTTAACAGATTCTGACTCACTACCAGCATGGTTTCGGCTTAATCTGCAACAAAAGGGAGGGCGGAAGGAAAAACCTAAATCAAAGACATGAACAAGTAGCTACGTGAAACAAAAAATAAGAGGTGAGTTAAAACTGGAGCAGCCATTTTCATTGTAAGATGTTCCATTAGTTTGAATCTCCATTGTTGAACCTTGGCAGATAAATCTGAATTCAAAATATTGTCTGGTAAGATAATTTTAAAGGCTGACTAAGTTCTGATGAATTGAGAAAATAGTCGATTTAGAGTAACTGCAAACAGATTCAAGTCGGCATCAGGTTGGACGAGTTCATCAAGTATGACCTGCAACGAGGAAGATACCTTTCTATAAGTTACAAGAGGAAAACTAGGCTCAGCTATAGCATGCATCAAATATTGAGGTAAAGGGTAAGTAAGCCTGTCTTGGCCGGAAAGTCAGGTAGACAACACTGGTTCCAATTATTTCACCCCCAAGTCAGCATCTGCAAGAGCTGAGAATTACCAACCAAGGCAAAGAAACTAACATTTTGAAAGTTCAATTATGAATGGAGGATAAAAGGTCGGATATGTTGGGCCACAGAAAGAACCACCATGCCGAGGAAAAATAGGACCACCCGCTAAGCCATATAATTCCAATTTCTGGAGAACCAGCAAAAATTCTAAATCAGAATTGTCGGGCAACTAAATGAGCTATGGAGAAGAAATTAAACAGAGAGAGTAATGATCATCCAAGCGCAGGTCAGCAAGAAGATAGGTCGCTCCGGCCCAATACTGCTCCCGCTAAGCCATGTAATCCTAATTTCTGGACAACCAGCAACAGATCCAAATAAGAATTGTCGGAGACTAAAATTGAATTGAGGAGAAGGAATTAAATAGAGGGGTTCGTGATCATCCAAATGCAGATCAGCAAGATAGGTTGCTCCTGCTAAACCTTACTAAGCCCAATTTCTGAAAAACCACAAACGGATACAGATCAGAGCTGCCAGGACTAAATTGTACTATGCAAACCAAATAAATTGAATCGGGACGGAATTCATTATCCAAATGCTGATCGCAAGTTCCAGGTTCCAAAGCTTCATTATCCAATCAATCAAAATGATGAACAGAACCCAATTAACCCCAAATCCTGGAAAACCACAAAGAATACAGATCAGAACTACCAAGGGCTAAATTGTATTGTGCAAACCAAATAAATTGAATTGGGACGGAATATATATTATCCAAACGCAGATCATAAGTTCCAGGTTGGTAAGAGATACAAAGCTTCATTATCCAATCAATCAAAATGACGAACAGAAACCAAATCTCCACCCTATGATTCATCTGTGCAGAACTACTACACTCCTGCATCTGCTGCAAGCAAAGGAGCACAAACACAGACCAAAAGCGCGATCAGCTGCTACAATAAGAATCCACCAGGACCTCTCTAATCCACCTCATATTAGCTGATAATGAAGAAACATGTGATGAGAACCAGAAGACCACACGGGCGATAGCCATTCGAACCTGACCTGCTCAAATCCCCTTCAACATATAACACCACAGGGATCTCCACGTTTCATATCCAATCCTGCAACCAATGTGTGGAGGAGCAACTAAACCAAACAGACCGTTGATAGAACACTGACCTGACTCACTGTACAGAGATTTTCCCATAGGCCCAAACTTCCTAAATATGTCCTGCAGTCGACAGGATAAAAGTACAGATAACGAATCGAAACGCATAGAGATAGATTGCAAACCAAACGATTTTAACAGATTTCGACTCACTACCAAGTACCAACACGCGCTGGGCTAAAATAAATCTGCAATCACAGGGGGGCACAAGCAAAAAAGCCTAAATCAAAGGCATGAACAATTAGCTATGTGAACAAAAATTAAGAGGCAAGAGTTAAAAATGGAGCAGATTCTTTTTCTGTTGTAGGATGTGCCATTAGTTTGAAGATCCATTCTTGCACCTTTGCAGATGAATCTGAATTCAAAATATTGCCTGGTGAGAGATCTTAAAGGTCATCCAATTAATAATGAACTGATTAGATTTAGAAAAACTGCAAGCAGATTCAACTCAGCATCAGGTTAGACTTTTCGTTTGTCAAAACTGCAACTCGTCAAACCTGCAACGAGCAAGATACTTCTCTGTAAATTAGGGGGAAAATCAAAGGCTCAGCTAAAGCATGCTTCAAATGAGGAGGGAGGTAAAAGTTATTAGAAAGTCTTGTCTGGGAAGGTCAGGTAGACAGCACCGGTTCCAATTATATCCCTTCCAAGACGATGTCTGCAAGAGCTAAGAATTGACAAACTAAGGCAGAGGAAACTTGTCTGGTGTGTTCTAATAATAATCTTGAGTAAGAAATACTGTTGAGCCACAGAAAAGGAACCGCCACGCCGAGGGAAAATAGGACCACCCGTTCAGCCGTATAATTCCAATTTTCTGGAGTACGAGCAAGAAATCCAAATCAGAATTGTGTGGAGGCTAATTGAACTGTGGAGAAAAGGAAATAAACAGAGAGAATGATCATCCAAACACAGGACAAGTCGCTCCCGGTAAGCCGTATAATCCCAATTTCTGGACAACCATGAACAAATCTAATTCAGAACAGACTAAAATTGAACCGTGTAGATGAAGGGATTAAGTAGAGGGGGTAATTAATCAACGCAGATGTTGCCCTCGCTATGCCGTGTAATCCAATTTATAATTTCTGGAGAAGCAAAGAATTCAGATCAGAATTGCATGCCGTTGACTACTGCGCAGACCAAGAAACTAAAATTGGGAGGGAGGGATTTATTATCAAACGCAGATCGCAGGTTGAGGTTGTAAGAAATCCTAAGCTTCATCACCCGAGAAGATCTGACCATATCAGGGTAACCGCTGATCCGTAGCCAATCAGAATAACCGCTGATCCTTAACCAATCATCAATCAATCAGAATAACCATGAAAAGAAATCAAGCCTCCACCTCCGCAGAACTAGCGCGCCCTCTGGATTCCTTTGCATCTAGGGTGAGAGCACAAGACATACCAAAACCGAGATCAGCCGGTACAATAAGAATCTTCCACGAGGGCCTCGAATTAATACAATAAACCACAGCGGTCGGGGAACCAAAAGATCACGCGGGCCATTGAAAGCTGGAATATATCACGGACGAACGCAGGGGATGGAACCAAGGAAGCGATCTGAGCGAGCACGGGAAACTGACCTTGCCTCGGCCTCCGGCTCCACAATTTAGAGTTCCGATTCCGAAAACCAGGCTCGACGATCCTGCAACCAACGCGCGCGGATGCGAACACGAATACGAGGAACACACGATCCACGGTTGCAACGAACAGAAGTGTGCGCACAAAATAGATTCTGAGACAGATCGCAAACCAAATGAATGAATCCCCGATCGATCACTTCCCGGGCTCGCACGGAGGCGGAGGAGGGACAGGTCGTCGGATTCGAATACCCTGCGAGCACAGCAAGGCAACGGCGACGACGGGGTGAATGAAATCAAATCAGACGCGATTCGAAACGAATCGGGAATTGATGGACAGGGGGAGGAGACGGTCGCGGAGACGCGAGGAGGCGGCTCGCTCAGGCGATCGAGGCCGGAGGCGCGGCCGGAACGAAATCTCCGGAGGAGAAGAGAGGAGGCCGGAGCGCGGGGTGCAGGGAGCGCACCACGGCGCCTTTTGTAGGCGGTGCGGGAGGGGGAGCCAACCAGTTCCTTACCGGACCGGACACGGCTTTGCCTCGCTGGCGTGCCCGGCCGCGGGTTAGGCAAAGGGATAATCAGGCTTTCTGGTCACAGCACAGGTGGGCGGCGGGAATCAAACGGGAGTGGAGCTTTTTTTTTTTTGAGAGCAAACGGGAGTGGAGCTGGTGAGACCGGGCTGGACCCGGGCTTGGTTTGGTTCGGTTCGGGCGGGGCGGCTGGCGGCAGGTCGGCAAAGCATCGGGTTGGGACGTGGGCCGCACCGACGGAACGCCAAGTTTCTAGGCTGCTCGCTCTGCTCGCTGCTCGCTGCTCGGGGGGCTCTGACGGGCCATGTGACCGGAGATGCCGTGTGTGGCTGCCGTTGATTGCCGACCGTGTCCGCGAGTGCGAGCCGCGACCGCGACGAACGCGTGGATGGATGGGAACGTGAAACAGGCGGTGCCGTGGATGAGAACGTGGTCCGCGGAAATATCTGCCGTGTTTACGCAATCAACGTGCTCGCTAGTTTTTTTTAGATAGAAAATGATAAAGAAACAAACGTCGGTTTTTGAAGTTTCAGCCCTAAGAGCAACTCCAACACACCGACCCAAACGGACGACGTTTTTACCCGCTTTTTGTTTGTTTGGATCGGTCTGGCGGACACCCATGTCCGCTTTCGCGTTGGGGTCAAGCGCCCAACAATGGCCTGACCTATTTTTGAACCGGCACGAAAAAAAAAACATTCCCGCAAGCACTTCAAAAAATAAAACATTAATTAAACAATAATGTCGGCCACAAGGGTCGGTGAGAATTAAATAAAACTACAAACTACTAGAAAGCGCGTTGCCCTAAGTGTCCTCATCGTCATGGTCGGGGCCGGTGAGGTCGATGAGCGTCGGAGTCGGGCCAGCCCACAGGAACGTCCTCGACAACGACATCGTCCGCCACCGGCTGGGCTGGCCCACCGCGGGCAAGCATACCTCCTCCTTCGCCTCGCGGCACTCCTCCTTCGCGTCGCGCTCCAGCTGCTCGAGGTACTCGCCCTCGCGACGCTCCTCGGCCAGCCTTTGCTGTCGCCATTGCTCGAGGTACATCTGCTCCTGCGCAGGGGTCGCCCCCAACCAGACCGGTGGCACGCTGACCCACTCACGCACCACCCCGGTCCATGAGTAGCGCTCGATGGGGGTCGGCGTCGGCTCGGCCTTCACGGGGGACAACGCCCTCAAAGGCGGCACGACCCAGTCGCCGGCCACGAAGAGTGCCATGGCCTCCGCAATGCGCACCTGGTAAGCCTCCTCCTTCTTCCCCTTGCGCCGCTCCTACTCCTCGTTTTCACGGAGGACTGCCGCCAGCGTCGCCTAGTAGGCGGCCTCCGCCTCATGGTCCTCGTCACGCTCGACGAGGGCCGGCGGCGGGGAGCCATGTCGCACGTCGCGGACACCGCGCCTCCTAGCCTCCTCATGCTCGAACGCGGACCAGTGCTCCCAAGTGGGAGAGTCGAACACGTAGGCGGGGTCACGATGCTGCTCCGGCGTTAGCAGTTGCCGCCGGCGTTGAACCTCCTCCGCGTGCGCCCGCGCCGACTGTGGTGCCCCCGCCGGCACTGGGAACCTCCTCCGTTGTGCGCCTGTGCCAGTTGTGTGGCAGCATCACGCCGGGGTAGGGGAGGGGACGTGGTGCTCCCAATGCCACTTCGCCTGGCGCACTGGCACATTGATGCGCTGCCGCGCCCAGCGAGAAGACGCCAGCGAGGGAAGGGGTGGCGGGGGACTTTCCCTTGCCCTTGCCGGAGAAGAAGCCCATCGCGGTGGCTAGGTTTTGTCGCCGACGAGGGAGCAAAGTGGGGTGGTGAGATGGGGATGGGGGCCTCCGGAAGCGGATGAGGACGGTCCTCCACCACACGTTCGGATTAAAAAAGCCGACCGACGTTGCTGACGTGTGTGCCCATGTTGGGCGGTCGTCATTAATAAAGACGATCGCGGTAGCTGGATGGCTGCCAGGTGGGGACGCGGCGGACACCGACAGGGCGCACGGCGCGTCTGCGCCGACGCATTTCAGCCGCAAAATGGGTCCGCACAGACGCAAAGCGGACGCATTTTGGGAATGCGCCAGCATGTTGGGCCAGCACATTTGTCCGCGGCGACCCAAAACAGACGGCGGCGGACGAAATCGGTACCTGCGTTGGAGTTGCTCTAACATTGTAAGGACTGTTGAATTGTGGTACGAATCTTGAAGCAAGGCGATCGGCCACGTCAGCGAGGATATCGTTCCTAAAATCATCCCGTGGTCACGAACGCTCTCTATCTCCCTTTCATATCTTATATGCCAACCACACCGCCCACTCCTAGCCACACATCCACTCCACTGTATCCCCCTCTCCTCGAGCTACTTTTTAAAATAATACACTTTTTTTATTAATTTTCAGAAATATTACGCCGACTGGATCCAGTCGTCCAGGAGAAAGCCGATTGGCACTCTGTCGGCTACAGGGTGGTCGATTGGCCTCCTGTCGGCCAAGGGGTTGCCGACAGCCCTATCGGCCGCTGTTTGTAGATCTTGTCGGCTACCTAGTGGATGATAGAAACTAATTGTCTTCCTGTAGGCTAATTAGGTCTAATTGGCTTCCCCTAAGCCGATAGGCGCATGCACCCATTTTTCTTCATATGTTTCCCGCCAGTATCTCCCGCCATATTTTCCCGTTTTCTAGTTCCCGTCATAGTTTTCCCGCTTTCTAGTTCCCGTCATAGTTTTCCCGCTTTCTAGTTCCCGCCACATTTTTTCGCTTTCTAGTTCCCGCCTATATTTCCCGCCATATTGCCCCACTTTTGAGTTCCCGCCTATTTTTTTCTTCTCGGCCTATAAAACACCCTAGACACTAAGGTGTAAGCATCCGGATATCCTTTTGATCGTAGTTTTCACCCTGATATGTCCAAATGTCTTCTGCGTTTAGCCACCGATTTCAGGTTAACAACAGATTAGTTCCGTGGGATGAACTCATCAGTAGTGACACACTACTGAATGAGCTGGCTCACGCATTAAGTAGGTGCGGGTGGCCTTCCATGACCTTTCAGGAGATACGGAAAGAACTTCCCAACTTGCATGGAAGATGGATGAAGCAACAATCAAAGAGTGAAAATACCTAAAGGTTGCAGCAGAACATACTTTTTTATGGACTGCCGACTGCGAGGATGAAGATGATATCTTCATGCCGAGCACCAAGGCCAAGAGTACCGCATCGTCGAAGGACAAGAGTTATGCATCATCGAAGGGCAAGAGTTCTTCATCGTCAAAGGGCAAGAGTTCTGCATCGACGGAGGATGACGATGATGACTTCATCGCGTTTTTATGTTGTATGTTTTAAGTTCAGTCCTACCATTTAATTCAGATGTAGTTGTATCCAGTTGTTTGTAATGTCTTATTATAGGAGGAGTATGTTCTATCTAAATATGATGTTGTAGTTGGTGCACGATGTTGGATAATAGAGTACTAAAATAGAGTAGGCATATGTCTCATGTTGCAAATATGCCCTAGAGGCAATAATAAAGTGGTTATTATTATATTTCCTTGTTCACGATAGTAGTTTTTTATCCATGCTATAATTGTATCGACTGGAAACTCAAATACATGTGTGGATACACAGACAACAACATGTCCCTGGTGAGCCTCTACCGGACTAGCTCATTGATCAAAGATGGCTATGGTTTCCTAGTCATAGACATGAGTTGTCATTTGATAACGGGATCACATCATTAGGAGAATGATGTGATGGACAAGACCCAAACTATAAGCGTAGCATATGACCGTATCAAGTTTATTGCTATCGCTTTCTACATGTCAAGTATCTGTTCCTATGACCATGAGATCATGCAACTCACTGACACCGGAGGAGTACCTTGTGTGTATCAAACATGGCAACGTAATTGGGTGACTATAAAGATGCGCTACAGGTATCTCCGAGGGTGTCTGTTGAGTTGGCATGGATCAAGACTGGGATTTTTCACTCCGTATGACGGAGAGGTATCTCAGGGCCCAATCGGTAATACATCATCACAATGAGCTCGCAAGCAATGTGACTAAAGAGTTAGCCATGGATCTTGTATTATGGAACGAGTAAAGAGACTTGCCGATAACGAGATTGAACTAGGTATGGAGATACCGACGATCGAATCTCGGACAAGTAACATATCGCCGGACAAAGGGAATTGCATACGGGATGGACTAAATCCTTGACATCGTGGTTCAACCGATAAAGATCTTCATTGAATATGTAGGAACCAATATGGGCATCCAGGTCCCGCTATTGGTTATTGACCGGAGAGGAGTCCCGGTCATGTCTGCATATTCCCGAACCCGTAGGGTCGCATGCTTAACGTTCGGTAGTGCTAGGGTAGTATTGAGATATTAATAGTGGAAAGTTTGAAGGTTGTTTAGAGTCCCGGATGGGATCCGGGACATCATGAGGAGCTCCGGAATAGTCCGGAGGTAAAGATTCCTATATGGAAAGTTGTTATCGGGGTTCCAGAAAAAGTTTGAGTTTTTTCAGTATTATACCAGAAAGGTTCTAGAAGGTTCTGGAGTGGGGCCCACCTGCATGGGGGACCCACATGAACATGGGTAGTGGGTAAAGTCCCCAAAACCCTGGTCTAGGCGCACCAAGATCCTCCCTTAAAAGGAATAGTATCATATCCCAAAGGGATAAGATCAGGATCCCTAAAAGGGGGGATAACGATCGGTAGGGAAGGAAAGGAGGGATTTCCTTCCTCCCCCTTTGTCCAACGACCCTAGGGCCTTGGAGGGCAAGCCACCAGCCCCCTCCACGCCTATATAAAGCTGGGGGAGGCGTTGGGGGCAGACAACCCTTGGACCCTTGCCTGTTACCTCTCCCAACTCCTCCCACATTTCACCGGTACGCGTTTGGCGAAGCCCTGCCGGAATTCCGCTGCCACCACCACCACCATACCGTCGTGTTGGTCCCGATATCATCTACCCCCCCTCTCTTGCTTGCTGGATCAAGAAGGAGAGTACACTGCCGAGCGCACGTGTGCTAAACTCGGAGGTGTCGTCCGTTTGACACTTGATCGGGAGTTCGTGGACGGATCGTAATTGGATCGGGAAGACGTTCGACTACATCAACTGTGTTTCTTAACGCTTCCGCTTAGCGATCTACAAGGGTATGGAGATCCAATCTCTCCTCTCGTAGATGTGCATCTCCTAGATTGATCTTGGTAAGCGTAGGAAAATTTTGTTTCTCATGCAATGTTCCCTAACATCTCATACATAAGTACATAGTCATTTGTGTAAGCGGCGTTTTTGCTCCCGGGCTCAGATGAGCCTGGGCAAAATCAAAAAGTCGTTAAAGATAGAAAAAAGTCAAAAAATCCTGATATTTTTTGGAATTAAGATGCTCATGTGCGTGATGTTCGTGCAAAAGCTGGTGGAGTTTGGACATTCGAGGAATGCGCGACAAAAAGACAAATTTCCGCTCTATGAGTAAGGTTACTAATCATGCACTGTTTGGACCAATTTTCTCTTTCTCCCAGAAGCTTCTCAAATGTCCAAATGGGATGAAACTTTGCACGAACATCACGCGCGCGAACATCTTCCATAAAAATTGTTTTTTTTATTTTTTAGCTTTTTTTTCGAATTTACTGTAGCTCGGGAGCAGATGAGCCTCGGCACCGGGATGGATTTAGGTCAATTGTCTCATACATAGAATAGACATAAGTCTCATACATAAGTAGATAGTCATGTCATAACTATATATTCGAACACCTAATTAAATTTTTTAACTCTAAATATTTTACGGATATAACTAGAGCAACTATAAATATTGACATAACTAAATAATTTAACAATAAAAATATATTACGGGTATTACCGGAGCAACTAGAAATACTGACACACGTAAATATTTGACATCCACAAATAGTACGGAATGTTACCGGAGCAACTAAAACTATTCACACAATTATATATTCGAACACCTGACAATATTCTGTTAATACTCGAAACATATTACCGGTTACTACCGGAGCAACTATGACAAAGAAAATGTCTGTTGAATTATACCCTTGAAGTGTGCGAAGCAATGACAAATGGCGGCCTTCAATCACCGGAGCCGGAGCCGGAGACTCCACCACACTGCCGGAGCTTCACTACCACCTCCACCACACTGCCTGAGCTTCACATCCGCCACCTCCACTGATAACCCACAAGTATAGGGATCGCAACAGTTTTTGAGGGTAGAGTATTCATCCCAAATTTATTGATTCGACACAAGGGGAGCCAAAGAATATTCTCAAGTATTAGAAGCTGAGTTATCAATTCAACCACACCTGAAAGACTTAATATCTGTAGCAAATTATTTAGTAGCAAAGTAGTATGGAAGTAACAGTAACGGTGGCGAAAGTAACAGTAGCAGTTTTGTAATGATTGTAATAGTAGCAACGGAAAAGTAACTTAGCAAAGATCAATATGTGAAAAGCTCATAGCCAATGGATCAGGTGATGGCTAATTATGTCGGATGGCATTCAACATGCAACAGTTAAAACCTAGGGTGACACAGAACTAGCTCCAATTCATCAATATAATGTAGGCATGTATTCTGTATATAGTCATACGTGTTTATTGAAAAGAACTTGCATGACATCTTTTGTCCTACCCTCCCATGGCAGCGGGGTCCTAATGGAAACTAAGGGATATTAAGGCCTCCTTTTAATAGAGAACGGGAACAAAGCATTAGCACTTAGTGAATACATGAACTCCTCAAACTACGGTTGATGGAGGATGGTTGATGATGACAACAACATCGATTTCCCCTCTCCGGAGCCCCGAACGGACTCCATATCTGCCCTCCCGATGAAGAATAGGAAGCGGCGGCGGCTCTGTATCGTAAAATGCGATGAATCCTTCTCTCTGACTTTTTTCCCCTGAAAGTGAATATATGGAGTTGGAGTTCAGGTCGGTGGAGCCTCGTGGGACCCGCAAGCTAGGTGGGCGCGCCCAAGGGGTAGGGAGCGCCCCCACCCTTGTGGTCGCCTGGTGGGTCCCCCCTGGTTGATTCTTTTGCCAATATTTTTTTATTAATTCCAAAAATATTCTCCATAATTTTTCAGGTCAATCCGAGAATTTTTATTTCTACACAAAAATAATAGCATGGCAATTCTGCTGAAAATAGCGTTACACTACTAGGGAAAAGCCTAGCAGCAGCGCGGGTTTGGGCCCTCTCAGTAGCGCGGGTACCCGCGCTACTAATAAGGCGCTACAGCTAATGTATAGCAGTAACGCGTGTTGACACACGCTACTGCTACACATGAATAGCTACAGCGCTCTTTGGAAAAGGGCGCCATCGGTATTATCTGCAGCGCCGCTTAGAGGTAAGCGCCATCGGTAAGTCGGCGCCATCGCTAAATCCTCGCTACTACTAGTTTTATTAGTTTTTTCCCTGCAGATTTGTTTTTATTTGTTTTGCATTTGAATAGGCTTTATACAATAATCTTTAGCATATCATCCACATACAAATGTAATCATAGCATATACATACAATTAGTCTCATCAAATCATGTCATCATCATAATCATCATCCAACACAAAGTGGTCTCTCGTCATCAATCTCAAAATAGCGATACAAGTCTCGATTACTTGCAAATACATCGTCATCCATCTAACCAATGATATACACGAGAATAGCTATCACTTTGAGTACATGAGTTCGTATCCTCTCTCACATTAGCGTGAACCTAAACTAAGTATCATGTGTCGCCGAAACCGAAAACTGGTACACTGGCCTCGACACTCCGCCACTTGTCGATATATACTCTGGCGTAGCACTTCTTCGCCATTTATGATCTATGCACCTGCATCGTCACATGAGTCGATGATATGCAACATATATAGTTGAGCAACACAAAGAGACAGACTTGGCAAAAATAGAAACAACATATCATAAGCATAAATAACAAAGTTCATCGTACCCAAATGACCTAACTAGAGTGATTTTCGCTAGTCGAGGAGGACGGTTTAATTACATCACAAATAAAGTTTCACCGTGCATAACTCAAAGTTTTGTCATAAAAGAAAGTATGGACTAAACGGACACATTGTCATATATCGACAATCACTCCATCATGTCGTGCCATCCATCCAAGTCAGGGAGATAGTCATCGAGCTTTGTGAAAGGCTTCATGTCGAGACGCTGAGAGGCTATCCATGTTCGGACGTCTTCTCGCGATATTTGTCCTTCTGCATGGAACATCCCTGTTTTTCCGATGACCTCATTCATGATGATTTGGGCAAGTTCGCGCTGGATGTTATAGAACTCAGCTCGAAGTCGATGATCCTTGATATCTCCTATGTCCTTTGCCCATTGCAGAATATGGGCATCGCTAGATCTAGGTGCCATGTGAAGGTTCCGTGATCCCGCCGGTACTCCAGATGTGGTGTAGGACATAGAATCCATCATTAAGAGAATCGTTCGGTTGCTGGATGCAGCAGAAGTCGGTCTTATGGCTGAAGGCGTGCCTGCCGCCCCTTTTCTTCTTGTCCCTAACCTCTCCACCCCTTGCTTGGTAGTAAAACATAGCACTGTCGAGAACATCTTTGATGTGGGTGTAATCCTTTTTGTGAATGTTCTTCGACGAGTCCAAGTAAAGAGTGTGGGAGAATCGGGGGTAGAGGATGATGAGGACGGCGCGCCAGCCGCTGCGCAAAATAAGTACACCTCAAATTAATTAGCCTCCACCGTGCAAATGAATTATTGAAATCGAAGGAAGGATAGCAGCGGATGACTTACACGGATGATAAGGCACGAGAATCGCCTCCTTGTCCTTATTGGTGAGCATGAAACCGACGATGTAATCCTCGCAGATTCACGATGCTGTGCACAGACTCCCAAGAAGGCCTCGTGCATGTAGTACGGGTCAGCGACACAGATATGAGCTATCTGCTCAACCCCAATGATGTAGCTCATGTGCAAGGCATAAAGGCGGAAAAAAGTAAAATCCAGCTTCTTCACGTGAAACATGTCGAATATGTAATCGAATCGGAGGAAGAACTTATCCGCGGGGAAGCCCTTGACGTACGACATTTGCTGCGGAACGTTAACCACATAGAGTGGGTATCCTGGATCTTTCGAGGCGATGAGGCCTTTCTCTACCCGCAGCACATCGTCATGAAGTCTCCTTAGATCGCCGAATCTGGCCCATAGCGCTGTTTCAGGTAGGATTGGTTTACCGGGGATATGCCATTTATCCACATCGGGGATATCTACATGGTCCCAAAGCCGAGGCTGCTGAGGCGGCTGGATCATAGAATCAGCTTTTTTGCCTTTCCTCTCTCTCTTCCTAGGCTTCTTTACCACCGGATGGTCGTCAATAACACGTTGAGACGGTAATTCAGGCACCGACTCATGATGCTCAAACCCTGAGGAGGCGCCAATATAGACATACTATTCAGCGCCATCGTCATCCTCATCCTCATCCATGGCGACGTCATCAGCCTCTAATGGAGCCACCTGCTTACCCCGTCCGCTATCAACCAACCCGACACCCGACGCTAATTGGGTAGGTGGGGTGTTGATGTTCATACCTTGCTGAGGCTGCGTGCTCGTGGGTGTGCTCCCGCCGCCTCGCACGGCAGACTCTTTGGCCACAACAGACCCACCCATTGCAACAATCACCAAGCCGCCGGGTCTCGCCGTCATCCCCACTAGTATTAGAGGAGGCAAATTCTCGTGGCCCGGTTTGACATCGCCACGGAAACCTTGAAGACGCTCGGGGATCGACCGGCTGTGGAACAATGGTTCCTTCGCTCCATTATCGCCCCTTCCCCACGCCCACCTTCTGTTCGCCGATGGTGTACAATATGGTGCACGGGTTTCGCTGCCTGCAAATAAAAGTCTGCGACGTGAGACATCCGAAAGGCAACGAAAACGGAGATTATACATTTATATTGAAGGGGCGGTGTGGAAGATACCGTGAGGGCGCCGAGCTCAGCTAAAGAGGAGGCACCACCGAGCACGCCCGGTGCGGCAGCCAGATCTGGCGGGAGCCGTGCGGGAGCAGTGCAGGAGCAGGTCTGCGGAGCCGTCGGGGGAGCAGTCTGTGGAGCAGGTGCGGGAGCCGGTGTGGGAGCATGTGCTGCCAAGAAGTCAGCAAGGGGAAAGTCCTCTGCATTTTTTTTGAATTTTCCCTTGTCCAAGTGTGAACGCCCGTCACCAAGGAAGTAGATATATCTGCAATCGCCTGTTTTGCGGCAGCTATCGCTGTTGCGATCGCTCGAGATGATTTCTTCTCAACCGCAATCTCAACCTTCTTGTCGATGCTTTCTTGCTTAACCTCCGCTCTTTCCTTTCTCTCCTCCGTGGTCTCACGGTAGTACTTCTTCCACGTGGCGCCGCTCTCGACACCGCGCGCGGCCCATACGACGGTCGAGTATCCACCGTTGTCGTTTCAATATGTTCAACGCCGGTTGAATGGAGTGTCCCACTTGGCCTCGCCAATGCCTCGACGGCGAAGTCGCTTTCGCCGCAATCCGTGTTGCTCTCTCGCAAAAGGCACAAGGATTGTTTACAAATATGACTAACGTGTGCAATCGAATTGATCGAAACTAAAATTACCAACAGTCTCATGAACTCCATAATGACCGGTGTTGTCTCATAAACCTTCTTCGGGGTCCCAACGGTGGCGGGCCCTCGGGACGCCATGCTCTCGGGACGGTGAAATCCGCCAAGGGTCAGGATGCCTGCACTCGCGGCTTCGCGCCCTCCTTGGCCCATTTGGACCTCTTTCCGCCGTAACCACGGCTTCCGAGGTGGTGGGTCCCAATGTTCCTCTTTGAAGCCCCTTCATGTACTTAGACTTTTCTTTGGCAGCTTCGCCTCGCAAGCCTCCTTGAATATTTGAAACTGCTCTTCCGTGATTGTCGGACTATCCTTTACAATCTCGGAGTAGGGTTCCCGTCGCTGATCTTTGCTTTCACTCGATTTTTCCAGCGGCCAACGCTGCTAAACTTGGTCATGGCGTGTTTGTTTATCTTCTTCATTGCCGGGTCATTGTCTGGATCTTCATAATTCTTCTCATTCCGGCCCGGGAACAAGAATATCTGGTGAAGTTTCTTTAGGAGGGAGCTCCTCATATTTTCTATCTTCTTTAGATTCTCATCGTTGATGGTGGCGGTTGTCCGCATGATGCAGCCTATTTGATTGCCGTAGCACGCGCGCGCTTCCTCGGGCGCCTTTGGCTCAAAATTGCCGTTGTCCACCTCCGTGACCACCAGTCTAGTAGTCCTGAGTTTGTTAGGAACCCGTTGCCTCTTCGCTTTCGGTTCTACACCGGCTCCGCTCCCCGAGGCAGCACCGGTCTCAGCGCCGGTCTCGATGCCGGTCTGAATCTCAGCGCCGGTGTCAGTCTCAGCACCGGTCTGCGTATCGGTCTCAGCACCGGTCTGCGTGTCGGTCTCAGTCCCCGATGCCGGGCCCAGCAACAACATCTGTTGATCGTCGGTAAAGCTAAAAAATTCGTCTGCCGCCCGGTAGACGTCGTTGCAATCACCAGTACCCTGTCCTTCATTGTTGCTAGCCATGTTTCCTATGATTAAATCTAGTCAATTAATTCTAGACCTAATAAAATGAATAATGACATAAAAAAGGACTATTGTTTTGCAGGAATGTTGACTCCTTCTTGGTGCGGCAAATCCGGCACTCGATATGTCCTAGTTTAGCACAAGTCATGCCGAAATTCACGGAAATTTCGCATGACCTTTGCTAAAAGTGGACAAATCGAGAACCTGAAATTTGCCGGAACAGAAATGAATCAACATTCCGGCAAAACATAGGCCACTCAGCATCATTCCCTGGAAACAACAAAGCCACCACTTGGGCACAATCGAACAACTTCAATGAAAAGATATAACATGACCACTTCAATGAAAAATAAAATTTGCCTAAATTCTTTTCCTTGAAAAATAGTGGTCTTTTGAAAATCAAAACCTTTGCCAATCTACTTAACCTAGCTTCTTAATCCAACGAACCTAATTAACCTACCTATTTAACCTAGTTAGTTAATCTAGTTTACGTAGATAATTAACCCTAATTAAACTAGTTAACGCAGCTAGTTCTCTGTCAAAGCCTAAAATAAATTTTTGCACTAATTAACATGGATAATTAACCTAATTAAACTAGTTAACCTGACTAGTTCTCTGTCAAAGCCCTAACTAAGTGTTTGCACTAACCTAGATAATTAACCTAATTAAACTAGTTAACCTAACTACTTCTCTGTCAATGCCCTAACTAAAATTTTGCCCTAACCTAGATAATTAACCTAATTAAACTGGCTAACCTATGCATGAGAGAGAGAGGAGGGGTGGGGGCTTACAGATGATGGCTCCGGTGGTGGCGACGGAGGCAGGTGGTGGCGAGGGAGGCAGGGCGTCTCCGGTGACGCATTTAGGAGGCAAGGGCGCTCCGGTGACGGCGAGAAGGTGGCGCCGACGGCGGCTCGTGGCGTTGACGAGGGCGCGCTCCGTGGCGTTGGGGCGGCTCGGTGTCGTCGACGACGCGACGGCTCGGCGTCGCTGCGGGGCGGCGCGGCGGGGCGAGGAATCGGGAGACGGCGGCGCGCGCCCGGGGTGGGTTTGAGGGATTTGGGGGAAGTGGTGGCCGGGGGGGGAACGATTTTTTGGCTAAGTCAAACTTAGCGGTAGCGCGTTTCGCAAAACGCGCTATAGCTAAGTTAGCTATAGCGCTTTCCTCAAAACGCGCTGCTGCTATAGCTAATTTCCTATTCTGTTTCTATAGCGGGGGTCTAGGGCACGCGCTGCAGCTACGTTAGCTATAGCGCCTCTTACAAACAAACGCTGCTGCTATGCCTTCCTCCGATTTTTCGCTTTTTCGTTTATTTTGCTTTACATTTTATTTTTCCCTTTCTCCTTTTTCTATTTCTTTCATTTTCATTTAAATTTCTATTTGTTTATCATCTTATTTTATTTCCGTTAGTAGTAGCGCTCTTCTCTGGAAACGCGCTGCTAACTGTGCTCTAGCAGTAGCGCGTTTCTGCTAAGCTCGCTACTGCTATGCGTAGCCTAGCATTCTGCCAATGGGAATATTAGTAGTAGCGCTTTTTTTGCAACAGGCGCTACTGCTAAGTTTGTGTCTGTAGCGCGGTTTTTAAAAGCTCGCTACTGCTATATAGCACTAGCGCAGTTTTTTGAACCGCGCTGCTGCTAAGATTCTGTGTATAGCCTTTTCCCTAGTAGTGTTAGTCCGGGTTAGTTCCATTCAAATCATGCAAATTAGAGTCCAAAACAAGGGCAAAAGAGTTTGGAAAAGTAGATACGATGGAGACGTATCAACTCCCCCAAGCTTAACCCATTGCTTGTCCTCAAGCAATTCAGTTGATAAACTGAAAGTGATAAAGAAGAACTTTTAAAAACTCTGTTTGATCTTGTTGTTGCAAATATGTATAGCCAGCATTCATGTTTTCAACAAAGATTATTAACTAACCATATTCACAATAACTTTTAGGTCTCACGTTTACTCATATCAATGGCATAATCAACTACAGAGCAATAATAATAAATCTTGGATGACAATACTTTTTCAAAACAGTCATGATATGATATAACAGAATGGTATCTCGCTAGCCCGTTCTGAGACCACAAAACATAAATGCAGAGCACCCCTAAAGATCAAGGACTGACTAGACATTGTAATTCATGGTAAAAGAGATCCAGTCACAGTCATACTCAATATCTATTAATAGCAAAGCATACAAATGACAGTCTCTAAATGGTGCTTTTTATAAGAGAATGATGACTCAACAATAAAAGTAAATAGATAGGCCCTTCGTAGAGGGAAGCAAGGATTTGCAGAGGTGCCAGAGCTCGAGTTTTAAAATAGAGATGAATAGTATTTTGAGCGGTATGCTTTCATTGTCAACATAACAACCAAGAGATCTCGGTATCTTCCATGCTAGATACATTATAGGCGGTTCCCAAATAGAATGGTAAAGTTTTTACTCCCCCTCCACCAACAAGCACATTCCACGGCTGGTCCGAAACAACGAGTATATTCCATATAAACAACATACTTGGGGGAGTTTTGTTTGAAATTATATTTTGATTTGATTTGAGCATGGAATTGGGCATCCCGATTACCAGCCACTTTATCGTGAATGACAAGTGAATCAACACTCATCGTGAGAATAACCCACCTAGCATGGAAGATACTGACAACCCCCAGTCGCTACATGAGCGATTCGGGCATACAAAACAGATTATCTTTTGAAGGTTTAGAGTTTGGCACATCCAAATTTACTTGGAATGACAGGTAAATACCACATATAGGTAGGTATGGTGGACTCATATGAAACAACTTTGGGTTTATGGAAGTGAAGGCTAGCAAGAGATTGAGGAGCGACCAACTAGAGAGCGACAATAGTCATAAACATGCATTGAGATTAACCAACATTGAGTGCAAGCATGAGTAGGATATAAATCACCATGAACATTAATATTGTAGAGGCTATGTTGTTTTTGTTTCAACTACAACATGTGCCAAGTCAAGCCACTTGAATCATTCAAAGGGCATACCATCCTATCACACTACATCACAACCATTTTAAAAGCATGTTGGCACGCAAGGTAAATCATTATAAAATCCTAGCTAATTAAGCATGGCATGAGTAACTATAATCTCTAACTGTCATTGCGAACATGTTTCATTCATAATAGGCTGAATCAAGAGTGATGAACTAATCATATTTATAAAAACAGGATAAGTTGAGTTCATACCAGATTTTCCTCATCTCAATCATTTCATCATATATCATCATTATTGCCTTTCACTTGCACGACTGGATGGTGTGGATAAGAATAATAGTGCACATGCATTGGACTAAGCTGGAATCTGCAAACATTTATTCAAAGGAGTAGACAAGGTAATATGGGCTCTTTGTTAGATCAACAATAATGCATTTGAGAGTCACTCAATATTTTCATCGTGGTCTTCTCCTCTCGACCTAAAGAAAGGAAAAAGAATTTCAAAGAAACACCGAAATGTTTTTGGAGTTTTTGTTTTTCTGAAGGAAGTAAAATAAGAACGAGAAAAACTATTTACACGAGAAATCTCCCAACAAGCAAAAGAAGAACGAGAAATATTTTTGGTTTTTCTTTTAGTAGTACTACTAAATAAACATGGAATGGAAAGAAGCTACAACTAATTTTTTTCTGAAAGATTTTCAAACACACAAGAAGAAAGCGAGAAAAAAATAAACTAACATGGATAATACAATGAAAAAGTATGAACACCGACAACTGAAATGAGTGTGTGAACATGAATGTAACTTAGGTGAGAAATACGTACTCCCCCTAAGCTTAGGCTTTTGGCCTAAGTTGGTCTAGGGCCACAGCTGGCCTGGCAGATATCCAAAGTTATAATCGGGGTTGTACTGGGACGCAACAGCTACTGCCTGAAGGGCTGCAGGATGGAGGCGAGCGGCCTCCACCTCTCCCTCATACTCGTTTGCCTACTCTCTAGTTATAAAATATCTCTTTTACCTGAAAGTTAAAGAAAGTAGGAGCAGGAAGGGTAATATGGACAACACACTATCTGTCAAAGATTAGTCGGTACAAGAGGGACTCCTCGTTCCTCACAAGTCCCTGGTAGCGTACCAAAGCATTATAATCAAGAAAAGCAGGTGTAATTCAATGTCATTCCCCTTTATGGGCACCCCAAGATAATTAGCTAGACGAGTGGTATAAATTCCACCAAAGAAATCTCCGTCTTTAGCATTAAGGTGTAACCTCCTCGCAGTAATAGCCCCAAGTTATATTGTTTATCACCCAACACAGCACACTTGAGGATACTAAGGTCTGGAACGCAAAGGTGGCTATGCTCATGTTTATCATTAATGCATCTACCTACAAAGAGAGCAAAATAATGTATAGCAGGAAAGTGAATGCTCCCCATGGTGGCTTGTGTAATATTTCTAGCTTCTCCCACAGTGATGCTAGCAAGGAAATCATTATACTCACTCTTATGGGGTTCACTAATGATGTCCCCCTAGGGGATTTTGCATGCTTCATTAAAATTTTCTAGGTCCATGGTATATGATTTATCATAAAGATCAAATAAAACGGTATGCGTATTCCTCTTAGATGTAAACTTAAACCTTCGCACAGATGAATATGTGAGGTGATAGTATTGCTTGCACTTATCTAAAACGAAGTCCTCAAGATCAACATTTTTATGTACGCATCAAATTCCTCCTTGAAACCTGCATGAACCATGAACTGATCTAGCAGCCATTCGCAAGGCCGTACTCGAGCTTCCCTTGGTGTTTCAAAATCCGGCTCACGTATAGCGAGCATTGGGGCTTTCTTTCTTGAGGAACCACCTTGGTATATCTTCCTAAACATTTTTCTTCCTTTGAAAAATTTCTGAAATTTTTAGTGACTCAAAATAAAAGTTAACCAAACTCAACAAGATTTATAGCAACTACTGCTACAAGCATCTGGAGGCTATATCATGCATCAGAACTACTTTGGAACATATAAATTTGACATGGAGGCTCAAGAAAAGGGTCACCTAAGAAGCAAAAATTTGCAATAAATAAAGCACTAGAACAAAAACTAATTGGACCATCCGAGGAGTCACATAACGAAGAACAATCCCCCAAAACAGTTTTGCAAATGGAGCTTTGCACGAGGAGATCGAAAATGGCACCAAGATGACCTAGAACATGGGTTTGAGCAACGAGATGATTTTTTCTGTAAGAAGACGAAGTGGATGGGTGCTGAAATAAGTGAGGGGGACCCACATGGGACCCACAAGGGTGGGGGTGCGCCCAAGGGGGTAGGGCGCGCCCTCCACCCTTGTGGTCCATTGGTGTAGCCCCATGGTGCATTCTCAGTGCCGGAAATTCTAAAATATTCTTTAAAAAATCGTACTAAATTTTCAGGGCATTCGGAGAACTTTTATTTTTGGGACATTTTTATTGCACGTAAAATTCAGAAAACAGACGGATAATACTATTTTTTTTTCTTTATTTAAACTAAATAACATAAAAGAAAAAGTAGGTACAGAAGTTTGTGCTTTCTAAATTCATCCATCTCATGCTCATCAAAAGGAATCCATTAACAAGGTTGATCAAGTCTTATTAGCAAACTTCTTTTGAATAACATGAAACCGGAGAATTTTCGAATAACACCAGGTTACCTCAACGGGGATATGCATGTCCCCAACAATAAGAATATCATATTTCTTATTGACTGTAGGGAGGGGGAATTCAAAACCTCCAATAACAATAGTTGAAATTTTTATAATAAAATTGATACTATGAACTTGAGGTTGTTTGTTCGGAAAGTGTACCGTATGCTCATTACCTTTAACATGAAAACTGACATTGCCTTTGTTGCAATCGATAACATCCCCTGCATTATTCAAAAAGGCTCTACCAAGGATGATCGACATATTGTCGTCCTCGGGGATATCAAGAATAACAAAGTTCGTTAAGATAGTAACGTTTGCAACCACAACAGGCACATCCTCACAAATACCGACAGGTATAGCAGTTGATTTATCAGCCATTTGCAAAGAGATTTCAGTTGGTGTCAACTTATTCAAATCAAGTCTACTATATAAAGAGAAAGGCATAACACTAACACTAGCTCCAAGATCACATAAAGCAGTTTTAACATAGTTTCTTTTAATGGAGCATGGTATAGTTGGTACTCCTGGGTCTCCTAGTTCCTTTGGTATTCCACCCTTAAAAGTATCATTAGCAAGCATGGTGGAAATTTTAGCTTCTGGTATCTTTCTTTTATTAGTAACAATATCCTTCATATACTTAGCATAAGGAGACGTTTTTAGAATATCTGTCAAACGCATACGCAAAAAGACAGGTCTAAGCATTTCAACAAATGCGGAATAAACCTAACGGTTAATTTGTCAAGCACAAAACCTAAAACAACTAGGCTCACCTATGTGCACCAACAACTTATGCTAAGCAAGATAAGCAACTATGTGATAGCAAGATATATGACAAAGAACAATATGGCTATCACAAAGTAAAGTGCATAAGTAAAGGGCTCGGGTAAGAGATAACCGAGGCACGCGGAGACGACGATGTATCGCGAAGTTCACACCCTTGCGGATGCTAATCTCCGCTTGGAGCAGTGTGGAGGCACAATGCTCCCTAAGAAGCCACTAGGGCCACAGAATCTCCTCACGCCGCAAAATGCAAGATGCCGTGATTCCACTAAGGGACCCTTGAGGCGGTCACCGAACCCGCATAAATGGCAACCCTTGGGGCGGTCACCAACCCGACACTTTGGCAACCCTTGGGGCGGTCACTGAACCCGTTAAGATGCTCGGGCGATCTCCACAACCTAATTGGAGACCCGACGCTGTGCCAAGCTTTACACCACAATGATTGAGCTCGAACACCACTAACCGCCTAGGGCGCCAAGCACCCAAGAGGAACAAGCTCAAGGGCACCAAGCACCCAAGAGTAATAAGCTTCTCAAACTTCACTTCCACGTATCACCGTGGAGAACTCAAACCGATGCACCAAATGCAATGGCAAGGGCACACGGAGTGCCCAAGTCCTTCTCTCTCAAATCCCACAGAAGCAACTAATGCTAGGGAGGAAAATGAGAGGAAGAACAAGAAGGAGAACACCAAGAACTCCAAGATCAAGATCCAAGGGTTCCCCTCACATAGAGGAGAAAGTGATTGGTGGAAATGTGGATCTAGATCTCTCTCTTTTCCTCAAAAACTAGCAAGAATCCATGGAGGGACTGAGAGTTAGCAAGCTCGAAGAAGGTCAACAATGGGGGAAGAACACGAGCTCAAAGGATAAGGTTCAATGGGGAAGAAGACCCCCTTTTATAGGACCTCCCGAATCCAACCGTTATGTGCTCAGGTTGTGCACAAGCGGTACTACCGCTTGGAGGAGTGGTACTACCGCTTGGAGGAGCGGTACTACCGCTTAGCACGCTCAAAACAGTCCAAACGAGAGAGAAAACATGAGTTTTTGGTCCGGGGCGGTACTACCGCTTAGGAGCCACGGTAGTACTGCTCTGGAGCGGTAGTACCGCTCAGGAGCCACGGTAGTACCGCTCTAGAGTGGTAGTAAAAAATTACATCCGCTCTAGTCGCGGTAGTACCGCTGCAGCCTTCACCAAAACAGCCACAACTTTTGCAAACGGACTCCGAATTCGATGAAACCAAATTTGTTGGAAAGCTAGCGACAAGGGCTAACACAATATTGAAAGAAATACCAATAATAAGCAAATGAGAAAAGGCCCAAAAGAAAATGGTGAGAACCCTTCCTCGGAGAAGACCGGTAAAACCTCCAACACCGAAAACATCATAGAAGACGATGCAAACTCCGCTGATGAACTCAAGCTTGTCATAAAGATGACCATAAGCTCTAAGACTCACAAATAAAATCAAACAAGGACCAAGAAACATGATGCAAGGATGCAATGGTTTGAGCTCTCGACGAACGATATGATCAAGCTACTCACTTGAGAGCCCCCCTTGATAGTACGGCTATCGATCCTATAACCCGATCTCCCAACTACCACCATGAGACCGGTAAAATAGAAAACCTATCAAGGGCAAACCTTTGCCTTGCACATGGTCCACTTGAGCTAGATGATGACGATCTTGACTCCCTCAAGTTGGACCACCTTTCTTGATTGCATTGGCTCGATGAAGACTAGATGATTGCTCCCCCGTAGTCACTATGGGTAAGCGACTCTTCGGCACATCTTCACAAGACCATTGACACCACAATGGATGGCAAGATTAAAACTTGATTGCTCGCCCATACTCCATTATGGGTGAGCCACTCTTTGTGTTGCTCCACTTGAACTTGCACACTACAAACTTGATGACGATCACCACTTGATGTCATCCTCCATGGGTTGTATGGGATCTTCCTCTTGACGCAAGACCATGGAAACATACCTAACCCCACAAAGAACTCTCACGTAGACCATGGGTTAGTACACAAAGCGTAATGGACAATGCTTACCATACCATGGGAACACTTGGTCCCACTCGGTACATCTTCTATGCTTTGTGAGTTGATCAACTTGATTCACTCTTGACTTAGTCTTGATCAACCTTGAATCTTTCCAACTCTCTTCATTTGGATGATGTATTGAAGGTAAATATGAATGATCACACAATCTTCTTCTTCAAGACATGCTTGCAATAAGCTCAACACTCACATGACTAATCTTTGGATAATTCCTTAATAGCACCTTGGTCAACCCATAAACTCCTTGAAACCAACACATGGACTTCAAGAAATGCCTATGGAAACATCCTTAAAATATAACTCGATGCAACCATTAGTCCATAGAGAATTTCATCAATTACCAAAACCACACATGGGGGCACCGCATGTGCTTTCAATCTCCCCCATTTTGGTAATTGATGACAATCACTTTCAAGAGAGTTTATATAAGGAATTATGCATCACAATGCAATGCAACAACCAATGATGCAGGAGAATGAGATGCAAATGCTTAGGACCAAAACCAAGCAAGGAGAAAACTCAGAAGATTTCTCCACAAAACTCTCTGAAACTCCTCCCCCATTGGCATCGATTGCCAAAATGGGTGAAAAGCTGAGAAGGCCAAAATAAAAGGTGTTCCTCCATAAATTGTGTATTTCTCAACAAGAGAGTGGAATGAAATACACATGTCCAACTGCCAATACTTGGAGGAAGACAAACTATATTGAGGCCCAAAGATTGCAACAAAAATATATGACACAAAGACATAACAAAGAGAGACAAGCAATCAGAAGATACCAATTGAAGCAAGCAATCAACGGATATCAATTGAACCAACTAGACCAATGATCCTACATGCCACAAGAAAAAACATATTATGATAAACGCAAAGGAGTGTTCTAAACAAACTAGAGAAGCTCCCCATGATTTGTGCACACATAAGAATTTTTGTATTTGAATACAAAGTGCACAAAATAGGATCATAGCTCCCGCAAAATCAATAGAAACTCACATCCAGTGCAAGTGAGCATATAGGAAACAAAGCCTAGCGCTTGCAACAAGCACATGGTTGAGCAACATGTAAAAGAGGCAACTTAAGAATAGGCTCAACCAAAATGATGTGTGTGAGTCATGGCGAAGCACTTGAGAGGACTAAAAATAGGATGAGCATTAAGCATCAACATAGTCTTGAAATAATGAGGCACACGGTGCAAGGCCTATCATTCCCGCACACACAACTAGCAAATGGGTTCACAAGCTTACTAATAAGCATATAAAGAACTTATGCTTGTGACAACCCGTGGTAAAGATAGAATATGAAAGCCTCATCAAGACGAGGGATGCCAATTAAGATGGCAAAAGCCTTGTAAAGATAAGCATGAAGAAAATAATCTTCACCACACAAGAGTGCATAAAGATGCAACGATAGAGGACACGCACTCAAGGCAAAAGCTTTCACAGAGCCACCAAAGAAATAACATAAGAAAGACAAGGTGGACGTGAAAGAAAGGATATCAACTAGAGATGTAATTTCTCTCAAGTGTATAAGGTTCTATGTAGACGAAATCATGATGATATATATATATATATATATATATATATATATATATATATCTACAAAGAAGGATGTACACCCGAAATAGTTACACCACGAAGGAACAAGATATCCACAAGGAAGTCATAAATATACCAATAAGATATTTGCTTGAAAGCATAACACTTGGCTAGATATGGTCTTATTGTATATAAATGAAGTCCAAACACACATCCATCAAGGGCATCACAACTAGCAACAGAGATCATCGTTGGGATGATTTGAGAAAGGAAACAAGTATCACAAGATATGAAATGAATATCATGCCAAGATACAGCCTACACAAGGTTGAATGCAAGAGAGGAAAGCATGAATAGATACTTGTTACCGAGATATCACTGGAAGGATGTAGTAGATACCAATTGAAGGTAGATAGTAGTTCATTGATCATCCTAGCTTGACTCCAATATGCACATGGTGACAACACCTTCCTTGTGAGTGAGCCGAGCATCCAATGCATCTCCAAATTTTCCTAGAAGAACAACACAAACTAAACGGTACCCAAACTCATCAGGACCAAATAGTTAGAAACACCAATACATAGGACAAACTCCACATAAATATGTGCATATAGATATGAAAATGAATTTCATGCACATCTCATCCAAATTGAGACTAGGTGGAGTTTCCCCTATATATTGAGTCAAAGAAAGAAAGCATGCCAAATGAAATACATGAAGTAAACATGCATGCTCAAGACTTTCAAAACCCAAAACCAAAAGACAAAGAAATTCCAAGTGAAAAGGATACTAAATGGAGAAATCATCACTTGGAAGATATCATTAAAGATACATCAAGGAATGAGATATCCATTGATACACACTAAACTAAAGATGTCAAACTCCCAAAGAGAGGATGGTTTCAAACAAACCAAGCCCTCAACAAAGTTTCATGATGGCACAAAGTACCAAAAAGAAATGGCTTGCCTTCCACCAAAACACACTTGATAAGGATCACAAGAAGAGTGTTCTGAAGAAAATAGAATAGCTCCCCCACGAGTTGTAAATTATATAGGATTTGTATTTGAATACAAAATGCACAAGGTGGGATCACTGCTTTCACTATATCTAAAAAACACTAGACAAGAACAAGAAATAAACAAGATCCACAAGTGGTATGGAAGACAACGGGACTTGACACAATCCTTGGCAAGAGAAGAGGCAAGTAAAACAAAAGCCAATGTAAAGATGATCAATAAATTCTACCACACATAAATGACTACCAATTGTCAAAAGACAAGAAGTAGATGGAAAGAATTCCCGGTGGTAGATAGCAAGGATATCCAACATCATCTTCACACCACACACTAGCAGATTGCAACTTGTAGAGCTAACATGCCACCTAGGAACAAGATAATCTACAATATCAACACTAGGTGACAATATCTCAAATGTACACATTTTCTAGGCTAGTAATATACATAGCATATTACTCCCCCATAATGTGATACCAATGAAGAAAACTTAACAAGAGGCAATAAGAGGATCCAACAAGAGATAATTAATGGACAATTAGAATTTGAATTTCTCATGAGAAGACATACCACATAGTGACTAGATAATCTTGTAATATCAATACTAGATGGTATTCCTCATGTACACACACTTATAGGAGTGTGTGGTGCACAAAGCACATGACTCCCCAATAATGGGATATTCCATTAATCTCTCACAAGAGCCAACTAAGATACAAAGAAGATGCACAAAGGCTCAACACACAACTCACACGTACATGAAGTGCACACCAACATACATAAGCAAGTCGGAAGCGCAACATATACAAACACATGCAAGGAACAAAACCAAAACATGCAAGGGGGCAAGTAACTTTCAAAGTAAACAATTTAAGTACAAGTTACATAAGGAGGCACATTGGATATAAGATAGAAACTTGATAATCCAATTGACTTGGCTTGTGACAAAAAGAATGATGAATTCCCTTAATTCTTCATAATGTAGCCAAGTCTCCAATGCCCTCCAAAAACACCTATTGATCAAGTTTGAGCTTGTTGGTCCCCAACCAAGTTGGGTGCTAAGAGGTTAGTCACAATAGGCTTGGCTACCCAAATGGTTCTTTTCTTGACACCACTTTGAGTGCCAACAAACTTGGCAAACACATTGCCAACCTTATCCTTCCCAAGAGAATAGATATCATCAATAATAATTGGGTTGGATAAGTTACCACTAGTGCATGAAGAAGCGACGTGACCTTTCTCACGACATAAGTAGCAACGTCTACTCTTCACTTTCTTCTCACTTGATTTTTCCACAAGAGAAGCATTAGCTTGAGTCTTCTTTGGAAGTGGCATTTCTTCAACTTGAGGTTGAGCATGAGATTGAACTTGTGCCCTCTTCCCTTGTTGCTTGACACTAATGGCCTTCTTCTTCAATGGGCAAGATCTAACATGATGCCCTTCTACTTTGCACTTGAAGCAAACAATCTTGGCCGAATTCTTGACTTGTTCTTGGCCCTTCTTTTTGTTCATGTTGGACTTCTTCTTCTTATTGGAGTTGAATCCAAGTCCACCTTTGTCATTGAGGGATTTTTGCACACTCAAGATATTGTTGAGTGCGGATTTCCTTCATGACACTTTTCAAGTCTTTCTTCAAAGAAGTGACTTGGGCCTTGAGCTCTTTGATTTCCTCTACATGGTTAGTTTCAACACAAGTACTAGAGGAAGTATAAGCTTCATCGTTAGAGCAACAAGGCAAGGAAAGCAATTCATCACAAGATGTACCAAAATTGTGAGTAGATGAATTACAAGGACTAGCACATGGCAATATACTATTTTGACTAGAAGTAGTGCTAGTATCCACATGAGGCTCACTAGATGTTACCTTAGCAATCATGGCCTCATGAGCTATCTTTAGCACACTATGGGATACTAGAAGATCATCATGAGAGCTTGAGAGCTTTTCATGACTTTCTTCCAATTTCCCATAATTGCAAGATAGCACCTCAAGTTGAGCCCGTAGCTCAACATTCTCCTTCAAAATGGATGCTTCACAAGTAATAGAATTAGTAGCACAAGCATCATCATTAACAACAAGAGGAGAAGGCAACTTGGCAAGCTCTTTTAAATAAGAAGCTTCAAGTTGAGCATGAGACTCGGTGAGTTTGATGAGCTCACCCTTGATGACCCTTGAGCCATTTTCGAGGTGCTCAAAATCCTCAAGGAGTCTAGCATGAGCAACTTCAAGCTTAGCATTTTAGTTTCAAAACATTGGCCACCTCAAGGGCTCTATCAGTAGATTCCTTCACTCTAGACAATTCTAGAGCAAAAGTCTCCTCAAGAGATTCCTTGGTGGTTTGTTCAAGTTCAAGAGCTTGAGAGAGGTCCGCAATCTCATTAGCGTAATCACGCCCATGACCTTCCATTTTATCAATGGTGACCTCATGCTCCTCAAGACGAGATTCCAACTCATCAATATATTTCTTGCTCTCAATAGCAATGGACATAATTTCCATGAAGTTGGAACGAGCAATTTTATTTTTATGAAGAGCTTTAAAAACCATTTCCCCCTTAATTTTTAAGGAGGCAACATTATCATTCTCTTCATCATTATCCTCATCATCGTTAGCATCAACATCATCATCAAGAGACATATTGGGGTACAAAGTAGGAGATACCTTTGACGCCTTAGCCATAAGACAAAACGCAATAGATGATGATGTAGGATCCCTTGAGGCACCATTAAACACCACATCTTGTTCCATGGAGTGTTCGGTTTCCTCTACATTGTTAGCACAACAATTCGAGGAAATAGATGCATTTTTATCATGGCAACAAGACATAGCAAGCATATCATCATGATATTTAGTCAAGCAATTTCTACATGGTATGCAAGGACTATCAACACAAGCATGTGAAATATTTAGAGTGCTCGAAGTGTTAAAGCCCAAAGAGGGAGCATTGCAATAATATAGTGATGAAGGATCATCCACAATAAGCATACTATCATCATTGCAATGACCAACACTACTCACCATATCATTACCTTGTGGCAAACCACATGTAGGTGAAGTAGAAGAAGTTGAGAAGACTATATGACCGGAGGTGGAGGGAGAACAACCATCCCCACAAATCTTGGACACACCATATTTATCTTGAAGCTTTGTCCATAACTCATGAGCATCCCGGAACGGCATGAGTTGAAAAATAACTACATTGCTCAAAGCATCAAAAAGCACATTAGAGGCTTGAGCATTGATATAAGAGTTTTTCTCATCCTCTAAAGATAATCTTTGGGGATCCTTTGGAGGAGAAAAACACATATCTACAATTCGCTCTAAATTTGGGTCCATGACCCGAAAGAGATTAAGCATGCGAATTACCCAAACATCAAAATTTGTGCCATCGAAACTAAGAGTGTCAAAGAATCCTAATCCTCTAGTCGACATCTTTACTCTCTAGGCGGTTAAGCCCAACAAAGAGAGACGAGGCTCTGATACCAATTGAAAGATCGAGGATGTCGCCTAGAGGGGGGTGAATAGGCGCTTTAAAATAATTACAGTTTAGGCTTGAACAAATGCGGAATAAACCTAACGGTTAATTTGTCAAGCATAAAACCTGAAACAACTAGGCTCACCTATGTGCACCAACAACTTATGCTAAGCAAGATAAGCAACTATGTGATAGCAAGATATATGACAAAGAACAATATGGCTATCGCAAAGTAAAGTGCATAAGTAAAGGGCTCGGGTAAGAGATAACCGAGGCACGCGGAGACGACGATGTATCCCGAAGTTCACACCCTTGCGGATGCTAATCTTTGTTTGGAGCGGTGTGGAGGCACAATGCTCCCCAAGAAGCCACTAGGGCCACCATAATCTCCTCACGCCCTCACACAATGCAAGATGCCGTGATTCCACTAAGGGACCCTTGAGGGCGGTCACCGAACCCATACAAATGGCAACCCTTGGGGGCGGTCACCGAACCCGTACACTTTGGCAACCCTTGGGGGCGGTCACCGAAACCCGTCAAGATGCTCGGGGCGATCTCCACAACCTAATTGGAGACCCCGACGCTTGCCCGGAGCTTTACACCACAATGATTGAGCTCCAACACCACTAATCATCTAGGGCGCCAAGCACCCAAGAGGAACAAGCTCAAGGGCACCAAGCACCCAAGAGTAATAAGCTTCAAACTTCACTTCCACGTATCACCGTGGAGAACTCAAACCGATGCACCAAATGCAATGGCAAGGGCACACGGAGTGCCAAGTCCTTCTCTCTCAAATCCCACCGAAGCAACTAATGCTAGGGAGGAAAATGAGAGGAAGAACAAGAAGGAGAACACCAAGAACTCCAAGATCAAGATCCAAGGGTTCCCTCACATAGAGGAGAAAGTGATTGGTGGAAATGTGGATCTAGATCTCCTCTCTTTTCCTCAAAACTAGCAAGAATCCATGGAGGGATTGAGAGTTAGCAAGCTCGAAGAAGGTCAACAATGGGGAAGAACACGAGCTCAAAGGATAAGGTTCAATGGGAAGAAGACCCTTTTATAGGACCTCCCGAATCCAACCGTTATGTGCTCAGGTCGTGCACAAGCGGTACTACCGCTTGGAGGAGCGGTACTACCGCTTAGCACGCTCAAAACAGCCCAAACGAGAGAGAAAACATGAGTTTTTGGTCCGGGGCGGTACTACCGCTTAGGAGCCACGGTAGTACTGCTCTGGAGCGGTAGTACCGCTCAGGAGCCGCGGTAGTACCGCTCGAGAGCGGTAGTAAAAAATTACATCCGCTCTAGTCGCGGTAGTACCGCTGCAGCCTTCACCAAAACAGCCACAACTTTTGCAAACGGACTCCGAATTCGATGAAACCAAGTTTGTTGGAAAGCTAGCGACAAGGTCTAACACAATCTTGAAAGAAATACCAATAATAAGCAAATGAGAAAAGGCCCAAAAGAAAATGGTGAGAACCCTTCCTCGGAGAAGACCGGTAAAACCTCCAACACCGAAAACATCATAGAAGACGATGCAAACTCCGCTGATGAACTCAAGCTTGTCATAAAGATGACCATAAGCTCTAAGACTCACAAAGAGAATCAAACAAGGACCAAGAAATATGATGCAAGGATGCAATGGTTTGAGCTCTCGACGAACGATACGATCAAGCTACTCAATTGAGAGCCCCCCTTGATAGTACGGCTATCGATCCTATAACCCGATCTCCCAACTACCACCATGAGACCGGTAAAATAGAAAACCTATCAAGGGCAAACCTTTGCCTTGCACATGGTCCACTTGAGCTAGATGATGACGATCTTGACTCCCTTAAGTTGGACCGCCTTTCTTGATTGCATTGGCTCGATGAAGACTAGATGATTGCTCCCCCGTAGTCACTATGGGTGAGCGACTTTTCGGCACATCTTCACAAGACCATTGACACCACAATGGATGGAAAGATTCAAACTTGATTGCTCCCCCATACTCCATTATGGGTGAGCCACTCTTTGTGTTGCTCCACTTGAACTTGCACACTACAAACTTGATGACGATCACCACTTGATGTCATCCTCCATGGGTTGTATGGGATCTTCCTCTTGACGCAAGACCATGGAAACATACCTAACCCCACAAAGAACTCTCACGTAGACCATGGATTAGTACACAAAGCGTAATGGACAATGCTTACCATACCATGGGAACACTTGGTCCCACTCGGTACATCTTCTATGCTTTGTGAGTTGATCAACTTGATTCACTCTTGACTTAGTCTTGATCAACCTTGAATCTTTCCAACTCTCTTCATTTGGATGATGTATTGAAGGTAAATATGAATGATCACACAATCTTCTTCTTCAAGACATGCTTGCAATAAGCTCAACACTCACATGACCAATCTTTGGATAATTCCTTAATAGCACCTTGGTCAACCCATAAACTCCTTGAAACCAACACATGGACTTCAAGAAATGCCTATGGAAACATCCTTCAAATATAACTCGATGCAACCATTAGTCCATAGAGAATGTCATCAATTACCAAAACCACACATGGGGGCACCGCATGTGCTTTCAACTAGGTGCATTAGTATTAATTCTCTAAGAATCTTGCTCGACTCTCTTAGGATGACCCTCAGGATACAAAGATTCCTGGGTCATTTTGTCACCTCTAGTCATAACTCTAACAACATTATCATTGTTCTTACTATTCAACTCATTAAGCAACTCATCATGTGCCTTAAGTACTTGCCCTACTTGAGTTTTAACCATGGAAGCATGCTTACTAATAATCTTAAGATCACTAACAGCTCTACTCATATAATCACCCAAGCAGTCAAGGATGTAAGCATTACATTTCAATTGTCTACTAACATAAGCATTGAACTTGTATACCAATAAAATTATCAAATTTATCCAAGCATGACTAGCAGACTTATTATGAGGAATATCACCTTCATCAAATCTATAGAGAGAATTTTCCTCTACTACCTGTGTCGGGTTACCAAGACCATGTATTTCTTCAATAGGCGGTAAATTCTTAACATCTTCAGCTTTAATACCTTTTTCTTTCATAGATTTCTTTGCCTCTTGCATATCTTCATGGTTGGAAATAGAATACCTCTTTTCTTCAAAAATGGCTTAATTAGGAGGTGGTTCAGGAAGTGTCCAATCATTATCATTACTCAATATATTATTCAATAGCAGTTCAGCTTGCTCAACAGTTTGTTCCCTGAAAACACAACCATCACAACTATCTAGGTGGTCCCTAGCAGCATCGGTTAGTCCATTATAAAAGATATCAAGTATTTCATTTTTCTTGAGAGGATGATCAGGCAAAGCATTACGTAACTGAAGAAGCCTCCCCCAAGCTTGTGGGAGACTCTCTTCTTCAATTTGCACAAAGTTAAATATTTCCTTCAAAGCAGCTTGTTTCCTATGAGCAGAGAAATATTTTTCAAAGAAGTAATAAATCATATCCTAGGGACTACGCACACAACCAGGAGCAAGAGAATTAAACCATAACTTAGCATCACCCTTTAACAAGAAAGGAAACAATTTAAGAATATAGTAATAGCAAATTTTTTTCCTCATGAGAAAATAGGGTGGCTATATCATTCAATTTAGTAAGATGTGCCACGACAGCTTCACACTCATAACCATGGAAAGGATCAAATTCAACCAAAGTAATTAACTCAGGATCGATAGAGAATTCATAACCCTTATCAGTAACAAAGATAGGTGAAGTAGCAAACCTAGGATCATATTGCATTCTAGAATTCAAAGATTTTGCTTTCCACTTGCATAATAATTTCTTAAAATCATCTCTATCCTTACAAGCAAGAAAGTCCCTAGATACCTCTCCATCCATAACATAACCCTCAGGCATAACAGGAAGTTCATATCTAGGAGCGCTAGTTGTAACAGGTGTTTCAAAGTTTTCAGTTTCAATAATTTCATCAGTTTCAGAAATATCATCATCTTCAGCATAATCGATAGTTCTAACTCTAGCAAGATGTACATCAAGTAGTTCACCTAGTGGCATAGTTTTATCAAGCAAAGTAGTAGCATCATTCAAAGCAAAAGTAGCATCATCAATAACAAGCGACATATCAGAATCAATAGCAGGTGTAGGTGTCGCAAGCTTACTCAAAAGGAAGGTGAATCAAGTGCAGAGCTAGATGGCAGTTCCTTACCTCCCCTCGTAGTAGAGGGATAGATCTTGGTTTTGTATCTTTCAAATTCTTCATAGTGATCAACAGATATAAATCCCAAGTGACTTAGAGAATAGAGCTATGCTCCCCGGCAACGGCGCCAGAAAAAGGTCTTGATAACCCACAAGTATAGGGATCGCAACAGTTTTCAAGGGTAGAGTATTCAACACAAATTTAATTATTCGATATAAGGGGAGCCAAAGAATATTCTCAAGTATTAACAGCTGAGTTATCAATACAACCACACCTAAAAGACTTAATATCTGCAACAAAGTATGTTGGAGATATAGCTACTGAGTGTAAACCGGCCAGGAGGGCCCGCTCAACTATGCAGAAGCCCATGAAGACCCAGAAGATGGCGCTTGACTAATAAAGCTTAGAGGCCTGAAGCCCAAAGGTGGATTAGGGCCCATAGTGGTAAACCGCCGCGAATATATAACTTGTAATATAAGTTAGGAAAGGAGAGACCGAGCCGGACACTTTGTATGAGTCCGCTTCGAGGCTGTGTAAACCGGCCGGGCATCAACCTGTGTATATAAAGGGACGACCCGGCGGTGGTTCAGGGACAACAGATAACAACTCGAGACCCACGCAAGCGTATTTGATTCCTAGTCATCGAAACCCAATCAATCCCATCACAACTAGACGTAGGCTTTTACCTTCATCGAAGGGGCCGAACTAGTATAAAACTCTCTTGTCCCTTGTGAAGGAAATATGCCCTAGAGGCAATAATAAAGTTATTATTTATTTCCTTATTTCATGATAAATGTTTATTATTCATGCTAGAATTGTATTAACCGGAAACGTAATACATGTGTGAATACATAGACAAACATAGTGTCACTAGTATACCTCTACTTGACTAGCTCGTGAATCAAAGATGGTTAAGTTTCCTAGCCATAGACATGAGTTGTCATTTGATTAACGGGATCACATCATTAGGAGAATGATGTGATTGACATGACCCATTCCGTTAGCCTAGCACTTGATCGTTTAGTATGTTGCTATTGCTTTCTTCATGACTTATACATGTTCCTGTAACTATGAGATTATGCAACTCCCGTTTACTGGAGGAACACTTTGGGTGCTACCAAACGTCACAACGTAACTGGGTGATTATAAAGGAGTACTACAGGTGTCTCCAAAGGTACATGTTGGGTTGGCGTATTTCGAGATTAGGTTTTGTCACTCCGATTGTCGGAGAGGTATCTCTGGGCCCTCTCGGTAATGCACATCACTATAAGCCTTGCAAGCAATGTAGCTAATGAGTTAGTTACGGAATGATGCATTACGTAACGAGTAAAGAGACTTGCCAGTAACGAGATTGAACTAGGTATTGGATACCGACGATCGAATCTCGGGCAAGTAACATACCGATGACAAAGGGAACAACGTATGTTGTTATGCGGTTTGACCGATAAAGATCTTCGTAGAATATGTAGGAGCCAATATGGGCATCCAGGTTCCGCTATTGGTTATTGACCGAGAATAGTTCTAGGTCATGTCTACATAGTTCTCGAACCCGTAGAGTCCGCACGCTTAACGTTACAATGACAATTTTATTATGAGTTTATAAGGTTTGATGTACCGAAGGATTTCAGAGTCCTGGATGAGATCGGAGACATGATGAGGAGTCTCGAAATGGTCGAGACGTAAAGATCGATATATTGGACGACTATATTCGGAGTTCGGAAAGGTTCCGAGTGATTCGGGTATTTTCGGGGGTACCGGGGAGTTACGGGAATACGAGGAAGAAGCTATGGGCCTCATGGGCCAAGTGGTGGAAGAGAGGAGGCAGGGCGCGCGGCCCCCCTAGCCCAGACCAAATTGGACTAGGGGGCCGGCCCCCTTTCCTCCTTTTCCTCCCTCTCCTTCCCTTCCTTCCCCTCTCCTAGTTGGACTAGGAAAGGAGGGAGTCCTACTCCCGGTGGGACTAGGACTCCTCCCTAGCGCGCCCTCCCTTGGCCAGCCGCCCCCTCCCCCTTGCTCCTTTATATACGGGGGCAGGGGCACCCCATGACACACAAGTTGATCTACGGACCGTTCCTTAGCCGTGTGCGGTGCCCCCTCCACCATATTCCACCTCGGTCATATCGTCGCAGAGTTTAGGCGAAGCCCTGCGCCGGTAGAGCATCATCATCATCACCACGCCGTCGTGCCGACGGAACTCATCCCCGACACTTTGCTGGATCGGAGTCCGGGGATCGTCATCGAGCTGAATGTGTGCTGAACTCGGAGGTGCCGTACGTTCAGTACTTGGATCGGTCGGATCGTGTAGACGTACGACTACATCAACCGCGTTGTCATAATGCTTCTGCTTACGGTCTACGAGGGTACATGGACAACACTCTCCCCTCTCGTTGCTATGCCATCACCGTGATCTTGCGTGTGCGTAGGAATTTTTTTGAAATTACTACGTTCCCCAACAGTGGCATCCGAGCCTAGGTTTTATGCGTAGATGTCATATGCACGAGTAGAACAAAAGTGAATTGTGGGCGATACAAGTCATACTTCTTACCAGCATGTCATACTTTGGCTCGGCGGTATTGTGAGATGAAGCGGCCCAGACCAACATTACGTGTACGCTTACGCGAGACTGGTTTCACCGTTACGAGCACTCATGCTTAAAGGTGACTGGCGGGTGTCTGTCTCTCTCACTTTAGCTGAATCGAGTGTGGCTACGCACGGTCCTTGCGAAGGTTAAAACAACACTAACTTGATGAACTATTGTTGTGGTTTTTATGCGTAGGTAAGAACGGTTCTTGCTAAGCCCGTAGCAGCCACGTAAAATTTGTAACAACAAAGTAGAGGACGTCTAACTTGTTTTTGCAGGGCATGTTGTGATGTGATATCGTCAAGACGTGATGCTATATTTTATTGTATGAGATGATCATGCTTTGTAACCGAAGTTATCGGCAACTGGCAGGAGCCATATGGTTGTCGCTTTATTGTATGAAATGCAAATGCCCTGTAATTTCTTTACTTTATAACTAAGCGGTAGCGATAGTCGTAGAAGAAATAGATGGCGTAACAACAACGATGCTACGATGGATATCAAGGTGTCGGGCCGGTGACGATGGTGATCACGACGGTGCTTCGAAGATGGAGATCACAAGCACAAGATGATGATGGCCATATCATATCACTTATATTGATTGCATGTGATGTTTATCCTTTATGCATCTTATCTTGCTTTGATTGTCGGTAGCATTTTAAGATGATCTCTCACTAATTATCAAGAAGTGTTCTCCTTGAGTATGCACCGTTGTGAAAGTTCTTCATGCTGAGACACCACGTGATGATCGGGTGTGATAGGCTCTACGTTCAAATACAACGGATGCAAAACAGTTGCACACGCAGAATACTCAGGTTAAACTTGACGAGCCTAGCATATACAGATATGGCCTCGGAACACGGAGACTGAAAGGTCGAGCGTGAATCATATAGTAGATATGATCAATATAGTGATGTTCACCATTGAAACTACTCCATCTCACGTGATGATCGGACATGGTTTAGTTGATTTGGATCACATGATCACTTAGATGACTAGGGAGATGTCTGTCTAAGTGGGAGTTCTTAAGTAATATGATTAATTGAACTTAAATTTATCATGAACTTAGTCCTGGTAGTATTTTGCAAATTATGTTGTAGATCAATAGCTCGCGTTGTTGCTTTCATATATTTATTTTGATATGTTCCTAGAGAAAACTATGTTGAAAGATGTTAGTAGCAATGATGCGGATTGGATCCGTGATCTGAGGTTTATCCTCATTGCTGCACAGAAGAATTATGTCCTTAATGCACCGCTAGGTGACAAACCTATTGCAGGAGCAGATGCAGACATTATGAACGTTTGGCTAGCTCAATATGATGACTACTTGATAGTTTAGTGCACCATGCTTAACGGCTTAGAATCAGGACTTCAAAGACGTTTTGAACGTCATGGACCATAAGAGATGATCCAGGAATTGAAGTTAATATTTCAAGCAAATACCCGAGTTGAGAGATATGAAGTCTCCAACAAGTTCTATAGCTAAAAGATGGAGGAGAATCGCTCAACTAGTGAGCATGTCCTCAGATTATCTGGGTACTTCAATCGCTTGAATCAAGTGGGAGTTAATCTTCCAGATAAGATAGTGATTGACAGAATTCTCTAGTTACCATCACTAAGTTACTAGAACTTCATGATGAACTATAGTATGCAAGGGATGACAAAAATGATTCCCGAGCTCTTCGTGATGTTGAAATCGACGAAGGTAGAAATCAAGAAAGAGCATCAAGTGTTGATGATTGACAAGACCGCTAGTTTCAAGAAAAGGGCAAAGGGAAAGAAAGGGAACTTCAAGTGGAAAGACAAGCAAGTTGTCACTCCTGCGAAGAAGCCCAAAACTGGACCATAGCCTGAAACTGAGTGCCTACACTGCAAAGGAAATGGTCACTGGAAGCGAAAATGCCCTGAACATTTGGTGGAGAAGAAGGATGGCAAAGTGAACAAGGGTATATTTTGATGTACATGTTATTGATGTGTACCTTACTAGTGTTTATAGTAGCCCCTGAGTATTTGATACTTGTTCGGTTGCTAAAAATTTAGTAACTCGAAACAGGAGTTACAGAATAAACAGAGACTAGTTGAAGGGGAAGTGACGATGAGTGTTGGAAGTAGTTCCAAGATTGATATGATCATCATCACACACTCCCTATACTTTCGGGATTAGTGTTAAACCTAAATAAATGTTATTTAGCTTTTGCGTTGAGCATGAATATGATTTTTGATCAAGTTTATTGCAATACGGTTATTCATTTAAAGTCAGAGAATAATTGTTGTTCTGTTTACATGAATAAAACCTTTAATGGTCATACACCCAATGAAAATAGTTTATTGGATCTCGATCATAGTGATACACATATTCATAATATTGATGCCAAAAATATGCAAAGTTAACAATGATAGTGCAACTTATTTGTGGCACTGCCGTTTGGGTCATATCGGTGCAAAGCGCATGAAGAAACTCCATAAAGATGGATTTTCGGAATCACTTGGTTATGAATCATTTGATGCTTGCGAACCGTGCCTTTGGGCGAGATGACTAAAACTCCGTTCTTCGGAACAATGGAACGAGCAACAAACTTGTTGGAAATAATACATACTGATGTATGCAAACCAATGAGTATTAAGGCTCATGGCGGGTATCGTTATTTTCTGACCTTCACAGATGATTTGAGCAGATATGGGTATATCTACTTGATGAAACATAAGTCTGAAATAGTTGAAAGGTTCAAAGAATTTCAGAGTGAAGTGGAAAATCATCGTAACAAGAAAATAAAGTTTCTGCGATCTCAACGTGGAGATGAATATTTGAGTTACGAGTTTGGTCTTCAATTAAAACAATGTGGAACAGTTTCACAAACTCACGCCACCTGGAACACCACAATGTAATGGTGTGTCCGAACGTCGTAATCGTACTTTACTAGACATGGTGCGATCTATGATGTCTGTTACTGATTTACCACTATCGTTTTGGGGTTATGCATTAGAGACAGCTGCATTCACGTTTAATAGGGCACCATCTAAATCCGTTGAGACGACACCATATGAACTATGTTTAGCAGTAAACCTAAGTTGTCGTTTCTTAAAGTTTGGGGCTGCAAAGCTCATGTGAAAAAGTTTCATCCTGATAAGCTCAAACCCAAATCGGAGAAGTGCGTCTTCATAGAATACCCAAAGGAAATTGTTGGGTACACCTTCTATCACAGATCCGAAGGCAAGATATTCGTTGCTAAAAATGGATCCTTTCTAGACAAGGAGTTTCTCTCGAAAGAAGTGAGTGGGAGGAAAGTAGAACTTGATGAGGTAATTGGACCTTCTCCCGAATTGGAAAATAGTTCATCACTGAAATCAGTTCCAGTGATTTCTACACCAATTAGTGAGGAAGCTAATGATGATGATCATGAAACTTCAGATCAAGTTACTACAGAACCTCGTAGGTCTTCCAGAGTACGGTCCGCACCAGAGTGGTACGGTAATCCTGTTCTGAAAGTCATGTTACTAGACCATGATAAACCTACGAATTATGAGGAAGCGATGATGAGCCCAGATTCCGCAAAATGGCTGGAGGCCATGAAATCTGAGATAGGATCCATGTATGAGAACAAAGTGTGGACTTTGGTGGACTTGCCCGATGATCGGCAAACCATAGAACATAAATGGATCTTCAAGAGGAAGACGGACGTTGATAGTAGTGTTACTATCTACAAAGCTTGACTTGTCGCAAAAGGTTTTTGACAAGTTCAAAGGTGTTGACTACAATGGGATTTTCTCAACTGTAATGATGCTTAAGTCTGTCCGAAACACGTTAGCAATTGCCACATTTTATGAATTCTGGCAAATGGACGTCAAAACTGCATTCCTTAATGGTTTTCTTAAAGAAGAGTTGTATATGATGCAACCAGAAGGTTTTGTCAATCCTAAAGGTGCTAACCAAATGTGCAAACTCCAGCGATCCATCTATGGACTGGTGCAAGCATCTCAGAGTTGGAATATACGCTTTGATAAGTTGATCAAAGCATATAGTTTTGTACAGACTTATGGTGAAGCCTGTATTTACAAGAAAGTGAGTGGGAGCACTACAACATTTCTGATAAGTATATGTGAATGACATATTGTTGATAAAAAATAATGTAGAATTATTCTGCAAAGCATAAAGGAGTGTTTGAAAGGAGTTCTTTAAAAGAAAGACCTCAGTAAAGCTACTTACATATTGAGCATCAAGATCTATTGAGATAGATCAAGACGCTTGATAAGATTTTCAATGAGTACATACCTTGACAAGATTTTGAAATAGTTCAAAATGGAACAGTCAAAGAAGGAGTTCTTGCCTATGATGCAAAGGTGTGAAGTTGAGTAAGACTCAAGTCCCGACCAAGGTAGAAAATAGAAAAGAGAATGAAAAGTCATTCCCTATGCCTCAGTCATAGGTTCTATAAAGTATGCTATGCTGTGTACCAGACCTATTGTATACCTTGCTCTGAGTTTGGAAAAGGAATACAATTTTGATCTAATAGTAGATCATTGGACAACGGTCAAGAATATCCTTAGTGAGGACTAAGGAAATAATTCTCGATAATGGAAGTGATAAAAGAGCTCGTCGTAAAAAGTTACAACTATGCAAGCTTTTACACCAATCCAGATGACTCTAAGTCTCAATCTGGATACATATTGAAAGTGGGCGCAATTATGTAGAGTAGCTCCATGCAGAGCATTGTAGACATAGAATATTTGCAAAATACATACGGCTCTGAATGTGACAGACCCGTTGACTAAGCTTCTCTCACGAGCAAAACATGATCACACCTCAGTACTCTTTGGGTGTTAATCACATAGCTATGTGAACTAGATTATTGACTCTAGTAAACCCTTTGGGTGTTAGTCACATGACGATGTGAACTATGGGTGTTAATCATATACAGATATGAATATTAGTGTTAAATCACATGGCGATGTGAACTAGATTATTGACTCTAGTGCAAGTGGGAGACTGAAGGAAATATGCCCTAGAGGCAATAATAAAGTTATTATTTATTTCCTTATTTCATGATAAATGTTTATTATTCATGCTAGAATTGTATTAACCGGAAACGTAATACATGTGTGAATACATAGACAAACATAGTGTCACTAGTATGCCTCTACTTGACTAGCTCGTGAATCAAAGATAGTTAAGTTTCCTAGCCATAGACATGAGTTGTCATTTGATTAACGGGATCACATCATTAGGAGAATGATGTGATTGACATGACCCATTCTGTTAGCCTAGCACTTGATCGTTTAGTATGTTGCTATTGCTTTCTTCATGACTTATACATGTTCCTGTAACTATGAGATTATGCAACTCCCGTTTACCGGAGGAACACTTTGGGTGCTACCAAACGTCACAACGTAACTGGATGATTATAAAGGAGTACTATAGGTGTCTCCAAAGGTACATGTTGGGTTGGCGTATTTCGAGATTAGGTTTTGTCACTCCGATTGTCGGAGAGGTATCTCTGGGCCCTCTCGGTAATGCACATCACTATAAGCCTTGCAAGCAATGTAGCTAATGAGTTAGTTACGGAATGATGCATTACGTAACGAGTAAAGAGACTTGCCAGTAACGAGATTGAACTAGGTATTGGATACCGACGATCGAATCTCGGGCAAGTAACATACCGATGACAAAGGGAACAACGTATGTTGTTATGCGGTTTGACCGATAAAGATCTTCGTAGAATATGTAGGAGCCAATATGGGCATCCAGGTTCCGCTATTGGTTATTGACCGAGAATAGTTCTAGTTCATGTCTACATAGTTCTCGAACCCGTAGGGTCCGCACGCTTAACGTTACGATGACAATTTTATTATGAGTTTATAAGTTTTGATGTACTGAAGGAGTTCGGAGTCCCGGATGAGATCGGAGACATGACGAGGAGTCTTGAAATGGTCGAGACGTAAAGATCGATATATTGGACGACTATATTCGGAGTTCGGAAAGATTCAGAGTGATTCGGGTATTTTCGGGGGTACCGGGGAGTTACGGGAATGCGAGGAAGAAGCTATGGGCCTCATGGGCCAAGTGGTGGAAGAGAGGAGGCAGGGCGCGCGGCCCCCTAGCCCAAACCGAATTGGACTAGGGGGTCGGCCCCCCTTTCCTCCTTTTCCTCCCTCTCCTTCCTTCTCCCTCTCCTTCCCTTCCTTCCCCTCTCCTAGTTGGACTAGGAAAGGAGGGAGTCCTACTCCCGGTGGGAGTAGGACTCCTCCCTAGCGCGCCCTCCCTTGGCCGGCCGCCCCCTCCCCCTTGCTCCTTTATATACGGGGGCAGGGGGCACCCCATGACACACAAGTTGATCTACGGATCGTTCCTTAGCCGTGTGCGGTGCCCCCCTCCACCATATTCCACCTCGGTCATATCATCGCGGAGTTTAGGCGAAGCCCTGCGCCGGTAGAGCATCGTCATCATCACCACGCCGTCGTGCTGATGGAACTCATCCCCGACACTTTGCTGGATCGGAGTCCGGGGATCGTCATCGAGCTGAACGTGTGCTGAACTCGGAGGTGCCGTACGTTCGGTACTTGGATCGATCGGATCGTGAAGACGTACGACTACATCAACCGCGTTGTCATAACGCTTCCGCTTACGGTCTATGAGGGTACGCGGACAACACTCTCCCCTCTCGTTGCTATTCCATCACCATGATCTTGCGTGTGCGTAGGAAATTTTTTGAAATTACTACGTTCCCCAACACCTTGTCCGGTTTAACCCCTTCAAGCTAGCCCGTTGCGATGGCTCCACGACTAAGTCCATTCATGAGGAGATCCGACGTGTTAATTCCACGACAGTTGGCGCCCACCGTGGGGCTATCGCACGATGATTTTGAGTTCTTGAAGGGCAGCTTTGAAGGACTCAAGGGGTACGTGGTCGGCCGGATGACCAGGAGTCGTCGCGGCAAGCTCTACATCGATGACGAAGGATGGGGCCCCGAGGCCGGCTCAATCGAGTATGGGTACCGGGTCCCCTTTGGCGGAATTCATGTCTTCATCGGCAAGATCGGCGAACCGGGCCCTGAGCCGGACATCTGCACTGACCTCGTCGAGACGGCTCAGCGTGCGAGTCCAGCCCGGGTTAAGCCCGCCATGAAGCGTGCGTTAGTAGGATGTGTCCATGAGATCGGATCTGAACCGGTGTCTGAAGGCGAGACTGCCGTCTATTCCGACGGCGAGTCATCCACTGGCGAAACCGAGTCCTTGTACCAAATTCATAATGGTGTGTTCGAAGGATATTCCGATGGCAACAGTATTCCGGACCTCCTTGAACCGCCAAGTCGGGTTGATGTTTACATGGCCGGAACACAGCCCATGTTGCAGTCTTCGTCTACAGCAGCAATGAATACCGGATCAGCAGCTGCAGCAGGAGTCCCGGCGCGGCGACCGGTTCCAGTCCTCTCCGTTTTAATGGATGCCTGGGCGACTTTGTTAACCACGGCAGTCACCCCGGAGACGCGGGATCGGTACAATGCGGATATTGCGAAGCTGAAGGACCAGATAACATAGGCTAAGGAGGATCTGGCAACCGAGGATGCTAGGATGGCTGAAGAACAGGTCGCGTTGGATGCCCAGTCACAACAGATACAGGCGCAGAATTATCAACTCATGCTGGATCGGATTGCGTCAGAGGATGTAATGCGAAGGAAGTACCGGTCTCGTCTGCCGCCGGTCTAAGAAGGATTGAATCTCTTTCAAACACCAGGCGCTGGGCCAAGCAATCCGGCAGCTGCAAACCGGACTGATGCGCCTAGGACAGCTCCGGATCAACTACGGATAACAGAACCACCACGGCGAACAGACAACCCGCCGCAATACATGTCTACACCGCCGGGTCACTTCTCGAGTCCTCTGGACAACATGATTGCCACAGCATCACGCCTGGCAGCCATTCCGATGGAGGGCGATTCAATAGCAGCAATTGAAACGCGGCGGGCTAGGGACCTTCTCCAAACCGTCGTGGTACAGCAGCAGGCTTATTCTTATAGCCGGGATAGAATTCATTCAACCCCTCGTCCGAGCCCAAGCTATAGCAGGCGTATGGATGAACCGGAAGTGTCTAGCAGCGCGCGGCATCGTAATGCTCAAGATGTGGTGGATCATGGCAGGGCACGAAGGGAGGCCGCTTTGGGTCGTCATCAACCCGCCCCGGTTCAGCCAGCAGCGTCAGTCGACCGAGGCACCGGGCTTGCCTTCAGTTCCTGGGGTGTGTCTTGTCTTATTCCGGCTCTTCGTAATGTGCGTCTGCCCAAAGATTTCAAGGGTCCACGTAAAGTGCCTAATTACACGGCAGATCAGCCACCTGAGGCGTGGGTCAAGAGTTATGAGATGGCAATGGAGATGTTGGATGTAGATGAAGCGGCTTGTGCAAAGTACTTCACGATGATGTTGGAAGGAACGACCAGTACTTGGTTGAAAATCTACCAGCTAACTCCATCGAGTCATGGGATCAGTTGAAGGCCTGGTTTATAGCCAATTTCAAAGACACGTGCAAACATCCGATGTCCATTGTGGATCTAGATGCTTGTGTTCAAGGGGAGAACGAGTCAACAACTCATTGGGTACGCCGGGTTTTCAGAGGTTTTGCACTCGTCTAACCGGATTAACGCTGGTCAAGCAATCATAACACTGGAGCGTAATTGCCGGTTTAAGTCACTGAAGATGAAGTTGGGACGGCTGAAGCGCCACTGCAACGACATGGCAACCCTCATGGAAGCCTTGGTCAAGTATGCCGATTCTGATAATACCAAGGATCCCGATTCTGATGTTGAGAAACCGGAGAAGGGAAAGAAGAACGGCGGTGCAAAGGGACAGCAGCACAACCAAGGAGGCCATGGGAATAACAGTAAGCGTAAAGCGGATTCAGATTTTGTGGCTAATGCTAATGTGCAGCGTCGTAAGGATAAACCGCCCCAGCGTGGCAGCGGAATGAATCTGGAGCGCTTATTGAATCAGCCCTGTCCAAAGCATGGGACCAAGGAGGCTCCTTCAACGCATCTCTGGAAGCATTGTAACATTATGAAGGAGTTCAAAAACTCTGATCTTTTCCGGTATGATCAGGGTCCATCAGGCGGTTCAGGTCCAGGTTTTCATGGTGGCGGCGGTTCAAACTCTGGATTTCAGAATAATCAGGGCAACCAGAACAACCAAGGTGGTAATAACCAGCAGGGTAATCAAGGAAATCAGCAGCAGTCGGGTTATCAGAGTCACCCAAAACAGGTGAATGGTGGCCAGTATCATGTGTTCACCACTAGTTTGTGCAAGCGTGATCAGAAGCTTCACAAGAGGGCAGTCAATGCTGTTGAACCGGCAGTACCACGTTATCTGCGGTGGTCCGAACAACCTATTGTGTGGAGTAGGGAGGATCAGCCGCCCCGGGCTGACAATCCGGGTCAACTGGCTTTTGTGGTGGCGCCTCAGGTGGAGGTTATAAGTTCACCAAGGTACTCATGGATGGGGGAAGCAGTATCAACATTCTGTATTATGAGACCTTCCGCCGCATGGGGTTGACAAACAAGAGTCTTAAACCGTCCAACACTATTTTTCATGGTGTGGTACCAGGTAAATCGGCATATCTTGTAGGTAAGATCGCTTTGGAAGTTGTGTTTGGTGATGAACATGACTCCCGGTCTGAGACATTAACCTTTGAAGTGGTGAGAATCCAGAGCCCGTACCACGCACTGTTTGGGCGACCGGCTTATGCAAAATTCATGGCGAGGCCTTGTTATATTTACTTGCAGCTCAAGATGTCGGGTCATAAAGGGACTATTATGGTTCACGGAAATCGTAAAATTGCTTTGGATTGCGAGGAAGGTGATGCGGCCTATGCTGAGTTGGTTTGTGCCATAGAGGAGCTCAAGTTCTATAAGGAAAATGTTGATCCGGCAGATATGACCCCTCTGAAGAATCCCACCACTGAGCATGACCCAACCCTGCATTTCAAACCGGCTGACGAGACTAAGCTTGTTGACTTCGTGCCTGGCAATTCGTCCAAGTAGTTCAGCATTAGCACAAATCTGGATCCGAAATAGGAAAGCGCGCTCATCGAGTTCATCCGTGAGAACCGGGACATTTTTGCATGGAAGCCTTCTTACATGCCAGGTGTACCGAGGGAACTCGCTGAGCACACTCTTAATATTGCTCCCAAGTTTAAACCGGTCAAGCAATTTCTTCGTTACTTTAATGAGGAAAGACGCAAGGCAATTGGTGAAGAGGTAGACCGGCTGTTGGCTGCTGGGTTTATCGTTGAAGTGTTTCATCCCGAATGGCTGGCCAATCCGGTGCTTGTTCTTAAGAAAAAAGACACTTGGCGTATGTGTGTGGACTACACGGATTTGAAAAAAGCTTGCCCAGCCGATCCCTTTGCTCTCCCGCGTATTGATCGGATCATTGATGCAACGGCGGGTTGTGAGCTCCTGAGTTTTTTGAATGCTTATTCAGGTTATCATCAGATCAAGATGGCAGTTAAGGACCAGGAGAAGACAGCCTTCATCACTCCCTTTGGAGCCTTCTGCTATGTTTCTATGCCCTTTGGGCTCAAGAGTGCCCAGGCAACTTATCAGCGTTGTGTGCAGAATTGTCTTCACACGCAGATTGGCGTAATGTGCATGCCTATGTGGATGACATTGTGGTAAAATCCAGGAAGAGAGAAACACTGATAGATGACCTCAAGGAGACGTTTGACAACCTTCGGGTTTAAAAAATTATGCTTAATCCGGATAAATGTGTTTTTGGTGTTCCGGCAGGCAAGCTCTTAGATTTTCTTGTATCCAACAGGGGCATTGAGGCTAATCCAGAAAAAATCAAAGCAATCACATCACTGGCTAAACCGAAGTGTATCAATGATGTTCAGCGTCTGGTGGGTCGGATTGCAGCCCTTAGCCGGTTTATCAGACGTTTGGGAGAGAAGGCAATTCCTTTGTATCAGATGTTGAAAAAGACAGACGACTTCGTCTGGAGTGATGCAGCCAATGCGGCTTTTGAGGAGTTAAAGCGGCAGTTGGTTGAACCGCCGGTTCTTGCAGCTCCGGTTGATAATGAGCCTTTGCTGTTATACGTGGCTGCCAATGCCCGAGCGGTCAGTGTGGCAATTGTGGTTGAGCATAAGGAAGCTGGGAAGGAATATCTGGTTCAACGACCTATATACTACATCAGTGAAGTCCTGATCAAGTCAAAACAACGCTATCCACATTGGCAGACGTTGGTGTATGGAGTTTTTATGGCAAGTCGAAAACTCAAGCAATACTTTCAAGGCCATCCCATCACAGTGGTTAGTTCTGCTCCTTTGGGTGATATAATTCAAAACATGGAAGCAACTGACCGGGTTGCAAAGTGGGCAATTGAGCTTGGTCCACACGGTTTGAAGTATGTGCCTCGAACAGCCATCAAATCTCAGGCCCTTGTGGACTTTATCAATGATTGGACCGAGTTGCAAGCACCAGAAGACAAACCGGATAATACATACTGGACTATTCATTTTGATGGATCCAGGCAGTTGGAGGGCTCGGGGGCTGGAGTTGTCCTTACTTCCCCTCGAGGTGATAAAATTTGCTATGTTCTCTGTTTGATGTTTCCCTGTACTAACAATGCAGCTGAGTATGAAGCGTTACTTCATGGTCTCCGTGCGGCTAAAGAAATGAACTTAAGTCGAGTTCGTTGTTTTGGAGATGCTGATCTGGTGGCTCAACAAGTTTCTGGTACTTGGGATTCTAAGGATCCACTCATGGCGGCTTACAGATGTGAGGTGGATATTGTGGCGGGTCACTTCAAAGGGTATCAGGTTGAGCATATTGATTGGCGCAAAAACAAAGCAGCAGATGCTTTGAGCCGGCTCGGATCTCAGCGTAAACCGGTACCTCCTAATACCTTTTTAGATATCTTGCATAACCCGTCTGTTAAGTTGCCTACAGAAGAGGATTTGGTTGTTCCTGATCCGGAGGCTCAATTGGTGGCTGCTTTGCATATTGTACCGGATTGGACGGTTCCATATCTGGCGTATATGAACCGGGGCGAGTTACCAGACGATGAAGTTCTGGCTTGGCAGATAGTCCGGCGATCCAAGTCCATGGTTATTCACAATGGCGAGTTACACCGCTGTAGCGTTTCAGGCGTATTTCAGCGTTGTGTTTCTCCGAAAGAAGGCCAAGTGATCCTACGGGAAATTCATGAAGGGGATTGTGGTCATCATGCCGGTTCAAAGTCCCTGGTTGCAAAGGCTTTTCGACATGGGTTCTACTGGCTGATAGCTCATGCTGATGCGGAGGATCTGGTAAAGCGATGTGATGCTTGTCAAAAGTTTTCACGCAGAGCTCATGTTCTGGCTCAAGAACTACGGATGATTCCTATCACTTGGCCTTTTGCCACTTGGGAGCTTGATATGGTGGGACTCTTTAAACGTTCCAAGGATAAGAAGACCCACCTATTGGTGGCAGTTGATAAATTCACCAAGTGGGTTGAAGCGGAGCCTATCAGCAAGTGTGATGCGGCTACGGCGGTTCAGTTTCTCAAAAAGATTATCTTCCGCTTTGGCTTTCCACACAGCATCATCACGGACAATGGCACAAACCTTTCTAAAGGTGAGATGGAAGATTTCTGTCAGAGAGAGCACATCCGTCTTGATTTAGCATCTGTGGCGCACCCTCAATCCAACGGTCAAGCAGAGAGAGCCAATCAAGAATCTTGAAAGGTATTGAACCCTGGGTCATGATTCCCTTGAAGCGGACGCCGGGTTGTTGGGTGGAAGAATTACCTTCTGTCTTATGGAGCATCAACACCATCCCCAATCGTTCAACATGATACACACCTTTCTTCATGGTGTACGGGGCAGAGGCGGTCCTCCCAAGTGATATTCGTCATGACTCGCCCCGGGTTGCTAATTATGTTGAAGTGGACAACGAGCAAGCACACCAAGAGGCGCTGGATCTGTTAGATGAGAAACGGGACATGGCTCTGGCTCGATCAGCGGTTTATCAACAAGACCTACGGCGTTATCACAGCCGCCGGGTTAGGACAAGAACCTTTCAAGAAGGCGACTTGGTGCTCCGACTCATCCAGGATCAGACCGACATGCACAAGTTATCCCCACCTTGGGAAGGACCCTTTGTGGTCAGCAAAAATCTGCACAACGTGTTGGGGAATGTAGTAATTTCAAAAAAATTCCTACGCACACGCAAGATCATGGTGATGCATAGCAACGAGAGGGGAGAGTGTTGTCCACGTACCCTCGTAGACCGTAAGAGGAAGCGTTATGACAACGCGGTTGATGTAGTCGTACGTCTTCACGATCCGACCGATCCAAGTACCGAACGTACGGCACCTCCGAGTTCAGCACACGTTCAGCTCGATGACGATCCCCGGACTCCGATCCAGCAAAGTGTCGGGTATGAGTTCCGTCAGCACGACGGCGTGGTGACGATGATGATGTTCTACCAACGCAGGGCTTCGCCTAAGCACCGCAACGATATGACCGAGGTGGAATATGGAGGAGGGGGCATCGCACACGGCTAAAGAACGATCACGAAGATCAACTTGTGTGTCATGGGGTGCCCCCCTGCCCCCGTATATAAAGGAGCAAGGGAGGAGGAGGCCGGCCCTAGGAGGAGGGCGCGCCAAGGGGACTCCTTCTTTCCTAGTCCAACTAGGAGAAGGGGGGAAAGGAGGGAAGTGGAGAAGGAAGGGAGAGGGGGGCCGTGCCCCAAACCCTTTGTCCAATTCGGACTGGGCTTGGGAGGGGTGCGCGCCACCTCCTGGCTCCTTCCCATTAAGGCCCAATACTCTTCCCCGTATTCACGTAACTCCCCGATACTCCGAAAAATACCCGAATCACTCGGAACCTTTCCGAAGTCTGAATATAGTCGTCCAATATATCGTCTTTACGTCTCGACCATTTCGAGACTCGTCGTCATGTCCCCGATCTCATCCAGGACTCCGAACTCCTTCGGTACATCAAAACTCATAAACTCATAATAAAACTGTCATCGTAACTTTAAGCGTGCGGACCCTACGGGTTCGAGAACTATGTAGACATGACCTAGAACTATTCTCGGTCAATAACCAATAGCGGAACCTGGATGCTCATATTGGCTCCTACATATTCTACGAAGATCTTTATCGGTCAAACCGCATAACAACATACGCTGTTCCCTTTGTCATCGGTATGTTACTTGGCCGAGATTCGATCGTCGGTATCTCAATACCTAGGTCAATCTCGTTACCAGCAAGTCTCTTTACTCGTTATGTAATGCATCATCCCGCAACTAACTCATTAGTCACATTGCTTGCAAGGCTTATAGTTATGTGCATTGCCGAGAGGGCCCAGAGATACCTCTCCGACAATCGGAGTGAGAAATCCTAATCTCGGAATACGCCAACCCAACATGTACCTTCGGAGACACCTGTAGAGCTCCTTTATAATCATCTAGTTACGTTGTGACGTTTGGTAGCACACAAAGTGTTCCTCCGGTAAACGGGAGTTGCATAATCTCATAGTCATAGGAACATGTATAAGTCATGAAGAAAGCAATAGTAACATACTAAACAATCAAGTGCTAAGCTAACGGAATGGGTCAAGTCAATCACATCATTCTCCTAATGATGTGATCCCGTTAATCAAATGACAACTGATGTCTATGGTTAGGAAACTTGACCATCTTTGATTAACGAGCTAGTCAAGTAGAGGCATACTAGTGACACTATGTTTGTCTATGTATTCAGACATGTATTATGTTTCCGGTTAATACAATTCTAGAATGAATAATAAACATTTATCATGAAATAAGGTAATAAATAATAACTTTATTATTGCCTCTAGGGCATATTTCCTTCACAACGGATCATACTACCTCACTGACGTTCGAGACAACTCACGCAAGTCTGAGGAGGAGACCCGGCGGCCATGGAACATAGCTCTCTTACGGCCTTACTACACTTGAGCCGTAGGCTTTTCTTATGTACATATTTCGACAATGTATATATTATGATCAATAAATAAACCAGCATCCTTGCTATAAGCAGGGCCTCTGCTGTTTTTTCTCATATATCCTATGAGTTACATGGGGGCTTCAGCTGAACCGGAGTACTGCCTGTTAAACCGGCTATCACGCCATAACATAGCTTGGGAGCTTCACACCCAAGGGGCCAAAGAGAGTCTGGATGCTATGCACAGCTCAAACATAGGCACCCAATGAGCACAACTCATCACATTACTTGGGGGCTCCTTGTGTCAAATACCAAGGAGTTTGAAAGGACCCTTGTAGCTGGGTATCGACCCACGGCTTGGAAGCCTGGTATTTTACCTAAAACCCCGGGTTAACCTGCCTTCATCAAGTAAGACACTCCTATCCAGGTAATCCTGGCATGACCCTCCGAACATTTGACAGTTACTCTCATTGAGACCCTGAACTTGTCAAAGTTAAAACGGTGATTGGTTAGTTGGAGGTCCATCTTAAAAGGCTTTGCTAAATGGTTCAACTCAGCGGCCTGGCAGCCCATGAAAAGCCTCGAATTTGGGCCTAGCAGCCCTTGAAAAGCCTCGACTACACGGTTTTATTTGTGTTCGTCACTTTTCTTTTTGATCAATTTTATGTTAAACCGGTTTCTTTGACCTGGTATGACTTGTCAGTCATCCTACTAGCCCGGTGTTCATTAAACCGGCTTGGTTTTCAACTAAACATTGACAAACCTTATTATCATACTGGAGTTCGTTAACCCAGCCTGGCTTTGACTACTCGTCGCTAGTTTTGATCATCTGGTGTTCATCATCACCCGGTATGACTTATTATACGCCATCAGTGCATAATGGTGTTATACAAGAACTTCAGATTTGGGTTTTCACCCTTATTTAATCAAAGTTGGTCAACCAACTAAAGTGATATTACATCACAGGTATGAGTCATTTCATATTTTTTTACGGTTTGATTATCCGTCAGGCCTTATCTTGGGCATTATGACCCGTCCGGCGGTAAACTGCCAGGACACTTTCTTTTTATGCAGACAAAGGGATTGCATATTATGATACATGAACAAACATTTGAAATTATCATGGCGGATCACATAAAGTATCTCCTACTACACGATGGCAGCAAATCAAAATATGTTTGCTAGCCTATTACAAGGCACTTAACAGCCCAAAATCTGGAATTGTTTTCAATCGGACAGTTTTTGACATATCAACCGGATTGCCGAATCAAGCTTCATCGCCATGTTGATGTGAAGTAGATGGGTCAACTGGCGTCGGTTCAGCCTCCTCCTCCCCATCCAATGGCTGGAAGTCAGTGGTGGTCCAGTCAATCCGGGTTAAGGCCTGAAAGACAGCCTCTTCACTTATAAGCTCAGTCGGATCAACGTCAGGGGCGTAAGTGTGCTTACGGATTGGCGGAATAAGATTTTGCACTTCGGAAATAACAGCCTCAACCCGTTTGTTGTTAGCATCATAGAAGGATCGGTGAACCGTCAAGTTAGCTTCTTCTGCCAACTGACTCGCCAGAGGACGCATCTCCCTCGTCACACGTCTGAGGGCTTCGTTATCAAACACTTCCCCGTTTTCTTGTTCACTGGGGAAGCCCTTGGCTATATCAACTGGATCAAGATCAGCTATCCATGCCTTGGCTCGAGTAAGTGCTAAAAAAGTGCCAGCCCTGGCAGCGGATCGCTTCAACTCTTCTATCTGTGCTGGTGTCATAGATAACCTGGTCAGCGTATCCTTGATCAGTGTTGGGGCCGCATTGTTGTAGGAAGATGCGCAGATAACCCGCTGGGCACCGGTATACAACTGTTCAATCAGCGTATAGGCGGCCTTGAGCTTCTTCCGCATATCAGAACCCAGATGAGCAATGCAGCTACCTATAGATGTTTAAGGATTTCAAGTTAAACCGGCAAATTTTCAAAGAGGAATATTCATAAAGCCTTGGTAAACAGCGCTTACCAAATATTGCAGAAGTCGTGGCATTGACTTGGCACTTTAATCCAGTAAGCTCTTTCGTCATCGGTTTAAGAGCCGATTCAGCGTATTCCGCCCGCTTCAGCAATCCATCCTTTTCGGTATCCCAGTTGGCCCGCTCAGACTTGAACCACTCTTTAAGCTGCTCCATGGTGGTTAAGGAAATTTTCAATTCATCCCTGGCCTTGGTAGTTTCTGCTTGTTGGGTTTTCAGATTTTCTTGAAGATCGGCAATTTGAGAGACTTGTTGATTTATCTCACTCTGCAACAGTAAGAAGAGCATGTCAATACCTTTTTAAAAGTCCCAAGCATATAACCAGTTATACACTTGGCACTTGGGGGATAATGTGTGTTTGATCAAACAATACGCAATGAAAATCAACAAAGTATAGTACATAATATAAAAGTCCCGGTTTGACTTTTTAAAGACAAACCGGCCCTTGGGGGCTACAATGCAATGAAGGTACAGAGCAAAAGATCAAACTGTTTACCTCATAGCGCTCCTTCATCAAATTTACCAAACCGGCTTCATAATCCCGGCTGGTGTAAAGCCGGTTCAAGAAGCCGGAGTGAAGGTCTTGAGCAGAAAGATCAACATAGGCTGACAAATCAGTCTTCCCCTTCCCCTTGCTCATAGCAGCAAATTCATCCTTGGCAGTGTGCTTTGATAGAGCAACCGGATTACTAGGGCGGTATACGCAGTGCCAGTAACAACAACATCATCATCTTTGGCCGGGCTTGACGGATTGACATTCTTAACAAGGCTTGGCGCTTTGGCAGCAGGGCTCGGCGGTCTGTTAACTAGGCTTGGCGGATCAGCAGTTGAATCCCGCTGCTCAACAGTTGGACTTGGAGGGGCATGAGGATGTGATGTATCAACATGTACATCCGGTTCAACTTCTGGCGGGTTAGCATCAGCGCCTGGGTTTTGCGGAGCAGAGCTGTCTATGGCAATCTTAGGATTTTCGCCATCATTCTCTGGGGTCTTCTCCGGATCAACATCATCAGTAGGGTCGCTGGTCTTGGCTTTCTTACTTAATCGGGCCTTGGCACTACAACATCAAAAGTTAGAATATGATAAACCGACACATGAAGAAACAAGTTGAGGAATAATGTACTTACCCAGTGATGGTCTTAAGGGGAGGCAGCTGAGTGGTTGATGAACCGCCAGAGGAGTTGGAAGATGCCTGGTAATTCGGGTCAGACGGATTGAGTGGGCATCGGAAGAAACCCTTCAAAGGATAAAGTTTTTCAGGAGAGCAAGTCACCTCTGGACGATGTTTCCGGGTTGGTGTATCTGCTAGACCGGACGAAGTGATTTGCTGACCACTATTCTGGGTTGTGCGACACTCTTCAACTTGCTGTGTCTTCAAAGAAAATTTTGGATCCAAATGAGCAAGGGGGTGAGATTGTTTTACTTTCCGGACTGTACGGCGGACTCTTTGAACCGGTACAAGATCTGAATCGGAAGAAAGAAGGATTACCTCAACATGGTCTGCGTGGCTGGCCTCAGCATCATCCTGGGAATAGTCATTGTCAATAAGATGTACGAAAAAAGAACCAAGTGAGTCAAGTTCTACCTCTGCGTCTGATTCCTCATCTTCTGGTGGATCAGAAGACTCGGCGGTTTTCTTCTTGGCAACCTTCTTGGTGACCTTGCTCTTTGCACGAGGAGCCCTGGCCGGTTTAGTCCGTTTCCAGAAGGAGCTGTTAGCCTGTGAAATAAAGGCAAGAAAAGGTTAGCACATGATTAATGCGGAGGCGAATCAATAAGTATTAAGATGAACTTTACCGCTGGCGGTTTATTGGAGACGCAAAAAGGTGGCAACCCAGTTTGGCTACATGCAGAGATCGACTCATCAAGCATTTTCTTCACGGATTCAGTAACTTCAAGATCTGTCATTACTACTTCATGATATCGTTGAGGGTCTTTGACGTTGCCAGTATATTCATGCATCAATTCGGGGCGGCGGCTTAAAGGCAGAATGCCCCAAGATACCCAGCAACGGACAAGGTCAATGCCAGTCAAACCGTTGGCCATGAGAGCCCGGAGCTTGGCGATTTGAGGTGCAAAGTTTTTCCGCTCCGAGGCGGACAAGCGTGAAGGTAATGGGTGACCGTTGCTAAGCGGTGAGGACGGTAACCCGGCAAAGGATTTTCTCCATCAGGGGCGGTGTTCCGGCAGTAAAACCAAGTCTGGTTCCAATCTTTAGGATGGCTATGATGTTTTGCATGTGGGAAGTCAACTTCTTTCCTCTTCTGAATTGAAACACCATCGAGTTCTGTGTTGGGACCGTCAGAGAACTCTGTACGGAGGTTCAAGTGGAAAAAATCCCGGAACAACTCCACAGATGGCTCTTCTTGAAGGTAGACTTCACAGAATACTTGAAAGTTGCATATATTGGACACGGAGTTCGGACCAATGTCTTGTGGATGGAGCTGGAAGCTTGCGGGGACATCTCGGAAATTTTTTGATCCGGGCGGGCTGAATCCCCAGTCTAAGTGTTGCATAAATACATCACCTCTCCATCTCGAGGTTCAAGTGAGCATTCAGAGCCCGGGACTCGCCAGTGAAGGACCCTTTTTGAGGCTAAAGCGCCAGTGGTGACATATCCGTTGATTTGTGTTTCCGTGATCCGGGACGGAACCCAATTGCAAGTAGAGAATTGTTTGGTCATCTCGGAAGGAGAACTGAAAGGAAAAAATAAAAGCTGGTTTACAATTAATGGTTTAAGTGTACAAATTCAGTGTTAAACTAGAGAATTGCCGTCAAGTTCAGTTGGTGGTTTAAAAGAGGGCTAATGATATATGGCGGATTGGTGGTCACAGGTTAAACCGCCCATAGGCAGAAGGGCCAGGATTCAAAAAATTTGCTAAGTGTCACAAAAACAGGTTTCACACAATGACCAAATTTATTTGGATCTACCACGCCTCAGTAAAGAAAAATTACTGCGACTTATAAATGGCGTTGAAGCAGAGCAGGGAAGGTCGTGTACTCTACAGAAGAAAGGGAAGATCGGCTAATATTAAAGATAGATGCAAAATAATTACCACGCAAGATCTACACAGTTATTGGATCAAAGTAACCACGACAGAAGGAAAAGCTAAGAGTTGAGGACGAAGAACGAAGAACTGTACAGATGAACACATGAACCCTAGCATAGATCTAACGATGCAGGAAGGAGGAAACTCACCGGTGCAGATCTACTGCGGAAGGAAGCAGCGAGCTCTGGTTCGTTTCAGGTTGATGCAGCGGCCTGTGTCGATGAAGCTCTCAAGGGTCGCGGACGGCGGTGGAGCTTCGGAGCTTGGGCGTTGCGAGGAAGAAGAAAGCATAGAAGGGGAAAAGGAGAAAAGGGCCCTCGGGCTTTTATTTATAGAGGAAAGGATAAATGGCAGGCGCGAGAATCAAGGAGCCTGAAGCGGCAGAGTGGGCGCGCCTGTCGCCTCGATTTTCGGGACGACCATTAATGAGGGGAATCTTTTTAATCTTTTTATACAGAGATGATGTCAGGATGGACCGTTGCTGTGTCTAGAAGATGATGTCACGGCGGTTTAACAAAATTTACAGGAGAAGACAATATGGCGGTTTATGGAAATACAAGATGACGATTTACAAGGTATCTTTGAAGTATTGAAGATTGACATGAACAGGTTCAAATCAATCTGGGGCCTAATGTTGGAGATATAGCTACTGAGTGTAAACCGGCCAGGGGGGGCCGGTTCACCCTCAACTATGCAGAAGCCCATGAAGACCCAGAAGATGGCGCTTGACTAATAAAGCTTAGAGGCCCGAAGCCCAAAGGCGGATTAGGGCCCATAGTGGTAAACCGCCGTGAATATATAACTTGTAATATAAGTTAGGAAAGGAGAGACCGAGCCGGACACTTTGTATGAGTCGGCTTCGGGCTCAGAAACTGGCCAAGGCCAACTTGTGTATATAAAGGGCGACCAGCGCGCGTTCGAGGACAACAGATAACAACTCGAGACCCAGGCAAGCGTATTTGCTTCCTGGTCATCGAAACCCAATCAATCCCATCACAACTAGACGTAGGCTTTTACCTTCATTGAAGGGGCCGAACTAGTATAAAACTCTCGTGTCCCTTGTCCGGTTTAACCCCTTCAAGCTAACCCATTGCGATGGCTCCACGACTAAGTCCTTTCATGAGGACATCTGACGTGTTAATTCCACGACAAAGTATTTAGTAGCAAAGTAGTATGGAAGTAACGGTAATTGTGGCAAAAGTAACAATAGCAGTTTTGTAATGATTGTAACAGTAGCAACAAAAAAGTAACTTAGCAAAGATCAATATGTGAAAAGCTCATAGGCAATGGATCAGTGATGGATAATTATGTTGGATGACATGCAACATGCAACAGTTATAACTTAGGGTGAGACAGAACTAGCTAGCTCCAATTCATCAATATAATGTAGGTATGTATTCCGTATATAGTCATATGTGCTTATTGAAAAGAACTTGCACGACATCTTTTGTCCTACCCTCTCGTGGCAGCGGGGTCCTAATGGAAACTAAGGGATATTAAAGCCTCCTTTTAATAGAGAACTGGAACAAAGCATTAGCACTTAGTTAATACATGAACTCCTCAAACTACGGTAATCACCGGAAAGAATCTCAATTATTGTCACCTTGGGGGTATGCGGATCATAACTCGTAATAGGTGTCCACAACTTGCAAGATCGGATCAAGAACACAAATATATTCAGGGAAACATAAAGGGTTCGGATCTGAATTAATGGCAATCGGACCCTAGTGACAAGCATTAAGCATAGCAAAGTCATAGCAACATCAATCTCAGAACATAGTGGATACTAGGGATCAAACCCTAACAAAACTAACTCGATTACATGATAAATCTCATCCAATCCGTCACCGTCCAGCAAGTCTACGATGGAATTACTCACGCACGACGGTGAGCATCATGAAATTGGTGATGGAGGATGGTTGATGATGATGGCGGCGTTGATTTCCCCTCTCCGGAGTCCCGAATGGACTCCAGATCTGCCCTCCTGATGAAGAACAGGAGGCGGCGGCTGCTCCGTATCGTAAAACACGATGAATCCTTCTCTCTATTTTTTTCTCACCAGAAGTGAATATATGGAGTTGGAGTTGATGTCGGTGGAGCTTCATGGAACCCACAAGCCAGGGGCGCGCCCAGGAGGGTAGGGTGCCCCCACCCTTGTGGTCGCTTGGTGGGTCCCCTCTGGTTGATTCTCTCACCAATATTTTTATTAATTCCAAAAATATTATCCGTAAATTCTCAGGTCAATCCGAAAACTTTTATTTCTGCACAAAAATAACAGCATGGCAATTCTGCTGAAAACAGCGTCAGGCCGGGTTAGTTTCATTTAAATCATGCAAATTAGAGTCCAAAACAAGGGCAAAAGAGTTTGGAAACGCAGATACGATGGAGACGTGTCATCCACCTCCACACCACCACAACCACCACCAAATATGCTAAAAAAATCTTCAACAAAATGCTCACCACGACCACCACGAGCTACCCCATCAGTAGATCAAAGTCTCCCTTGCCTCCCCCAACTCCACAACGCATCCACAGTGGCAAATCAACAAAACATGGCTCAGTTTGGTGTACAAATGGGAGAGTCTTTTAGTGGGAAAAAGAAAAAAACAAAGAAAGAACAGACAAAGAGGAAGAAATGGGCGTGGGCATGGGGCCGACACCCTGTCGGCCTGCTGATGGCCGACAAGGCTGGACCCCAGCCGATGGGATGCAAACGACGTGGCTTGGCCACTGGTCGGCCACCACGTGAATGAAAGGCCAGCTGTCGGCCTCCGATTGGCAGAGAGGAACCAGTCGGCCACTGGTCGGGCGACTAGATCCAGTTGGCTATTAGAAGGCCGACAACGTAATATTAAAAAAAATCAGCATAATGTTTCTAAAAATTAATAATAAAAAATATATTATTTTGAAAAATAGCACTCCTTGGCACGGGTCACAGAGACCGGCGACAAGGCAGGTAGCGGCGAAGACGAGCAGTGGAAAGAGCGCTGCCTCGCAGCGCCACCAGAACTGATGCGTCAATCAAGCTGTAGCGGTCGTCAGTGAAGACCTTAGCAGCGATCATGGCTGATGCGAGTGGGGAAGGAAGAGGGTGGCGCGCTCCAGGTTCGCGTACGTCCGCAAGCTTCTCCCGACCAGCTCGAGGTGCCGTCACGGGAGAGGTTGACCGCCGCCTACTCGCCCGTGCCGACCTTGTCGCGAGGAAACCATCCTCATCCTCGTACTCATGTCGGCGCCACCGGCAGCAGCCACCTCCGTTACTTAGAGCATCTCCAACAGACGCGCTAAACAAGCGCCGCGCCGCAAATTAGGCCATTTTAGCGCGCGCGCAACACGGTGGGTGGCTCTAGCGGGCGCGCAATAACCGCGCGCGCGCTATAACGAGTTGGGCGCGCGGTCGGATACGCTATCTCGCGCAGTGTATTTGGTGTGCCTGCTTCCGCGCGTGGCACACTCGAGCGCTCGCGCCGCACTCTCTCCTCTCCACCTCCCCGCGCGCGCCGGCGCCGGCAAACTGCACCCATGGATGCACACGCCGGCACCCAATCACCCCATTGTACAGCCGTGACCCCTCCCCCGCCACTGCCACCGCCGCCGCCGGAAACCCTAGCGCGGGGAGCGTTGGCATCGCCACCACCGGAGCTCCGCCGAGCATCGGCCTCGCACGCAGCCTCTTCTTGCCGCCGCGGATGACCACGGCGACGAGTGTCGTCGCGCCGGCCCCGTCCCATGCCGATGCCGCACCCTCGAAGCTCCCCAATTTGGCGCGGCCGAAGAAGGGCAAGACATCCGTGAAGAAGAACAAGGCGGCGGACAGCTCCGGCAGCTCGAAGGCGAGGGGAAAGAAGCTTGCAGGGCGTTTGACGGGCGCGGCGGCTACCGAAGCGCCGGCGAGCTCACTCGTTGAGCCGGCCGCCGACGCGCACCACGTGTTTGACGAAATGCCCCCAAGGTAAAAAAAACCAACTTTTATTTTCTTGTTATTTTTTCAATGCATCATCATATAGATAGCTTATTTGCATTGTTCAAAAAAATTTGTAGTCTCAACGATGATGCATACATGTCAACTATGGGTGTTGGCTCCAACAATTCGCATTGGTCTCAAACCAATGACATCCATTTCGAAGACCATGAGTTTGAGGTGGACGAGGAGGGTGAGGGCATTGTCGACGCGCCGAAAGGAAGAGAGGGCAATTACACCAACAAAGATGACATCTTACTATGCAATACTTGGTTGCAAGTGTCGAGGGATCCATCTGTTGGTGGTGATCAAAGTAGAGATGCTTATTGGGGGCGAATGAAAGAACACTTTGATGCTCACAACATGAGTGGAATTGACCGCTCCGAGAGATCACTTCGGTCCCGATGGTCGACAATCAACTCAGATTGTCAAAAGTGGGCGGCCGCACAAAAGGCGGTTGACAAGTTGAACCCAAGTGGCACAAATGAGGATGACAGAGTAAGTGGCATTTCATACATGTTCATCATACTTGTTTTTGGTGTCCAAAGTGCTAACTTCTTTTGTTTTTCTTGTAGTACAACATTGCACAAAACTTGTTCAAAGAAGAGGAGAGGAAAACCAAGAAGGGGAAGATCAAGAAAGGAAGAGTCTTTACCTTGCCTCATTGCTACAAGTTGTTGAAGGATGATGAGAAATGGAAGAAGCGTGAAGATTTGGATGATTTGCATTTGAGCAACAAACGCAAGCGAACAATTGAGTTGAATGATGATGATGAGGATGAGGAGGAGGATGCATCAAGTGATGACGGCAAGAGAAGCCCCACACCCAACTCGGTTTCATGCTCGAAGCCAAAACGACCGGATGGGTGCAAGAAAGACAAAACCGAGAAGAAGAAGAGGAAAGGAGATGATGAGCTCAAAAATGCTATGGAAGCAATTGTGAAGGCAAGAAAAGAAGCCAATGAGGTGAGGAAAATGGCAAGGAACCAAGATGTCGCGGCCGAGGAGAGGAGGTTGGCGGCCGAGGAGAGAAGGGTGGCGGCCGAGGAGAGGAAGGTGGCTTTGGAGGAGAGGAAGGTGAGCAATGAGGAGCGAACTAGATTGTTGGAATGGGAGAAGCACTTGTTCTTCTTGGACACATCCAACCTCAATGAAGCGCAAAAGGAATATGTCAATCTTGCCCGTGAAGAAGTGTTAATGCAAAAAAGAGCCATGATTCGTGCAATGGGTGGCGGTGGCCTTGGCGGCATGGGTGGCGGGGGCCTCGGCGCCATGGGTGGCGGTGGCCTTGGCGGCATGGGTGGCGGTGGCCTTGGCGGTGGCATTGGTGGTGGCCTTGGCGGCATGGGTGGCGGTGGCCTTGGCGCCATGGGTGGCATGGGTGGCTTCGGAGGTACCATGAGCGGTTTAGGTGCCATGGGAGGCATGGGTGCACCTCCGGCCGCCATGGGAGGCATGGGTGGCTTTGGAGCACCCCCCGACACTATGGCCGCCATGGGAGGCATGAGTTTTGCTTCTCTCATGGGAAGCATGGGTGCACCTCCGGCCGTCATGGGCGGAATGTCTTTCGATGTGCCTCCTCACACACATTCCCATGAAGACGTCGTTGAAGATCTTGCCAACACCGTCGGAGCTTCACATGATGCGGTGCGCGATGCGGTGCGTGATGAGGAGAGGGAGGAAGATTCATCTTCGGAGGCGGAAGAATCGTCTTCGGAAGATGAGGACGAAGATGAGGAAGAGGATTGATGTGTCTTTCATTTGTGTCTTGAACTTGGTTTGCGTTTTGAACTTGGTTGGATGAACTTGTGGGCTTGATTTTAAACTTGTGGGCATGAACTTTTATTCATCAACTTGTTTGTGTCAAATTTTATATGTCATGTTCATTGCATTTTGAATGTTTCAAACTCATTTTGTGTCCAAAATGCCATATATGCAATGCCTGGTGAGTCGCGCGCGCTGCATTATAGCGCGGCTGTTGGAGCCTAAATCAGCCGAAACGCGCGCGGCATAGTAGTTTTTAGCGCGCGGCGCGAAGCGCGACTGTTGGAGATGCTCTTATGTCCTTCACTGTGGCTTTTCTTTTTCGGTGCCACACGCCGCTTGACATGGGGCCTCCTCCTGTTGATTTTGAATGTAGTGCCACCGCACGACACGATTAATCGCTAGTAGGCATTGCTAAATATATTCATTTTGGTGGTAGCACATTATATTTGTTTTTGTTCAATGACGACGGTACTGTAAAATTTCTCAACTGCTTTTTTTGTTGTTCGTGATATTAGTGTAAGAGCGTTTACAACCTAGCGCTCCAAACCCGCCTCAAACCGCCGGGCAGCCGGCCCGATCACTGACCAGTCATAAAAATTCGACCCAGACGGGCGCCGGCCCTGTCACTGACCAGTCACAAAAATTCAATTCAGACGGGCGCCTCAAACGCCCGAGCGGCCGGCCCGGCCATTGATTAGTCACAAAAATTCGACCCAGATGGACGTCACAAACGCCCTGCTGGCCGGCCCGGTCACTGACCAGTCACAAAAATTCGATTCAGAGGGGTGCCTCAAACGCTCGGCCGGACAAGCACCCCTCATATCCAGCCCAAATATGAGGCGTATATGGAGGCGCCCGGGTGCGTCTGCCAAGTCGGATCCGACCAATGCTAGCCCAAATATGAGGCGTATATGGAGGCGCCCGGGTGCGTCTGCTAAGTCGTATCCGACCAATGCTAGCCCACCCGACCCCACATATATTCATCCCCATCCGCTCAACAGACCAACCTAGCCACTTTACTTCACACCCCTTCATCACTCAATCTGCCATCCGGCAATCATCGGCCTTCTCCTGCTTGGTAGGTAGCGTATCTGACTCCGAACAGTCCAGATCCGTCGACTGGGGTGTCATCCCATGCGGGTTGGAGGAGGCAATGGCTGTCCGCATTGCACTCTGCCGCTCCCGGGAGGATAGCACCCGGCTGATGGCAGGACCTGTCCGACGCGATTCCATAGCGTCGGCGCATAGGGCGCTCGGATCCCCTGGGGCTGGATCATCGCGGTCCCGGGAGCCTTCAAAACTCCCCTTCCCCATCATCGCGTCTAGCGAAGTATTAGTCCCACTAGGACCGGTGTGTCCGGCGTGAGAAGGAAAGAATAAAGGTGGCGGAGGCCCGCCTCATTGCCGACATGGCGGCGGCGGAGGCCCGTCTCGCTGCCGACATGGCAGTGGCGGAGGCGGCGACGTGGGTGGCCGAAGAGGAGGAAGTCATTCGCGCCCGCATTGTAAAGAAGCGGCAGCGGAGAAACACCCAGACCCTCACCCGAGAGCAGAATGGGGCGATCCGTGCCATGGCCGGATTGCCACCCAAAGAGGAGAAGGAGAACAACCACGGGATAGCTGTGGTGAGCAGATTTGACTTGATCCATACTTTGTCTTTGACCGGTACTTCTGCGAGAAGGACGACAATGGCGCAGGGAAAGGCAAGGGCAGCCGTGGATGATCTTCTCCACCATAACCCAACATGCAAAATTTTGGTAGTCCGACGAGCGGATCCGGTGATGTAGTAACCGTACAATGTGTGAAATGCATCGTTCATGTAGTTGCATGAATTTGTATAGATTTGAGGATGCTAATTCAGGTGTTCGGTTGTGAGAATGATAATTTGAGGCTTGGCCGGTCAGTGTCCGCAGACGCGCCACGTCTGCGAGCGTTTGAGAGGTCGAATTTGCCAGATCTGATTGTAAATGCTCTAAGAGATAGCGGATCCTTTAGTTAGCCATTTTTCTTCCCTCCCTCGGACGCGTTTGTTTTTTTAGCTGTGAAACACTTTTTAGTTGAATGATGCATAATAACTTCTGTTATGTACCCAATTTTTTCTTAGGCTAGTAATGCATTGCAGCAGTGTTGGATCATGGCAAGTGTTTAATCTAGTACTCCTTTCATTGCTTAAAAACGGTCTTATATTATGGGACGAAGGAAGTATATGGCAACTTTCAAGGTTTTTTGTTCTTCACACATAGCTGTAGCGTGAAGCTCATGCAGTGGTTCGCTGAGGCCGCCATAGCGTTGTGCTCTATGGGGAGCGATGTCACCTTCGCCAAAGCCGTTTAGCCGCACCTAGTTGACCTTTGTCTCAGACCGCGGCAAGGTGGTTTTGTGGCCTTTGGCCAGCGTCAAGGCCGGCGACTTCGAGGCTAATAAGCAGTACGCCTTCGAGATCTCTCTATTTGAGTCTGCTATCATTTTCTCTGTTACCATTCTACTCTAGTGTTAGTACCATTTCTTGGTAATCACTACTGATAACACATGGAAAATTATTTTTCTCATGCTCACATGGAAAATTCATAAAAAAATTGGTTCTAATAAAGATGACGAATTTAGGTCTTTCAAAACACCTTTTCTCAAAACATGGCAAATTGTTTAAAGATATTAATGCTCTCATGGAAACATAAGATTGTTGTGCCACACACATGACAAATTCAATTATTTTTCGTACGGTCTCATGTCATTTTCAAAGCACAATTCTACCTAAACATGGTAATTTCTAGATTTTGTTTTAATGTCACTAGGCAACTCTATGAATTTTTTTGATCTGTACATATGGCAATTTTTTAAACTATTGGAGATTTCTTTTTTTACCACGGAAAATTCAGAAAAAAAAATTGGTTATATGAATTGTTTTTCTGAACATGCAAAGTTTGTGTGAGCAAAACCATTGTAAATTCTTTTTCGTATTGTTTTCTTGGCTTTGAGCAATGTTTTTATGCAACACAAGGCAGCTGGGTTGTGCCTGACCGTTTTTGGTTTGGGCCGGCTAGATCTGTGTCGGATGCGCTTGAGCATGTACAGGAGTTTAATATGCGTTTTGCTCAAAAAAAAGAGTTTAATATGCATTTGCCATGAACATTTTTGCCATTCACACCACCAGTGGAACATTTTGTTTTTTGTCGTCTGAGTTGTACAAAATTATTTACACTTATACTCCCTCCGTTCCTAAATATTTGTCTTTTTAGAGATTTCAAATGAACTACCACATACGGATGTATATAGACATATTTTAGAGTGTAGATTCACTCATTTTGCTCCGTATGTAGTCACTTGTTGAAATATCTAAAAAGACAAATATTTAGGAACGGAGGGAGTACAACGCATGGCAATTTTGGTAAAATAAATTTGCATTTTGCTATGGCAATTTCCGGCCATTTTTTTGTTATTCCACATACACGGCAATTCTCTTACACAAAAGCGACAATTTTAAAATACCATGGCAAATTTTAATATGTATCTCCCATGTCATGTTCATAATTTGTATCATTTCACGTACATGACAATTTGCTAGTACTCCCTCCGTTCGGAGTTACTTGTCTTGAAAATAGATGTATCTAGAACTAAAATACGTCTAGATATATCCATTTCTGCGACAAGTAATTCCGAACGGAGGGAGTACAAAAGATGGCCATTTTAACTGAAATACAATGGCAAAAAATTTAACATGCATCTTGCGATGATATATTTTTTTTCATAATTTCTATTTTTATTGTTCATTTTTCCATGGCATTTTCCTAATATAAATTTTCACCATGGCAATTTTTTTAAATGACAACTGACCATTATACATTTTTGCCATGCTATTATTTTAGAATTCAAAATGCTGCAAAACTTGTCATTGTAAAAGAATAACAGCATGCCAAATTGTAAATATTTTGTTCTACTTGAATGCAATTTTTTTTGAAAAAATTCACTTGTTGTAAAAAAAATCATGGCAATTTATTACTAATGCGTACAATTTAGCCAGGTTGCCAAATATTCATCTTCCGGTATTCTTTTGAACTTCTATTTGTACGTTGGCATTTTTATAGGTCAACACATGGAAATCCCCCCCCCCCGTCCCCCATGGAATGGCAATTTTGTTTCACCATTCTTTTGTGTGGTACATAATTTGTTGTGTGACTCCGCTTCAATTTTTAAATTATTTGAACATCTGAGCAGCTTCCAGCAAAAAGACAAATTCGGGTCCGAAAAAATGTTTACTGTTCATGCACTATCCTGACCCGTTTTCTTTTGCTAAGATCTACTCAGAAATCCAAATGAACTAAAATTTGGAGCGGACCTCACGTGATAAACTGTCTACCATGCAAAACAAATTGGAACTTGTTGTGAATTTGTTTCTAACCGAGTGCAGATGAGTCTGGGCACCAAAACGTCGCACTCTTTTTTAGTCTCCTATTTTATCTGCATTTACTATTCACCAGGATGCTTGTGAGCGGGATGTATATCCTAAGAAATGCGGTCCCTTAGGGCCGATTCATTAATAAAGTTTCAAGGGAGTTGCCCAATTAATTTATGGAAAACTGGGCTAAAACCGCCACAACATGCCCGTAAAAACAGGCACACCTACTACATTAAAAAAACAGGCACACATGGTGATCTCGCAACCCACAAAAGAACGCACGCATGCCGTCAAGGAGAAAAGCGTCGTCGAGGTTGCAATCCGGTGTCATCGTCCTCGCACCTACACGAGGGCGACTCCGACTCCACCATCAACGACTACCAAAGTAACCCTCGTGTCTTGTGCCAAGGCCTGCACTAAGTTGGCACCGGAACCGACCACGCGTCTTGTGCCATCGTTGTCCGGACACACCTCCTCTGCAGCTCCGACTTCAGGAAGACAAGTGAGGCACGACGACCCCTCGAACACGCCGGATGAGACTGACTACCAAAGCTCAGCAGCATCCCAACTCCACACGAAGCCGCCATCATTGACACACAAGAAGTCGCGCAACATCACATTGCTGGACGGACAACTGCTGACCGCAATGCCGCCAGCGTGCAGCCTATGGAATGCGTGAACTGGATCAAAGCTCTTCAAGGCGACGCCCCCAAGGGAGGGGTGCGACGAGGACGACGTCGTCGCCCGACACGACGCTGGGCCTTAGGCATTTCTCCGAAGATCTTGAACCGAGGGTAGGAGGTCGGAGATCTCCACGGCAGCGCCTCCAAGGAGGGGAACGGCGCCCACGGTCGTCGCCGCTTGCCGGCGGGCAATAGCGGGGCAGGTCTTCACCCGGAGCATCTCGAACACCATCTCCACGCGCCGCAATCCGCTGACCCGCTCGCCTCCCATGCAACAACCGCGCTATCGCCGTACCGGAGCCACCACGTACCTCGTCGGCACCATGTCGGGCCAGATCCGGCCGCAACCGAATCACCATCTAGCCTCACGCCGGAACCCCAGCTGCCTCCAGCCACCGGACGGACGAGGCTGCCGGGCTAGCAAGCCAGCCAGATTTGCAGCACCAAGCCGGGAGGGGGCCTGCCACCCTGCCCCATCCCGCAGCGCGGAGCTGCCGGCCCGAAGCCCAGGCAGCCCGCAGCAGCCGCTACACCGCCAAGAGGGCGCCGTCGAACATGCGTGAGCCACCGGCTGCCACCCCATCTACCAGATCCATGCGCCATGAGCCACCAAGACGCCGCCATCCACGGGATCCACAGCAACAGGAGCTGCCGAACCGAGCACCACCATCCCGCACAGACCACAGGAACTGCTCGTCGTCGCGCCAGATCTGCACTTGGCTGCGCCCGCCCACAGCTCCGCGACGCCAAGGGAGACGGCCGCCGCTAGAGAGCAGTCCTCCCGCCGCCGGCACCGCACGGGCTTTGCCCGGCGGCGGCCGGGGGGAGGGGGTGGAGGAGAGGGAGGAGGTGGCCGCTGGTTTAGGGCTGGGGCGCCCCGGTGCCACCCGGGTGCGAGAGGCAAAAGAGTGCCAGACTCGCGGCGAGTTTTTTTTTTTTGAGCAGGAAAAAAATTCATTCCACTTAGAGCTGGCGCACTATCTCAGTGTCAACCAGAATCGAAACGAAGTCTGGGCTTCAACAGCCCAAACAGAAAAAGGGACAGCAGCCCTCAAACCAAATTGCGCCAGAGAGTGCGCAACCTTATTACATTCCCTACGACAGAACATGAACTCGTAGGAACCAAATGAAGCATGGCATACACTCCTTGCTTCCCTGAAGAGAACACCCAACTCTGCTGTGTCGTAGTCCCGGCCCTTGAACGCACTGATCATCATTAGACAGTCTGATTCAAGAATGATACGCTGAGCACCCAGATCTGCCGCGCCCTCAATAGCTTTCATGCACGCACTGATCTCCGCTTGTAGAGGGCTCCGGACATACTGCAACTTCCCAGCCGCCGCTGCTAGGAAATTTCCCATTTCATCCCGAATTACAAAACCCCAAGCACCCACCTCTGACTCCGCAAGGAAGGCCGCATCCATGTTTATCTTTACCCGACCTGACTCAGGGGCAGTCCAGGACTGTTTTTGCATGCCATGTGTGTTGCCCCTAGTCTGCAAGTTCTCAAAGTCTTGAACGTGTCTGCTAATGACCCCACTCACTTCCTGGGCTGTTTTCTGTTTATCACCCGTATTCGTTTTGTTTCTCGTAGTCCACCAGTCCCATAGGAGGACAGCCACCCGGTGTTTCTTCTCTTCTGGCAGTGCACAAACAACATTTATGACCTGGAAAGAGTCCTTACAGTCGCACAGCAATAGGCGAGTCTCTTCCAGATTCTGCTCCCGCCAAACCGCCTTCACACACTTGCAGCGGAGGAAAAGATGTCCACCATCTTCATCCATGCGATTGCACATAGGGCAGCGGGTATCGAGCTCAATGTGTTTCCGTTTTATATTCATACGAGTGGGAAGACTGTTATGGGCCAGCCTCCATAAGAACATACGGACTTTCCCCGGCACCTCCATCGTCCAGATATGCTGCCATTGGACTGTATGTCTCTGGCCATTTGAGGTTCCTGCATTTTGTTGCTTCCTAGCTTCCCCCATGCTCACTCCCAAATGGTAGGCTGATTTAACAGAGAACCTGCCTTTGTTATCATAGTGCCAGGAGATAAAATCCTCCATTTCCGCTCTCACAGGTATGGAAAGGATGACTCTCGCATCCTCCTCCGTGAAGAGTTCTCTCACTAGTTCATCATCCCATGTCTCGGTAACCGGATTTAAGAGCTCATTTACCTTAGTAATGATCGCCTGGCCTTGCAGCGCTACTGGCCGTCTCGTCGTACCCCTAGGAAGCCATGGGTCCGACCAGACATTCACTTGCATTCCGTCTCCAATGCGCCAAACAATCCCTTCTTTTAACAGGTCACGCCCTCTTAAGATGCTTCTCCATGTGTACGACATTCCCGGCTGTTCCTCCGCCTCCAGAATAGAACAGTTTGGAAAGTATTTTGCCTTGAGCACAATTGCACACAGGGATTCCGGATTCTGTAAAAGCCTCCAGCTCTGCCTTGCTAGCATTGCTTTATTGAAAATATGCAGATCCCGGAAGCCTAGCCCACCCTCCTTCTTGCATTTCATGAGCTTTTCCCATCCAATCCAATGGCACTTATGCTTTCCTTCCTGTTGGTCCCACCAGTACCGGCAAACCATCGCACTAATATCATCACACATGCTCTTTGTCAAGTCAAAACATGACATTGCGTAGGTTGGGATCGCTTGGGCAACTGCCTTGATTAAGGTCTCTTTTCCTACCTTTGATAATAGCTTCTCAAGCCACCCCTGGATCCTCCTCCAGATCATCTCCTTTATGTACTCAAATTCCTTGCTCTTTGCTGCACCAAGATGCACCGGCAGCCCCAAGTACCTCTCATTATGTGTTTCTGCCGGAATCCCTAGGACTTGTAGGACCTGTTGTTTATTCTGCAGACTTGTTTTCTTGCTGAAGAACGCAGAGGACTTGTCTCTATTTATTTTTTGGCCCGACTGGCCTTCATATAGCGCAAGGATCTCCTGAAGTTTCAAGGCACTCGCCTCCGTAGCTTTCATGACAATCAGGGAATCATCTGCGAAGAAGAGATGATTTATGCTCGGAGCACCTGGGCATAGTTTGACACCCTCGATAGATCCCTCATGTGCTGCATGCTGCAGCAATTTGGAAAAGGCTTCTGCACATATGATGAAGAGATACGGAGATAAAGGGTCTCCTTGACGTAGGCCTCTCTCGGGAAGAAAGAGATCCGTTAAGCTTCCGTTCACCTTGACCCTGTATGAGACTGAGCACACACATTCCATCACCAAGCTTACCCATGATGCAGCAAAGCCCATGGCAAGCATCATGCGTTCCAGAAAGCGCCATTCCACCCTGTCATACGCCTTACTCATGTCAAGTTTCACTGCCACCAGCCCTTGTCGCCCTCCCTTTTTTTTATGCATCAGGTGGGTTATCTCATAGGCAAGTAACACATTGTCCGTGATCATCCTTCCCGGGACAAACGCAGATTGTGTTGGAGAAATCAGGTCTGGTAGTATCCCTTTCATACGGTTAGCCAAAACTTTCGAAATGAGTTTATATAAGACATTGCATAGGCTGATCGGTCGGTATTGTGTGAGTGACTCTGGGTTTTTCACCTTTGGAATCAACACTATCGTTGTCTCATTCCATCCCATGGGCATGATACCACCATTTAGCACTGTCAGGGCCTCCTCTTGTACTTTAGCACCCACCATATCCCAAAACTTTTTATAGAACAGGGCCGGCATGCCGTCCGGTCCAGGAGCTTTGAGGTCACCGGTAGCATCAAGAGCATCTCTTATCTCCTCCGCGGTGAATGGCTTAGTGAGGGATACATTCATCTCAGGCGTAACCGACACATTTATATGGCGGAAAATGTCATCATTTAGGGGGCCTGCAGAAGATACAAATAGACTCCGGTAAAAATCAGTGATGAAGGGTCCTATTTCTTCCTTCCTCTCCACAACACTTCCATCATCCCTCTTCAACCTCCGGATCATATTCACCCTCCTTCTTTCCGAAGCGTGGGCATGGAAAAAGCCAGTGTTTCGATCACCAAATTTGAGCCAATTGACATGCGCCCGCTGTTGCCAGTACACATTATATTGGTCCTCCAACCGGCTTAGTCTGTACCGCAGCAACTGTTCGCGAGAGACTTGTAGTTGGTTAATGGCTCCTCTCCGACACCGCTCCAGCTCCCTTCGGACCCCCTTTATTCTGTGCTTCAACTCGCCCAGGACCTCCCTGTCCCATTTCAGTAGTCTTGCACCGACTCTCTTCAAGACCTCGCCAACTTCTGTCTCTCCTTCCCAGAACGCATTATTCCATGCCTCCTCCACAACCTCATGACACCCTTCCTCCTGTAGCCACCGTGCCTCGAAACGAAAACATCTTTGACCCCTTCCAACGTCCGGGGATTTATCTTGCACATTTAGCTCAGCAATAACGGGGCGGTGGTCAGAATGTCTCGGATCCCCGTTAATGATTTTGTGCAATGGGAACAAGCACCTCCACTCTACATTTGCTACTGCCCTATCCAGCCGCTCCTTTGTATACCCGGTCGCGTCCCTCCAGTTATTTCTCCACGTGAACGGGTCGCCGACAAAGCCCAAGTCCTCAAGCTCACAGTGTTCCAGGGTCCTTCTGAAGGCTAGCATGCTTCCCTGGGCCCGAGCCGGCCCTCCTTCCTTCTCTCCCGCAAATAATATTTCGTTAAAATCACCCATGCAAACCCACGGTAGCTTGTCCTGCCCATGCAGATTTCGAAGAGCCCTCCATGTACTCTCCTTCTCCCCCGCCTTTGACTCTCCATACACCCCGGTGAACCTCCATTTGCTGCCATCCTCCTGCACCACATCAGCAGTAATGTGGTATTTCCCCTTCCATCTTAACTGAACATCTATCCCTCTCCTCCAAAAAAGCGCCAGCCCACCACTCCTCCCCACACAGTTCACCGCCACCATGTTCACCATATTCAATCTCCACCTCAAGAATTCCACTTCCTTCTCGGTCATTTTGGTTTCCGAGAGGAAGAGGATGTCAGGCTCTTCGGCCTTCTGGAGTTCCAGAAGGCTACGAACTGCCGCGGGGTTCCCAAGCCCCCGACAGTTCCATGAGATAACTTTCATTGCTGCTCGCAGGGCTGTTCTGACAGCCCCGCTTTATTGTCCGCCAGTGCGGCAACCTCGGTTTTGGTTTTCTTCACATCTCCTGCCATCTCTGTACCACATTCCATAGCTTCACCTCCCCTCTTTGACCCCAGGTTTACTCCCAACGGTGATCCTTCCGCTTGACTACCCTTACGTGGCTTCCTCTTGTATTTCGTCCCACCTTTCTTTCCTTCTTGTTTCAGATCTGTTGTCATCATCACGGTTTCTTTTCTTTCCCCACTGCTCTCCTCCACCCTCACACCCTCTCCTTCGTCCTTCTCTACAGCAGTGTTTACTTTCTCAACCAGAGCTAGCGTTAGCGTAGTCTCCCTCACTCCCGGCATATGCCCACTAAATGGTACCTCCGCGGTGCAAGCACTGCTAAAGTTTAGTTGCTTTCTGATAGATCCCTCATGTATCTCTTCCACCCCATCACTACTCTTTTGCTCAACCTGCATAGGATCTGTAGGCTTCTTCAACGGGCTAGTGACCTCATCATCCGGTGTTTCCTTCTCTGTAATTTTATGCCCGTCTCCATGCTTATCCTTGCGCCAACTGTCACTGTCACTACCTGTTCTACCTCTGGAGGTTCCTAGGTTCAGACTCCTACCACTCCCACTGCCCCGTCCATCAAACTTGCCTCTTCCGTGACTCCAGCTCCCCCTGCTGTTCTCACTCGTAGGCCTGGGGATATAGGCCTTAAGCCATGAGCCATATTGCTTGGTTTCCCCCTTCTTCACCCTGACCAAGCAGTCCTTCTCCACATGGTCAAGCATGCCACAGACGTAGCATAAATCTGGTAGAAACTCATACTCGAAGCGACGCCATTTCTCCTCCTCCCTCTTCCTCTTCTCATCTGTAGTCACTGCCCTTTTCCCTTCCTCCTTATCCTCCTCATCATCCAGAACAAAGCCTCTCATAATTGGCTTTGATATATCCATGCGGATCTTGATCCGAAGATACTTTCCTACTGCCATGCCATCAGTCCCCGCATCAACCTCCAGGGCCTCTCCAATAATGTCCCCGATTGCTAGGCCAGCCTCCCTACACATCATCCCGAGGGGAAGGTCATAGACACGAACCCATATTGGTATTGTCTTGAACTTGTAGTCCTTGACAGTTTTTCTCGGGTCATAATCCTCGACCACTAGCAATGAATTTCCAAACATCCAAGGGCCCTCATCCAGGGCTTTTCTTTTTCCTGAGTGCTGACGGAAGGTAAACATGTAGATGTTATCCCCAAGATCCTTGCACTCCAAACCTCTCAACGGGCACCAAACTTTCCCAAGGGCGTTCTCCATGCCTTCAGCATAAGCTGGCTTGTCGGACAGAAGTTTTGCTAGAACTTGTGGTTCCATGACCCCACTCTTTGCTCCTCCTGACCAGGCGATTTTCCTACCTTTGCTCTCCAGATCTGACAACTTGAGGCTCTTCATCAACCCTTCCACACGATCCATCTTCACCAGCACTGACCGGGGAAGAAACCAGACCAAATCTCCCGATTGGGGGAGGGGAACTACAATTCGGTGTCTCACGACGGCGCACCTAGCAGCAGACCTCAAGACCCAGCAGGGGTGGACGCGGGAGGGGCGAGGGGCGACGGTAGCGAGCTCACGAGGGGCGGCGGCCGGAGAGGGCGAGGCACCACGGGGGCGGCGGCGGCCTGGGAGGGCGAGGCACCTCGGGGGCGGCGGCGGCCGGAGAGGGCGAGGCACGGCGGCAGACCCTCACAATCGCCTCAGCGAGACCTAACCGTCACACCTGGGACGGACCGATGCGCAACTAATCAACCACTACCAGACGACTCGCGGCGAGTTGGACGAGAAGAAGATGATGTATATCCTAAGAAGTCTATCTATATTTTTGTTACTCATGGATGAATGCATTTTGGTCCTATGCTTTAGAAAGGAAAAACAGTTTGAACCCCACAACGGTTAGGGTCACTTATGCCGAATAATCCAAAAGTTCCAGGACATCAAGATCCCTCGACAAACAATCATGACATTCTACTCGCCAATGATTCAACAACATATATTAGCATCTGCGCTGATAAGATATAAGATACAGCGCGATGAAATTACGAGACGAGATAGACTCTGTTGTTGAAGCCTCTTAAGTTTCGTCGGACTTGAATTTCTACTCTGAAAATGAACGACCATATCTGCATCCCTGACTTGCATATGGGCGCAAAATGAGATTGTGTGAACGATAACCACAACTTGACAAGGACAGCCAATAATGTACGTATTTCCGAACACACCCTGAACTCGCTTTTACAGATTACAAAAATTCCTCTACTAACCTCATTAACTCAATTTGTAATAATGTACTCGTACTCACTCCGTTCCGATTTAGTAGTCATGGTTTTAGTTCAGAACTAAAACCACGACGAGTAAATCGGAACGGAGAACTAAAATTACGACGAGTAAATCGGAACGGAGGGAGTATTTCCCAACTCCTGAATCACTGTAATGATCACCACTACCATCCAAGTGCAATATCAGGACCAGTCACGCAAACGTGCCTGCTAGTTAAATGTAACTGAAATTATCAGGGAACTCTGTGAACCATAACCATACCCACTTGCTTGCATCTGCGGATCTCTTGTCCAGCAATACCACAGCATTTTCTAGGGAAGAAGCTACCCACAACAATTGTGGTACAGGAAGCCCTTCTGGGAACGCAAGTAAAACACTGACCTTGTACAGCTAGGAATTCAGCAAGTTGTTGACAGTCCCGACTAACCACAATTACACTTGCCCAGATTCTTCATAGCAAAGGATGCATTCCAAAGCTTGCCACCACATTGTGTGACGATTCGGTATTCGACTAACAATCTGTGCAACTTCTACTCGCTGTACAAGGTCAGTTCTAATGCAAAGGATACAGAGGAGCTAACTGCAGTCCCCTCCACATTTTCTCATCCAGGCTTGGGACCGGCAAAGGCAGTGTTAAACTACTCCTACTTACACACAAAAAACAGCAAACACTACAAACAATTATATTCAGCTAAGCATACAAGCCATGTAATCAACCAAAGGCAGCATTGACACCACACACGACTGGCAATAAATATTCACGCAACATTTTCGGAAGATCATCACACAGACATGGGGCACAAACAAAGAATGCCATAAATTTCAGAACCTGAATGGGAGTTAACTAATTTATCTAGTGGGATGAGCGTGATTCAAGTCTTTGCACAGAGAAAGCTTCAGTAGTTTTATGCCATTATAGGGTCGAGGGATCAGAAGATGTGTGAACAGATATTCGTGTCTTTAAAATCTATATATAGGATTTATTATTTAGTATGAAACAGAATGGGTTTGTCTGACCGTCGGGTTAAGAATATGCAATCGGTAGGAATCATCAAATTAGTACTTCGCTAGTTGCCAACTATATTAAAACCAGAAGTTGCGTAAAACTAAGAATATGTAATTGAAGAGAATATGTGGTTCAAGATTCGAATCAAGATCAAATAAGCAGTTCACCGCAAAGAAGGTCAATTAGCCATTAGAGGATGTGTGAACGCTATGAAATTATAGATTTAAGAATATGTAATTGAAGATTCCATAATAATCCATATCAAATTAGCAGTTTGACGGTAAAGAAGGTCAAATTATCCATTAGAGGACCATAAGGTGTGTGAACGCTATGAAATTGTATATGTAATGGAAGATTCCATAATCCGATCAAATTAGCAGTTTGTCGTAAAGAGACCGAATTAGCCATTGGAGGACCATAGATGTGTGGCGATTGTCTTTAAATCCGGGATGAATGAAGTATGAAACAAACTGCCATGTTGAAAGTAATCAGCGGGATATCAAATTAGCCGAGTGTTTAGGAATCATCAAACTAGCTGATAGATTTGCTAGTTGTCAATTTAACATAGGAAGATCCCCAAAAAACCGAGAAGATGCATTGAAGAATCCAGATCTCACCGCAGAAGGACCAACGAGAACATAACTTCCGAAATCAACTCCATACCAACAAACCGTAATCATATTCAGGGACATGAGCGGAGTGTTCAGGGCAAAATATTTTTGTTCAAGCTTCCATTCGTAACCTTCAACTCTCTATTTTTAGTAGCATATATATAGCAATAACATCTAACCTCTTTTTGCATATAAAGTCATCAATATTATCCAACTACAGGAGGCCACTACTGTTAAACCAACACAAGTGCGAGGGTGGGATCTTTCTTTATCACCAAAGTTAAAAATATGTGCACGCCAAAAGTTGATTTTGTGTCATAAGATGAACACGTATCCGGTTTGCGATTTAGAATCGTCCGGATCAGTGTCAAAGCTTGATCGACGTAACCATTTACGACTAGCTCTTTGTCACCTCATAAACAAGAAACATATCCTTAGTCCTTTTCAGGTATTTCAGGATGTTCTTGACCGCTGTCTAGTGATCCACTCCTGGATTACTTTGGTACCTCCCTGCCAAAATTATTGCTAAGCATACGTCAGGTCTGGTACACAACATTGCATATATGATAGAGCCTATGGCTGATGCATAGGGAACATCTTTCATTTTCTCTCTATCTTCTGCTATAGTTGGGCATTGAGTCTGACTCAACTTCACACCTTGTAATACAGGCAAGAACCCTTTCTTTGCCTGATCCATTTTGAACTTTTTCAAAACTTTATCAAGGTATGTGCTTTGTGAAAGTCCAATTAAGCATCTTGATCTATCTCTATAGATCTTGATGCCCAATATGTAAGCAGCTTCACCGAGGTCTTTCATCAAAAAACTTTTATTCAAGTATCCCTTTATGCTATCCAGAAATTCTATATCATTTCCAATCAACAATATGTCATCTACATATAATATCGGAAATGCTACAGAGCTCCCCACTCACTTTCTTGTAAATACAGGCTTCTCCAAAAGTCTGTATAAAACCATATGCTTTGATCACACTATCAAAGCGTTTATTCCAACTCCGAGAGGCTTGCACCAGTCCATAAATGGATCGCTGGAGCTTGCACCACTCACTTTCAGGAATGCAGTTTTGACATCCATTTGCCAAATTTCATAATCATAAAATGCGGCAATTGCTAACATGATTTGGACAAACTTAAGCATTGCTACGGGTGAGAAAGTCTCATCGTAGTCAACCCCTTGAACTTGTCGAAAACCTTTTGCAACAAGTCGAGCTTTGTAGACAGTTACATTACCATCAGCGTCAGTCTTCTTCTTGAAGATCCATTTATTCTTGATGGCTTGCCAATCATTGGGCAAGTCAACCAAAGTCCATACTTTGTTCTCATACATGGATCCCATCTCAGATTTCATGGCCTCAAGCCATTTTGCGGAATCAGGGCTCATCATCGCTTCTTCATAGTTCGTAGGTTCGCCATGGTCAAGTAACATGACTTCCAGAATAGGATTACCGTACCACTCTAGTGCGGATCTTACTCTAGTTGACCTACGAGCTTCAGTAGTAACTTGATCTAAAGTTTCATGATCAATATCATTAGCTTCCTCACTGATTGGTGTAGTTGTCACAGGAACCAGTTCTTATGATGAACTACTTTCCATAAGGGAGCAGGTACAGTTACCTCATCAAGTTTTACTTTCCTCCCACTCACTTCTTTCGAGAGAAACTCCTTCTCTAGAAAGGATCAGAATTTAGCAACCAAAATCTTGCCCACAAATCTATGATAGAAGGTGTACCCAATAGTCTCTTTTGGGTATCCTATGAAGACACATTTCTCCGATTTGGGTTCGAGCTTATCTGGTTGAAGTTTCTTCACATAAGCATCGCAGCCCCAAACTTTAAGAAACGACAACTTTGGTTTCTTGCCAAACCACAGTTCATAAGGCGTCATCTCAACGGATTTTGATGGTGCCCTATTTAACGTGAATGCGGCCGTCTCTAAAGCATAACGCCAAAACGATAGTGGTAAATCAGTAAGAGACATCATAGATCACACCATATCTAGTAAAGTACGATTACGACGTTCAGACACACCATTTCGTTGTGGTGTTCCGAGTGGCGTGAGTTGTGAGACTATTCCGCATTGTTTCAAATGTAAACCAAACTCGTAACTCAAGTATTCTCCTCCACGATCAGATCGTAGAAAGTTTATTTTCTTGTTACGATGATTTTCCACTTCACTCTGAAATTCTTTGAACTTTTCAAATGTTTCAGACTTGTGTTTCATCAAGTAGATATACCCATATCTGCTCAAATCATCTGTGAAGGTGAGAAAATAACGATACCCGCCGCGAGCCTCAATATTCATTGGACCACATACCTCAGTATGTATGATTTCTAACAAATCAGTTGCTCGCTCCATAGTTCCGGAGAATGGCGTTTTAGTCATCTTGCCCATGAGGCATGGTTCGCAAGAACCAAGTGATTCATAACCAAGTGATTCCAGAAGTCCATCAGTATGGAGTTTCTTCATGCGCTTTATACCAATATGACCCAACACGGCAGTGCCACAAATAAGTTGCACTATCATTATCAACTCTGCATCTTTTGGCTTCAACATTACGAATATGTGTATCACTACTATCGAGATTTAATAAAAATAGACCACTCTTCAAGGGTGCATGACCATAAAAGATATTACTCATATAAATAGAACAACCATTATTCTCTGATTTAAATGAATAACCGTCTCGCATCAAACAAGATCCAGATATAATGTTCATGCTCAACGATGGCACCAAATAACAATTACTTGGGGTAGTTCCGCTTCCAGTGTCCAGTCTGCTTGCAGTAGAAGCACTCAGTCTCAGGCTTAGGTCCAGATTTGGGTTTCTTCTCTTGAGCAGCAACTTGCTTGCTGTTCTTCTTGAAGTTCCCCTTCTTCTTCCCTTTACCCTTTTTCTTGAAACTGGTGGTCTTATTGACCATCAACACTTGATGCTCCTTCTTGATATCTACCTCCACAGCCTTTAGCATTGCGAAGAGCTCGGGAATAGTCTTATCCATCCCTTGCATATTATAGTTCATCACGAAGCTCTTGTAGCTTGGTGGCAGTGATTGAAGAATTCTATCAATGACACTATCATCAGGAAGATTAACTCCCAGTTGAATCAAGTGATTATTATACCCAGACATTTTGAGTATATGTTTACTGACAGAACTATTCTCCTCCATCTTACAGCTATAGAACTTATTGGAGACTTCATATCTCTCAATCTGGGCATTTGCTTGAAATATTAACTTCAACTCCTGGAACATCTCATATGCTCCACGACGTTCAAAACGTCGTTGAAGTCCCGGTTCTAAGCCGTAAAGCATGGCACACTGAACTATCGAGCAGTCATCAGCTTTGCTCTGCCATACGTTCTTAACGTCATCAGTTGCATCTGCAGCAGGCCTGGCACCCAGCGGTGCTTCCAGGACGTAATTCTTCTTTGCAGCAATGAGGATTGTCCTCGAGTTACGGACCCAATCCGTGTAATTGCTACCATCATCTTTCAACTTAGCTTTCTCAAGGAATGCATTAAAATTCAACGGAACAACAACACAAGCCATCTATCTACAACAAACGTAGACAAGCAAAATACTATTAGGTACTAAGTTCATGATAAATTTAAGTGCAATTAATCATATTACTAAAGAACTCCCACTTAGACAGACATCTCTCTAGTCATCTAAGTGATCACGTGATCCAAATCAACTAAACCATGTCCGATCATCACGTGAGATGGAGTAGTTTTCAATGGTGAACATCACTATGTTGATCATATCTACTATATGATTCACGTTCGACCTTTCGGTCTCCATGTTCCGAGGCCATATCTGTATATGCTAGGCTCGTCAAGTTTAACCTGAGTATTCCACATGTGCAATTGTTTTGCGCCCGTTGTATTTGAACATAGAGCCTATCACACCTGATCATCACGTGGTGTCTCAGCACGAAGAACTTTCGCAACGGTGCATACTCAGGGAGAACACTTCTTGATAATTAGTGAGAGATCATCTTAAAATGCTACCGTCAATCAAAGCAAGATAAGATGCATAAAGGATAAACATCACATGCAATCAATATAAGTGATATGATATGGTCATCATCATCTTGTGCTTGTGATCTCCATCTCTGAAGCACCGTCGTGATCACCATTGTCACCGGCGCGACACCTAGATCTCCATCGTAGCATCGTTGTCGTTTACGCCATCTATTGCTTCTACGACTATCTGAAAGTGCAACTATCCCTAGGTGGTTTTGGTAATTCATAACAACATATAGCTCATTGAGCTAATGCTATTCCAAGATGAATATTTCAGGAAAGCTCAATGAATGGCATGGCTTGGAAGATGAAAGTGGATCCCTAAAAATATTAAGGACAAAGGATTAGCTCAAGATCAAAAGCTCAAGCATTTACTCTTATCTACTTACTTGCCTCAAGTCAAGTCTAGTAACAAGAACAAGAAAGATTCTTCCTCTAGTAGTAACAATAATAATGCTAAATCCAATATTGTTGCTCCTAGTAGTTCTCTTGATTCCACTAATGATTCTCTTAGCCAAGTTACACTTGAGCAAGAAAACAGCTTATTGAAGGGAATTATAGAGAAAGGTGTATACAAGAGCCTTGCCGGGAGTAAGCAATTTGAGGAAATTGTACGCAAGCAAGGAAGGCACCGGAAGAATCAAGGTGTTGGTTTTGAATGAAAGTTCAATGCCAATGGAGTTGAGTGGGAAGAAGATCAATACCCCAAGACGAAGTTTGTTCCTCAACAAGAGAAGTATGATCCTACTTCTTTCAAGGGAACACAAGCACAAGATGATCTTCCACCACAAGACCACAAGAACAAAGGCAAGGACAAGCTTCAAGAGGAGATTGATGCATTTGAAGAAGCTCCTAAGGCCTTGGTCAAGTGGGTTCCCAAGACTACGTCAAGTTCTACTTCATCAAGTACAACTACTACACCAAGGATTCCCATCAAGATGGTGTGGATCCCGAAGAAGAAGAACTAGAGAGTTCTTGAGGGTGACTCCGCCAACATTCTTCACTAATATCATTATGGCAAGGACAAGTGCAATCAACTTCCATATCTTGCACTAGTTCAAGGAGTTACAAACCCTCATGTTGGTAAGGCAGGGGACAAGGTAACCTAATGTTTTCATGGACATCATTTTGTGTGTGCATCACTCTATATCTATGGATATTCTTGTTTGTTCCTTGTGGGACTAACCCATGTAGGTATTGAAAGGGCAACTCACTCCAAAGGATTGCTCCAAAAGATCTACATCAACTTTGAGCATCCACATCTTCAACACCTACATGAAGTCATCATCGACAAAACCCAAGGTTAGTTCATCCCTCTAAGGGGGGATCTCACATCTAGGGGGAGCTTAACTCTAAGAATTGAGTCAAAGCAACTCTAATGATGTGAACACATAAATGCTTTATGTAAAAGTGGTAACCCCACTTGAGCTTAAACGATGAGTATGACCTATGATCAAATGTACTCATTTGACTCCTAAGTCAATATACTCATATATAGATGACCTAGTCATCGCCAATTGTTTCATAGATGCTAGAATTGGTTGTGCATGCTTTGTCACATATTTCATTTGTCATTTTATTGTGTGAGCATGTTGGTTGCATATTTTACTCATTCGAGGACATCCACTTGTTGTTTTGATTGATTGGCTTCTTTTTCTTTGGCCAAGTGGATGGACAAGAATGCCTAAGAACCTTCTCTAGCTATCTATGCTTTTCTCGTATCAAACTCTATTCATGCTACATCACAAAATTTGATCAAGTCAGATTCGAACCACTCTGTGTGAGGAGCACTCGGAGTCCCCGATTCGTCATAGACTTAAACTTCCAAAACTTCTTTGTGATTTCGGTCTGACCGATTCCTCCATTTTGGTCATACCGAGATTACTAAGTTGATCTAGGTTTTCATCTCGGTGCAACCGATTTGTACTTTTCGGTCACACCGAGTTGCTGTAACTGTTAACAGTTATGCATCTCGGTGCCACCGAGTTGTACCACTCGGTCACACCGACAGGGTCGGGCTATATATTCGCACGGGCAAATTTTGGAAAACTTTCTCCGAAACTCCTTGCCTGCGCATAGCTCGCTCTGCCAACTTGGTCTACGGATCGTCGACTTCGTCGCAAGCCGCCTCCTGTCGCTGGTCTCTGCCGCCGTCAACGGAATTCTCATCCGCCGTTGCCGCCGTAGCGAGTTCCCGCCGAACTAGGGTATGAACTCGATCACAGTGCTTTCCTCATCCGATTCTCAGCACATTGTGTTTGTTATGCATCTTGCCACGATTGAAACACTCCTATCCAGTCAAATCAATCCTTAGAATAGTTGTGATTCGAAAATTTAGGGTTAGGTTTTCGCCAAAACCATCTCGGACCCACCGAGTTGAAAAACTCGGTCCCACCGATTTGGCTAACGCCATTGCACTAGTAAGTCTCGGTCTGACCGAGAATTGCTAATCGGTGTGACTAATTTTAGAACTTTGTGAAGCCCTAGCAGTCTCGGTGCCACCGAACTGTGACTCGACTGACCGAGTTCACTAGTTTAGGTTCCAAAACTGCTTCGATATCACCAAGTTTGAAAATTGGTAGATCCGAAATGCTTTCTGTGGAAAACTAAAACTAAGTTTTTTGAATCATTCTTTTGCAAAAATCTCTGCATTTTGTGATGCTCATCCACTCTACCTCATCTATAACTATTCACAGGGTCAGCAGTCAGTGTGAGCAGCATGTCAGACCAAAGTGACAGCCAGAACAGATCAGAAGAGCAGATTCAATTGAGTGAGGGCACTAGTCCCTCAAGCAGCTCAGATGAGGGGAGCAGAAGCACTCCCAGCAATTTGCCCAAGGCTGCCACAAGGACAAGGAAGAAGAAGACCTCAGAGTCTGAGGATGAGGATTATGTGGCAGTTGAGGATGAGGCAAGCTCAAAGAAGAAAGTGCTTAAGGAGTTCAGCTCATCAACAGTTAAGCCTGGAATGAAGATCAAAAGGCCAGCTGGTAGACAACCAATGTCCAAAGCCAGAGTGTCTACTCAAGCTCCTTTGGAATCCCAACCCAAAGCGCCTGCTGCTGCTGAAGGAAAGAAAAGGAAGGAAAGGGTCAAGAAGACCATGGCCAGAGTGATTGGGAAGCCTTCCATGATGGAAGAGGAAGAAGAAGAAGAGGTTGCTGAACCAGCACCCAAGGCACAAAAGCTGATGGGTGATGCTATCAAATCAGGGGCTGCAACATCAAAGCCCAAAGTTGTCCCCACGCCCAAGAGTGCACCCAAGAGGAATACCAGGAGCATACCTGCAGCTGAAAGGAACAAGGCCCCAATGCCTGAGGTTGATGCTGAGGAAGATGAAGAAGGGCAGGTCCTAAGGAAGCTCAAACCCAAGATCCCAGACCACAATGATGCACATCCTGTGGCTGAGAACATGAAGGTCAAGAGAGATCATGGGTTGAGGCTATGGAGAGAGGAAGATCCATATGCCATCAGGAGAAGGATTGCTGTAGATTATAGGTTCCACACCAAGGAGCAGCAGGACTTCTATGAGACTATTTTGTTGGATAAGAAGCCCATAGTTTGTGATATGAGGTAGGTCGACTGGACCTACATGAAGGAGAATGCAGAACACTACCCTGGAGTATATGACAGCTTCAGTGCATGTGGAGTTGCAGATTTGTTGGGCAGAAGCTCACAAACTGGAACGATGAACTCATCATGCAATTCTACTCCACAACACACTTCTATCCAGATGGCAGGATAGTTTGGATGTCAGAAGGAACCGGATACCAGTCTACCATAGAGGAATGGGCAAGTCTGATCAATGCCCCAAAGGAAAGTGAAGATGACTTGGAAATTTATGCCAAGAAGAAGATGGATCATAACTCAATGTCACAGATGTACAAGGAGATCCCAGATGATGCACTTGAGTCTTTCAAGTTTGGATCAGTCCATTTTCTGTTGTCAGGGCTGCCTACGATCAACTGGATCCTAAGGCACACTCTGTTGCCCAAATCAGGTGACCATAACATGATTAGAGGGCATGCAATCAATTTGCTTCATGTTTTTGATGTGCCTCAGAAATTCAAGGTCACGAGCCTCATAGTTGAAACAATTAAGAGGACAGCAGCAGACCAGAAGAGGAGCTGTGGATATGCCCCACAGATTCAGGAGTTGATAAACTCGAAGATGGGCACAGGGAAGTATCTTTTGGACAAGGAACACATGGTTCTATATCCTGAATTTGAAGACAATCGAGTTGTCATGACTGAGAATGAACAATCATCCGTGCAAGCTCAAGAGAGGAAGGAGAAGGCAAGGCAAGAGAAGGCTGCCAAGATGCCCACTCTAGCAGAGGCATCTGAATACTTTTTGAAGAACCAGCAGGAGCAGCTTGGTTACTTGATAGCATCAACTCTGCGGATTGAGAAGGGGTTGGCCACCCTAACTCAAAAACAGGAGAGCTTGGAGAGAATCATGGAACAAAAATTCTATGATCTTGATGTCAAAGTGACTGAGATTCAGTCAGCTGTGGAGCAGCTACAAGATGATATGCAGGAGAGGAAGGGCAAGACAACAACTGATGCATTTTCCAGAGTGCCTAGAGCTCAGAGGTCAGCTGCAGTGCTAGCAACAGACACCAGAGACACTTCTTCAGCTCCAGCTACAGCTCCAGCTCAACTAGCTCCAGCACCAACTCCTTCAGCTCCTACCACGTCTACTGATGCCTTCGTCCTTGGAGTCCTTTCTACACCACCACCAGTAGACCAAGCCTGAGAGACAACATAGTGCTATGCATTTTCTAGGAACTTTTTGGTAACTTGTTGCCAAAGGGGGAGAAAGATGTATAGATCATAGGCTTCGAGAGAGAGAGATTTGCTTTTGTTCTCTCTTGTCTTCTTGGTTGAACATTTTTTTGCTTTTTGATTGCTTGAGATACTATGCTTTACCTGTGAGACATTGATGATCATGTGTTTGATCATAAGCTACACTTATGCTTGTTATGATATTATCTTATTTATCTTTATATGATCACTCACTGTGCTTGGTGATAGGTGCATGTATTCAATCTTTATTATTTTGAGCGCTCCACCAAGATGTATGTGACATGGAAGAGTAACCCATGAGCCTAATTCCTTGTGCATTTGTAGTCCAAAGCAAATCTTAAAATATGCACAAATTTAGGGGGAGCTCTTGCTTATCACATACTTCTCAAAGCGACGATGTTTTTCAATCTTATTATCATTTGTCGAAGCTTTGATCTATATGTTGTCATCAATTACCAAAAAGGGGGAGATTGAAAGTGCAACTATCCCTAGGTGGTTTTGGTAATTCATAACAACAACATATAGCTCATTGAGCTAATGCTATTCCAAGATGAATATTTCAGGAAAGCTCAATGAATGGCATGGCTTGGATGATGAAAGTGGATCCCTCAAAATATTAAGGACAAAGTATTGGCTCAAGATCAAAAGCTCAAGACTCTACATTTTACATTTTAGTGATCCAAGATCACATTGAGTCTATAGGAAAAGCCAATACTATCAAGGAGGGATGAGGTGTTGCTTAATGAGCCTTGAGGGAGTCCTGGACTAGGGGGTGTCCGGACAGCCGGACTATCATCGTCCGCCGGACTCCAAGACTACGAAGATACAAGATTGAAGACTCCGTCCCGTGTCCGAATGGGACTTTCCTTGGCGTGGAAGGCAAGCTTGGCGATACGGATATGTAGATCTCCTACCTTTGTAACCGACTCTGTGTAACCCTAGCCTTCTCCGGTGTCTATATAAACCGGAGGGCTTTAGTCCGTAGGACATAACATACATTACAACAATCATACCATAGGCTAGCTTTAGGGATTAGCCTCCTTGATCTCGTGGTAGATCCACTCTTGTACTACCCATATCATCAATATTAATCAAGCAGGACGTAGGGTTTTACCTCCATCGAGAGGGCCCGAACCTGGGTAAAACATCATGTCCCTTGTCTCCTGTTACCATCCGCCTAGACGCACAGTTCGGGACCCCCTACCCGAGATCCGCCGGTTTTGACACCGACATTGGTGCTTTCATTGAGAGTTCCTCTGTGTCGTCACCGATAGGAAGGATGCCTCCACCCGTCTTCAAGAACGGTATTTTCGCCAAAGGGGCCTTGGCCGCCGGCCAAACTATCCAGCTAGGTGGTTTTCTCATGACCGCCTGTCCGGCCACCGCTTCAACAATGACTTCTCAAGTCGTCAAAAGCAATCTCCATGTCAGCTCGGAATTCGCCGAGCGGCTAGATCCGATAGAGCGCTCGTCTGTCAACGAACTCTTGGATTGCATCGCCGCCCTAGGAGTCGCTACGGACTACAATCAGATTGGGCTTAAAACCGATCTGAGAGAGACTAACTCTCCCCAGGTCACCCACCACGTCATAGTGGTAGAGGAACAATGCGGCGACTTTTCTCCTGTATTAAAAACTAGACATGTCCGGGTTCCCGAACCCTCCACGCCGGACTTCCGCGGAGGAACGGAATTCGATCGGGCACTGAACTTAAAGTCAGGCATCAGACCGGACTCGTTGGACAACGTCCAGCAATCCAAGCTTCCAAAATCGGAAACTTCACGGCCTTTAAGCCCCGAGATGGGTAGGGATCCGGAATTTATTCCACCCACCCGCCCAGACATATGCGATCTATCCCTAATACGGCAAGAGCCCGCTGAAATAGTACATCACTATTGGGCCCGATTCCTCCTGGTCATGGACAGGATAAAGGACTGCCGAGAGGAAAACGCAATTTCAATATTTTGCAATAATTGCACGGACAAGGGAATATTGAACGCCATCGGCTGTCGTAAAATCACACGCTTCGCCGATCTGGCGTCCATAGTATGAAAATACTGTGCGATGGAGAGTTTCCGGAAAACCGAAAATCAGTTTTGGGACAATCCGGCCCCCAATAAAACCCTAGTCCGCAACAAAAGGGTGCATCATACTCAGGCCCCAGATACAAAAACCAAAAAGCAAAAACCCCATAAAGGGCACGGAACCGTACTGGAGGGATGGCTCAGCGGACCCTGTAAGCTTCATAGTACAGAGGGCGCCGTCCCAACACATAGCCTTCGAGCATGTTGGATGTTACGGCAGGTGGCCAAAAGTGGCGAGGAGCTTCTAGCCCTGGAAAACCACTCCAACAATACCGGTACGGTATCAACAGTCTTCGAGACCTTCGCATCAAATAATATGCGAAAACGAACAATCCGCGGCCTCGCCGAAGTCTACCAAGTAGCAATAGCAAATCCATGGAGCGAGAGAGCCATCACCTTCAACGCCAGCGATGAACCTAAATTCCGAACAGCCCGAGCACCAGTCGCACTGGTGCTTAGCCCCATAGTGGACGGCTTCCGACTTACAAAGGTCCTCATGGATGGCGGCAGCGGACTAAACCTCATCTATGAGGAAACTCTTCAAAAAAATGGTAATAGACTGGAGCCGTATTGAGCGAAGCAGCACAACCTTCAAAGGAATAATCCCTAGCCCGGAAGCGCGCTGCACTGGAAAAATCACACTCGATGTGGTGTTCGGCTGGCCGGACAATTACAGATCCGAAGAAGTCACGTTCCAAGTGGCCCCGTTCAACAGCGGATATCACGCTATATTAGGACGAGAGGCATTCACAATTTTTCAAGCCATACCCCACTACGGGTATATGAAGCTCAAAATGCCTGGGCCCGGCGGAATAATTACTCGCTAGTGATCCGGACATAGCACTCCGTCGAAAACAAGACAATCGATTAGCCATGGAGGCACTATCCAAGCCCTAGCGGCAGAAGAACTCACCGCGCGCCTCACGGTGAACAGGGACGATGTGATACTCGATAAAAGATCCAAGTCCACCTCCTTCAAACCAGCAGATGAAATAGTAAAATTCCAGGTCCATCCAACGGACCCAACAACACGGCCTCCATTGGGGCACAATTGAACCCCGAGGTAGACGCCAGATCGCGAATTCCTTCGGGAAAATTGGGACATTTTCGCAGCATCCTTCGAATATGCCCAGAATCCCACGCAGATTGGCAGAACACAGCCTAAACATCCTAAAAGGATTCAAGCCACCAAACAGGCTCTTCGACGATTTTCCAACCCAAAAGACAGGCAATGGGAGAAGAGCTAGCCAAACTATTGGAAGCCAGATTCATCAGAGATATCAAACATCCGGATTGGCTAGCAAATCTGGTAATGGTACCAAAGAAGGACAAATCCTGGCGCCTATGCGTCGATTTTAAAGACCTCAATAAGGCTTGCCCAAAGGATCCCTTCCCCCTCCCCCGCATTGACCAAATTATCGATGCTACCGCAGGGCACGATCCGTTGTGCTTCCTCGATGCATACTCTGGCTACCATCAAATCAAGATGGCGGAAGCAGACCAAGCCGCAACGGCATTCATCACTCCATACAGACCATTCTGCTTCAACACGATGCCCTTCGGACTTAAAAACGCCGGCGCAACATATCAGCGCATGATTCAAACATGTCTGGCCACCCAGATCGGCAAAACAGTAGAGGCATACATAGACGACGTAGTCGTCAAAACCAAACATGTCGAAACTCTAGTAGATGACTTGAGGCTCACATTCGACAACCTCGAGCATATGACATCAAGCTGAACCGAAAATGCGTTTTGGTATCAGCCGGAAAGCTACTGGGCTTCATTGTATCCGGTAGAGGAATTGAAGCAAACCCAGCCAAGATCCGAGCTCTGTCACAGCTAGATATCCCAAAAGACCTCAAGCAAATACAAATATTGACTGGATGCGTGGCGGCTCTAAGCCGCTTTATCTCCCGTCTAGGAGAAAAGGCATTGCCCCTCTATCGCCTCCTCAGGCGCACCGAACACTTCGAGTGGACGGATGCAGCCACTGCCGGACTCGAAGAAATAAAGGCCATATTGGCAAAATATCCGGTCCTGGCTGCGCCCAATCTGGGCGAACCAATGTTGTTATACATCGCAGCAACGCATCAAGTTGTAAGCGCGGTACTCGTTGTAGAACAAGAGGCAGAAGGGCATAAATTCCCTCTTCAAAAACCAGTGTATTATGTATCCACTGTGTTAACCCCCTGCAAGTCCCGTTACCCACACTATCAGAAGATAGCGTATGCGGTGTTCATGGCATCCCGGAAGCTCCGACACTACTTTCAAGAGTGTTCGATAACAGTGGCCTCCGAAGTACCACTCAATGACATTATAAACAACCGCGACGCAATGGGCAGGATTGCAAAATGGGCCATCGAGCTCCTACCATTCGACATAACCTACAAGCCTCGGCGAGCTATAAAGTCACAAGTTTTGGCTGACTTTGTCGCTGAATGGACCGAAGCCGAACTCCCTAAAGAGTACGGCGCATACTCCAATTGGACTATGAATTTCGACGGCTCCAAAATGTTGGCTGGACTGGGGGCTGGCGTCGTCTTGACGTCCCCAACCGGGGACACAGTCCAATATGTACTTCAAATAATGTACACGGACTCCAACAACGCAGCCGAATACGAGGCCCTCCTACATGGTCTCCGGATGGCAATCTCCATGGGCATTCAGCGCCTAGAGGTGCGTGGGGATTCAAACCTTGCAATATCCCAAATAAACGGAGACTTTGACGCCAAGGATCCGAAAATGGCATCATATCGCAACGCTGTCCTAAAAATGTCAGCCCGGTTTGAAGGACTTGAATTCCATCACGTAGCCCGAGATAATAACCAAGCAGCCGACGTACTGGCACGCATCGGTGCAAAACGTGACGCTATCCCTCCAAATATCTTCCTGGAACGGCTCTTCAAGCCGTCCGTACTATGGGAAGGGGAGACCGGAAATGACAAACCGGAAACAACCGCGCCAACCGGCGATTCAGCCGATGACATAACACCTTCAGCCCACGACATAATGGCAGAATCGCCTGTGGATGTAACCATTCCTAGCCTACTTGCTTAGGCAGGAACTCCCCGAAGACCAAAATGAGGCCCGCTGCATAGTCCAGCGATCGAAAGCCTACAAGGTCCATGAGGGAGAACTTTATAAGAAAAGTACAACCGGAGTCCTTCAAAGGTGTATCTCCGAAGAGGAAGGGCAAAACCTCCTGGCTGAAATTCATGCCGGATTAGGCAGACACCACACAACAGCCCGGGCCCTTGTAGGGAAGGCATTCCGTACAGGATTTTATTGGCCGACGGCCCGGGCAGATGCCCATGACTTAGTCCAGAGATGCGTCGGTTGTCAACTCTTTGCTTATCAGAGCCATATGCCACCCACCGCCCTCAAAACTATACCCATTACTTGGCTGTTCGCGGTCTGGGGACTTGATATGGTTGGACCCCTTAAAGGGGGAACCCACAAGCAAAGGTACCTATTGGTCATGGTGGATAAATTCACCAAATGGATAGAGGCCAAACCGGTCAAAACGGCAGAGTCCGGACCAGTGATAGACTTTATATCCGGGGTCGTACACCGTTATGGTGTCCCCCACAGCATCATCACCGACAACGGCACTAACTTCACGGTCGACGAGGTTAAGTCATGGTGCAAAAATATGGGCATTAAGCTCGACTACGCCTCAGTCTATCACCCTCAAACCAACGGTCAAGTGGAACGAGCAAACGGTCTAATAATGAGCGACATTAAACCCAGACTAGTGCGGTCACTTACAAAATCCAACACGCACTGGGTAGAGGAGCTCGACTCCGTACTCTGGGGGCTGCGGACAACGCCCAACCGTACTACCGGATTCACACAATTTTTTATGGTATACGACGCAGAGGCGGTCTTGCCCTCCGACATCATTCATGACTCACCTCGAGTGCGCATGTACGAAGAACGAGAAGCCGAGCTGGATCGGCAGGACAGCTTGGATGCATTGGAGGAGGAACGCGACGTCGCCAAGGCTCGTTCCGCATTTTATCAGCAGCAGGCTCAAAGATATCAAAGCAGAGAAGTACGGGCCAAGACTTATAACGTCGGCGAACTAGTTCTACGCCTGCCGGACAAGAAAAAGAACAAGCTCAAGCCCAAATGGGAGGGCCCCTTCATCATCGACCAAGTCTTGACCGCGGGCGCACTGCTCATGAAATGCATCGGACAACCGACTCGAGCCGAACCCATGGAACGCAGCCCGCCTCCGAAGATTCTACACCTAGCGCCGGACTAAGAGTTCGTCCCCTTCCCCTGTCCAAATTTTTTACACTCCAGCTGCACTTCGTTTCTCTTTCTTCCCTTAACCTTTCTTCATAAAAAGCCCTTAAGGGCCCACTTGCACATTGTTCACACACGCTTGATGTGCCATCCGCACTCATTATACCTGGGGGCTTCTTTTCAAGAGGCTCAATTGCAAGGGCTTCATGCCTACCACATGTGTCAAGCTTCCACATGTACCTTTCACTCACCATTATATGCATCAATATGACTTAAGTTTTGGCCAAGCTGGGTTGCCTGGCTCCTGTGCTTACCCCTATGTTCCCGATTGTTCGGCTAGGAGGTAAAAGGAGCACCTCTGCGATTGTTACTGCAGGGTCAGCCGGATGTGTACCTCAGACTGGGTGAAGCCGAAAGCTAGCGTTCTTAAGGGAATATTCGGTCGGTGAATTGAAAGACGATTTTTTACCTACCTGTTTATCTGCCCCCAGATGTTTTTCTGCTTTTTTTCGCAGTCCGGACCTGCACTTTAGGGCATGCCTCCCAGGGAAAGGAACCCTTAACGGAACTATTCTCCCTGGAAGATGTTTCTTACTAACCATGTAATATAACATACCTAGTTGGGCACTTGTCTGATAAAGCACTAATGACCCCTACGTCTGGTCTCCATGCATACCCCGGTTGTTTCTTAACCAAAAAGGTATTCGGACACACTCCGGACTCTAGGGTCCCGAGGTCGGCTTAAAAGGTCGGCAAAGACAAACGATCTACAATCCGCTAGAAGGCATCTCATATGTCATTTTAAAATACATTGTCAAATTTATCGATTGTATTCCTCCTCAATCCCGCCTAACGTGCTGTCTAACTTACAGTCCGTTGGGAAAATTTAGCAGCCAACTCTACTTGGCTATATACTAAACTCACAGGATCTCCTTCCCATCGGGCCCCACCGTCCAACTTCGCCATGTGGTTGGGATCCGCCTTCTTGTACAGCGTCTTCACCATGGCCCAAGCCTCCTGGCACCTCAAGCGGCAGGCGAATCTTCCATAAACGGAAGCGCTGCCGCACTCCCTGGAGTTTCTCCGCAAGCTCCCCAAGGCCCTCGGGTAGGGAGACGACTGGCCATAATGCCTGGACGACGCCGCTCATCGCCTGCCGAACTCGTTCGAGCAGCTGCAACAGCTCGGGAAGTTGGTCACCCGTCGATACGGGCATCTCCTCCGCAGGGCGACCTGTGAGTATACCTACAAGACATATTCTGTCAGTTGACTTCCTCGCCGAACTCTTCTTTTCAAAGGAGTTCGCTCGAGCACTTACTATAGATGCCGTGACGAAGCCGCTGATTCTCCTTAACGGAGCCGGATAGCTCGACCCGAGCGCCTTCAGCTCTTCTCCAAGCTGGGCATGGGCATCTTGAAGCTTGTTCCTTTCCTGCTGAACCCTATTCAGCACCCTCTCGCCGGCCTTTAGCTGGCGCAGCAGTTCCTGCCTGTCCGGATCTTGTCCGGCAGCACCTGCAATGTCATTATTAGACTTGCGCGCAAGCCACACAACGCTTATATTTAACAAAAAATGTGTTACCAGGAGGGGCCTCTGTGTTTCCTCCTGTGGCAGCAAGTGTGGCCTCAAGTTGGGCCTTGCATTCTTGCAGCTCCTGAGACAGCTGGGCATTCTTCTCGGTAAGAGCCTACGTTTCAAATGATCCTTAAATCAGTTAACATAACTACTTTAAGTCTCGGGGGCTACTAGCATATATAACCATTAAATTCTCTTACCCGTATGTCTTTCACATACTGCTCCGTGGCTCTGGTAAAACCGTCTTGAGCAGCACAGAGGTGCGCGTCCCCCGCGTTAAAGGCGTTCAACGCCTCAGGGGAGAAGCACGCTTCACGAAATACTGTCCGGCGGCGCCTGTGGTTCATGGAGCTCTCCACCTCCGACTTGGTGGCGGACAGTTTGTCGGCATCCTCCGCTGGAGGAGTATCCGGCCCGCGCCTTGCGCTTGCCTCCCCCTCCAGGCCGGGCGCTGGAGCCTGGCTGGTATAGGTCGGATCGGCAACCTCTACGCCCGCAGTCCGGCGAGCGCTTTTTCTCCTACAAAGATTGTGAGCAATCAGACGCTTCCTAGGAACGTTGCTCTGAGTATTTAAAACACGAGCTATACCTTTGCAGCGACATTTTAGTCCGTGCTGCGCTCCTTTTTCGCCTGCGGGTCCGGACTGGCCTTTGTGGGTCAGCCGCCACGGGCTCGGCTTCCCGCCTTGAAGGCACTCCCTGTAAAACACCATCGTTCGCGAAGGTAAAAAATGGTCAAGGAAGAGTTAATGGTGTCCGGACCTTGGTCACAATCACCTGGAAAGCCGGATACAGTCCGGGGTAGTCCGCCGTAATGGCGACTAAAGCATTATCCATACTGAGCTGGTGGAATACCCCGTCGATCAGCTCCACCTTGATATCCAGATCCTCTTCGGAGGCTGGATCCTGGGATCTTTCTGGATCCTCGGGTTGCGGAGCTGGACTTACCATGTCCTCCACAATCCGGCGTAGTTCCTGCGCCGAAGACGTAATGTAAGAAGCTTAAACTTCAAAAGCATGGGTTGAGCCTTTAAAGCTGTTCGCTTACCCAGCCTCTAGGGTTGTTCATGGAAAACCCATTCAAGGGGTTCGTTCGAAGGAAGTCTTCCTTCTCCCCTTGTACAGGCGGACAGATCTGCACGGATCCTCGGTCGAATCCGCCCTTCGCGCCATGGCGGGTGGCGCCGTCTTCCCGTTGAAATCCCGCATGGGTGGCCTCAGATTGCAATGGCTGTACCCCCTGCATGATGCATGTTGCCATGACTCCAATCATGGTCAACCCGGAATGGGCCAGTAATCTTATCCGGCCCATCAGGTAATGGACGCTCTTGTCTCGCTCCAATTGGGGGCTCTGCGGGCGCCAGCTAAGGCGTTTCTTCATAGGAGCAGCACTGAACTCCGGGAGGCCGATCCGGACTGGGTCCGGCAGCGGAGCGTCTTCTATATAAAACCACTCCGAAGGCCAGTCTTCGGACGCCTTCTTAGGGGTACCGGATAGATATCCGGTCCCGGCAATGCGCCATACTTCGGCGCCGCCCACTTGATATATAGATCCCTCGTGAGAACGGGGTACGAGGCAGAACAACCTCTTCCACAGTGCAAAATGGGGCTCGATGCCCAGGAATAGCTCGCAGAGAGCTACGTAGCCCGCGATATGCAGGACAGAGGCAGGTGTAAGGTGATGGAGCTGGAGTCCATAGAACTCCAGGATCCCGCAGAGAAACGGATGTATCGGAAATCTGAGTCCCCGTATCAGATAGGGGACGAAGCATACCCGCTCCCCTTTGTTGGGACTTGGGGTAGCCTCCGCTTGCTTCCCACCTTGGTAGGTGGCCAGCCCGGCTCGAACCGGGACCATGAAGGCCAGAGGGAGATATCCCCCCGCTTGGAGCTTCACTAGCTCGTTGTGCGGAACAGCGCACCTCCTCCAATCTCCTGGCGGTGGGCTGGGAGCGCGAGAAGAGGAGCCACGTCGACGGTCCATGATGGAATGGATTTTTGGGTCAAAGGCGCTCCGATGAGTATTCACGGAAGGAAGATGGTGTGGTTTGGATCTGGATTTTTGCCTCTTTTGTAGGCGGATGACTTGCACGGTTAGGGGGTGAAACATAAAAGACACCCTGGCTTTTCGCATTCGTGCGACGAATGGAAGAAGGCCATTATTGGGCGAGAAGCCAAGAAGCACATCATTTATGAGGAAGCCGACACTCGCTCGCAGGTACATGGAACTTAAAGGGAGAACCCGCCTTGCAACGCCGAAGACTATATACGCGTCGGACTTATCGTCATTGAAGCCTGGTTCGGGGCCTATTGAGGGAGCCCTGGACTAGGGGGTGTCCGGACAGCCGGACTATCATCGTCCGCCGGACTCCAAGACTACGAAGATACAAGATTGAAGACTCCGTCCCGTGTCCGGATGGGACTTTCCTTGGCGTGGAAGGCAAGCTTGGCGATCACGATATGTAGATCTCCTACAATTGTAACCGACTGTAAACCTAGCCTTCTCCGGTGTCTATATAAACCGGAGGGCTTTAGTCCGTAGGACATAACATACATTACAACAATCATACCATAGGCTAGCTTTAGGGATTAGCCTCCTTGATCTCGTGGTAGATCCACTCTTGTACTACCCATATCATCAATATTAATCAAGCAGGACGTAGGGTTTTACCTCCATCGAGAGGGCCCGAACCTGGGTAAAACATCGTGTCCCTTGTCTCCTGTTACCATCCGCCTAGACGCACAGTTCGGGACCCCCTACCCGAGATCCGCCGGTTTTGACACCGACAAGCCTCTTGCTTCATGTGCTTAGTGATATGCTCCAAAACCCTCCACTACTTTCTCACATCCACATATGACCTAAACCCAAAGCCAAACTCGGCCCTACCAATTCTTTCTATCCGGCGCCACCGAGTTCAAATGTCATAGCCACTGCCACAAACCCTAGGCAAATCGGTCTCACCGATAGGGATCTCAGTCTCACCGAGATGGGATTGTAATCTCTCTGTTTCCCTTCATAACATTTCGGTCTAACCGAAGTGAGCGATCGGTCCCACCGAGATTGCAATGTAAACTCTCTGTTTCCCTTTCGTAACTTTTCGGTCTCACCGAAAGAGCAAATCGGTCCCACCGAGTTTACCTGACCAACTCTCTGGTTAGCTAATTACCAAAATCGGTCTCACCGAGTTTGTGTAACTGGTCTCACCGAGATTACGTTATGCCCTAACCCTAACCATATCGGTCCAACCGAGATGCATGTCAGTCCCACCGAAAACCCTAACAGTCACTAGGTTTACTAAATCGGTTCGACCGAGTTTGTTGATTCGGTCCCACCGAGATTGGTAAATTGTGTGTAACGGTTAGATTTTGTGTGGAAGCTATATATACCCCTCCACCTCCTCTTCATTCGTGGAGAGAGCCATCAGAACAAACCTACACTTCCAACTTACCAGTTCTGAGAGAGAAATACCTACTCATGTGTTGAGGCCAAGATATTCCATTCCAACCACATAAATCTTGATCTCTAGACTTCCCCAAGTTGCTTTCCACTCAAATCTTCTTTCCACCAAATCCAAATCCTGTGAGAGAGAGTTGAGTGTTGGGGAGACTATCATTTGAAGCACAAGAGCAAGGAGTTCATCATCAACACACCATTTGTTACTTCTTGGAGAGTGGTGTCTCCTAGATTGGCTAGGTGTCACTTGGGAGCCTCCGACAAGATTGTGGAGTTGAACCAAGGAGTTTGTAAGGGCAAGGATATCGCCTACTTCGTGAAGATCTACCGCTAGTGAGGCAAGTCCTTCGTGGGTGACGGCCATGGTGGGATAGACAAGGTTGCTTCTTCGTGGACCCTTCGTGGGTGGAGCCCTTCGTGGACTCGTGCAACCGTTACCCTACGTGGGTTGAAGTCTCCATCAACGTGGAAGTACGATAGCACCACCTATCAGAACCACGACAAAAACATCCGTGTCTCCAATTGCGTTTGAATCCTCCAAACCCTTCCCTTTACATTCTTGCAAGTTGCATGCTTTAATTTCTGCTGCCAATATACTCTTTGCATGCTTGCTTGAATTGTGTGAAGATTGCTTGAGTTGTTCAAAGATAGCTAAAATCTGCCAAAGTCTAAAATTGGGAAAAGGTTAGGTTTTTATTGGTCAAGTAGTCTAATCACCCCCCTCTAGACATACTTCAAGGTCCTACACTATCGCTACCGCTTAGTGATAAAGTAAAGCAATTACAGGGCGTTTGCATTGCATACAATAAAGCGACAACCATATGGCTCCTGCCAGTTGCCGATAACTTCGGTTACAAAACATGATCATATCATACAATAAAATATAGCATCACGTCTTGACCATATCACATCACAACATGCCCTGCAAAAACAAGTTAGACGTCCTCTACTTTGTTGTTGCAAATTTTACGTGGCTGCTACGGGCTGAGCAAGAACCGTTCTTACCTACGCATCAAAACTACAACGATAGTTCGTCAAGTTAGTGATGTTTTAACCTTCGCAAAGACCGGGTGTAGCCACACTCAGTTCAACTAAAGTTGAAGAAACTGACACCCGCCAGCCACCTGTGTGCAAAGCACGTCGGTAGAACCAGTCTCGCGTAAGCGTACGCGTAATGTCGGTCCGGGCGGCTTCATCCAACAATACCGCCAAACCAAAGTATGACATGCTGGTAAGCAGTATGACTTGTATCGCCCACAACTCACTTGTGTTCTACTCGTGCATATAACATCTACGCATAAAACCTGGCTCGGATGCCACTGTTGGGGAACGTACTAATTCCAAAAAAATTCCTACGCACACACAAGATCATGGTGATGCATAGCAACGGGAGGGGAGAGTGTTGTCCACGTACCCTCGTAGACCGAAAGCGGAAGCGTTAGAACAACGCGGTTGATGTAGTCGTACGTCTTCACGGCCCGACCGATCAAGCACCGAAACTACGACACCTCCGAGTTCTAGCACACGTTCAGCTCGATGACGCCCCGCACTCGATCCAGCAGAATGTCGGGAAGAGTTCCACAAGACGACGGCGTGGGACGATCTTGATGTTCTACCGTCGCAGGGCTTCGCCTAAGCACCGCTACAATATTATTGAGGACTATGGTGGAGGGGGCACCGCACACGGCTAAGAGATCAAGAGATCAATTGTTGTGTCTAGAGGTGCCCCCTGCCCCGTATATAAAGGAGCAAGGGGGGAGGGGGCGGCCGGCCTAGGAGGGGGCGCGCCAAGGGGAGTCCTACTCCCACAGGGAGTAGGACTCCCTCCTTCCTTGTTGCACTAGGAGAAGTGGGGAAAGAGGAGGGAGAGAGAGGAAGGAAAGGGGGGGCGCCGCCCCCCTCTCCTTGTCCTATTCGGACTAGGGGGGAGGGGCGCGCGGCCCAGCCCTTGCCTCCTCTCCTCTTCTCCACTAAGGCCCATGTAGGCCCATTAAGCCCCCGGGGGATTCCGGTAACCTCCCGGTACTCCGGTAAAATCCCGATTTCACCCGGAACACTTCCGATATCCAAATATAGGCTTCCAATATATCAATCTTCATGTCTCGACCATTTTGAGACTCCTCGTCATGTCCGTAATCACATTCGGGACTCCTAACAAACTTCGGTACATTAAAACTCATAAACTCATAATATAACTGTCATCAAAACCTTAAGCGTGCGGACCCTACGGGTTTGAGAACTATGTAGACATGACCGAGAACCGTTTCCGGTCAATAACCAATAGCAGAACCTGGATGCTCATATTGGCTCCTACATATTCTACGAAGATCTTTATCGGTCAAACCACATAACAACATACATTGTTCCCTTTGTCATCGGTATGTTACTTGCCCGAGATTCGATCGTCGGTATCCTAATACCTAGTTCAATCTCATTACCGGCAAGTCTCTTTACTCGTTACGTAATGCATCATTCTGTAACTAACACATTAGCTACATTGCTTGCAAGGCTTATAGTGATGTGCATTACCGAGAGGGCCCAGAGATACCTCTCCGACAATCGGAGTGACAAAACCTAATCTCGAAATATGCCAACTCAACATGTACCTTTGGAGACACCTGTAGAGCTCCTTTATAATCACCCAGTTACATTGTGACGTTTGGTAGCACACAAAGTATTCCTCCGGTAAACGGGAGTTGCATAATCTCATAGTTATAGGAACTAGTATAAGTCATGAAGAAAGCAATACAATATACTAAACGATCAAGTGCTAAGCTAACGGAATGGGTCAAGTCAATCACATCATTCTCCTAATGATGTGATCCCGTTAATCAAATGACAACACATGTCTATGGTTAGGAAACATAACCATCTTTGATTAATGAGCTAGTCAAGTAGAGGCATACTACTGACATTAAGTTTGTCTATGTATTCACACATGTATTATGTTTCCGGTTAATACAATTCTAGCATGAATAATAAACATTTATCACGATATGAGGAAATAAATAATAACTTTATTATTGCCTCTAGGGCATATTTCCTTCAGGATCTGCACCCACACCATGGACAAGGTGGCCACCGCAAGCGGGTCCATAGAAGGACTAACATGCGGACGGAGAGCTGGTTGAGGGCAAGCGTGAGTATGGCGCTGTGGGTGCCGTAACAGAGACTGATCGGGTCGGGGAAGACCGCGGTGAACTCCTGGTCTGAGATTGGGGTCACCTCCCAATCCCAGTCCGGGTTGAACAGGTGGTGAAGCTCCTCGAAGATGATGGCCGGAGATGCTGTCTTGCCATCCAAGACCGAGATGAGAGCGGTCATGGGTGGGGTGGCCCGGGCCTCGGGGAGGTCCATCTGAAAGAAGCCCAGGTCGTCGAGCGCATAGCCAAACAGACCAAGAACACCGATGGGCTGGTGATCGGGGCATAGCGCGGCGGGATGGTCCGTCCTCTTGCAATGGAAGCAGGCCGGAGGCTGATGCAGTCCGCCTGGCAGTGGCCAACAACCCCATAGTTGAAGCAGGTGGCCGCCGCGGCCACCGCCAATGACGGCGCCGCAACCACCGTGGGGTTGGAGACCGAGGAAGCCGGGCCACCCGGATGAGCTTGAGCACCACGCTTCTTCTTCTTCTTCTTGGCAAAAGCACCCCGGCCGTTGTGGTTGTTGTTGGGACCGGACGGGGGGAACTGCGCCTGATGCCGAGGAGGGTCATAGCACCGGGGGGAGAGGCCTCCACGAGATCGGACGGGGGTGGGGAACGGGAGCGACGGGCCAGGGACCGACGGTCGCGGTCGCGCTCACGACCACGCCAATCTTCGGGCGAGCGATCATAGCCGCGGGAAGAGCGCCACCCAGAACCCTCCGCCGTGGCCGAGCCCTTGCCACGGAGCATAGACTCCTGGAGCTCGGCCTCGTGCCGCGAGCCGTCCGGCGAGGGCCGGCGAACATCTGACGGCGGCAGGGGATTCCGCCAGCTGCGTGACGCTTGGGGCGGGGAGCGCCGTCGCCGGAATCGCGAACCATGGCGGAGGCGGCGGAGAGGGGCGAGCAGGACGCGGAGTGGGGAGGGAGAGATGGGAATGGCGGCGCGGGGAGGAGAGGGATCGTAGACTGCGTCGGGCGAAGCGGCACGAACCCTAAGGGCGCGAGGCCATGGTTGCTCCAGGCCGGGGTCGGCAGAAGTGGGTCGGAGGACGGCCCAGCTTCGCAAGAGCCCACAGCCACAGCATGAGAGGGGCCCAAGCGTTGGGCCAAGAACGGCCCAGCCAATCCCGCACGGGAGGGAGAGAAGGCGCTAGGGTATCAGGTTCCGCCACAGCCACCGCCACCTAGTCGTCGGCCGGCACCGCCGTCAACGGACGGAAAGGCCTAAACTTGGGGCCCCGAACCAGTGAAGAGGACGACGATGCAAACGCCGGCAGCCGCGCCGAAGCCCCGAAGCCCATCGCCGGAGAGGAAGATCGCCACGACGTCGCAGCATGCCCCAGTTCGGACCTTCCGGCCATCGCCCAGGAACGAGCCCGGGCCCCAGCGCCCCGGTGGCCCGCAGCCGCCGACGGTGGGGAAGGTGGTGCGTGGTGGACTGAGGGTCGCACCCGCAGAGGAAGGGGAAGAGGGGAGGGGCAGAGGTCGAGGAGGAGGCGATCGCGACGGCCTCAGCAAGCTGGTCGCCGAACCGGCGAGGAGGCCAGGGAATGCCAGCCGCGGCCTCCGCCCGGTCCTCTTCCGCTACCCAATTAGCCCAGCAGATGCGGTCGGCGGCCCCCGGGGCGGGGTCCGGCGTCGGGGTGCGCAGCGGGGAGGGAGGGGGAGGCGGGGAACGGGGGCAAGGAGATGCCCGCAATCAGAGCGGAGAAGCGGCAAGGGCGGACAGCGAGGGCGTGACGCCGAGGAGGGAGGGGGCGGAGGATGCACGCCGGCGGCGGGGGAAGCCACCGCGCTCGCCATCGCCTCAGTCCGCGTGCGCACCATCATGGTCTCAGCCCGCGCTCACCCCAGCTGTCGTGTTTACACGGCTAGTTTGCTCACTTGTTTTATTTTAATTTTTGGATGGAAAAGCTAGTTTCCGAGCCACCGCAATATTGCAACAGATCCGAACGCTTTACGTTGTCGTCGGATCCGAATCAAACAATCGTCACACGTCCCTTGTAAATGCCGATTGTTCTTTGATTCCCGCGACCCCGCACGTCACATATCCTATTTCTTTAGGCGGCCTCCCATGATCACGGCCACATCCCAAATAAAGCGCTTACATCTGACTTTTTTTCTGTAGTCTTTTAAATCTTGGGGAAAAATAAATAAGATGCAGACTTGAGGATTCAAGCTTGCAACTTGATGGCTCTACTACAGTAGTAGTCTATCTAGCAACCACCAGACTAAACATCATGATGTGTCTAGTTACATGTTATATAATCTTTATACCTACATTTTAAGGCATACTTCGTGTTAAGACACCCACGTTGGTCACATTGTGCATACACGACTTCAGTTCTTCTTTAGACAATCACCCAATATCATCCAGGTTATATCGCGTGGTCCTTCATACTCGAACATGTGGTGGGCGCACTCTGATAGCAGCTGAACCCGCCTCTATAGTCAGGTCTTCAAAGTTTGCATGGCTGTGATCCATCCACCATTCTGGTGATTCACCTCGACCACTAGGAGTCCGACCTTCTCAGAAAGGACTACGACTGATCCCTTATACTTGTGGGTCATCAAGACTGTTTTCTAGCGCCGTTTCCAGAGAGTGGAGCGCCTTTGATAAGTGGAATTTGGTAAAGAAACACTTATATTACATGCTAAAATTTACTATCACTTGTCACTATGGAAAACAATCCTTTGAGGGGTTTGTTTGGGGTATCTTTCATACGTCTCCATCGTATCTACAATTTTTGATTGTTCCATGCCAATATTATACAACTTTCATATACTTTTGGCAACTTTTTATACTATTTTTGGGACTAACATATTGATCCAGTGCCCACTGCCAGTTCTAGTTTGTTGCATGTTTTATGTTTCGCAGAAACCCCATATCAAACGGAATCCAAACGGAATAAAAACGGACGGAGAATATTTTTGAAATATTTGGAGAATATGGGAAGAAGAATCAACGCAAGATGGTGCCCGAGCGGGGCACGAGGCAGGGGGCGCGCCTGCCCCCCTCGTGGGCCCCGTAAGGCGGTTGCTTCTGTTCTTTTGCCACAAGAAAGCTAATTTTTCGAGAAAAATCTAGGCGAAGGTTTCAATCCAATCGGAGTTACAGATCTCCATATATATAGGAAATGGTGAAAGGGCAGAATACCAGAGCGCAGAAACAGAGAGAGACAGAGAGACATATCCAATCTCGGAGGGGCTCTCGCCCTCCCACGCCATGGAGACCATGGACCAGAGGGGAAACCCTTCTCCCATCTAGGGAGAAGGTCAAGGAAGAAGAAGAAGAAGGGGGGCTCTCTCCCCCTCGCTTCCGGTGGCACCGGAACGCCGCCGGGGGCCATCATCATCACCGCGATCTTCACCAACACCTCCACCATCTTCACCAACATCTCCATCACCTTCCCCCCTCTATCTACAGCGGTCCACTCTCCCGCAACCCGCTGTACCCTCTACTTGAACATGGTGCTTTATGCTTCATATTATTGTCCAATGATGTGTTGCCATCCTATGATGTCTGGGTAGATTTTCGTTGTCCTATCGGTGGTTGATGAATTGTTATGATTGATTTAATTTGCTTGTGGTTATGTTGCTGTCCTTTGGTGCCCATCATATGAGTGCGCGTGGATCACACCATAGGGTTAGTTGTATGTCGATAGGACTATGTATTGGAGGGCAAGAGTGACAGAAGCTTCAACCTAGCATAGAAATTAATGCATACGGGATTGAAGGGGGACCAATATATCTTAATGCTATGGTTGGGTTTTACCTTAATGAACGTTAGTAGTTACAGATGCTTGCTAATAGTTCCAATCATAAGTGCATAGAATTCCAAGTCAGGGATGACATGCTAGCAGTGGCCTCTCCCACATAAAACTTGTAATCGGTCTAGTAAAGTAGTCAACTGCTTAGGGACAATTTCGCAACTCCTACCACCACTTTTCCACACTCGCTATATTTACTTTATTGTGTCTTTATCTAAGCAGCTCCTAGTTTTTATTTATGCTCTATTTATTATCTTGCAAACCTATCCAAAAATACCTGCAAAGTACTTCTAGTTTCATACTTGTTCTAGGTAAAGCGAACGTTAAGCGTGCGTAGAGTTGTATCGGTGGTCGATAGAACTTGAGGGAATATTTGTTCTACCTTTAGCTCCTCGTTGGGTTCGACACTCTTACTTATCGAAAGAGTCTACAATTGATCCCCTATACTTGTGGGTTATCAAGACCTTTTTCTGGCGCCATTGCCGGGGAGCAATAGCGTGGGGTGAATATTCTCGTGTGTGCTTGTTTGCTTTATCACTAAGTAATTTTTATTTGTTGTTCTTAGTTGTTCTTTATCTTTAGTTATGGATATGGAACACGAAATACCAAAAAAATTAGGTGTACTTGCTACTCATGGAGATGGGGAACCTCCTAAAACCCTCGATGATCATTATGTGAAAAATATTATGTACCACTTTGATAATCCTGAGAAAACCTCATTCAATTATGTAATGGGAGACACGTTGCATCAACGTGAATACTTTAGGGATTATTGCTTGACTCAAAAAGGGAAACTATTATGGGATCAAATTTATATGTTGCGTTGGTATGCTAGGCAACTATGCTTGAGATATGATTATACTTGTTGCTCTAGGATGAAGGCTCCACACCTTCCCTTTTCATGCAAATGTAATGATAACAAAACCTTAGCTTCTTATGCTAATGGTATATATGATTACTATGATGTGGAACACATAGAAGAATTTGTTGCTTTTAAGGGTGCTTATGAAATTGAATCTTTGTTTGAAAAGTATGAAGCTTTTGATGATGATGTTTATAGGCCTGAAAATTTTGCTATATTGAATTATTGCTATGAGAATTATGAATACAATTCCTATATTGATGCATTTATTGAGAAAGTCTCCGCTGTCCAAGAAGAGACTAATATTTTGCAGGAGTCTATGGAAGAAGAAATTGATGAAACTGTGAGCTCATTGGATGAAAAAGATGAGGAGGAGAGCGAAGAACAAAAGGAGGAAGAGCGGATTAGCTACCCGTGCCCACCTTCTAATGAGAGTAACTCTTCAACTCATACATTGTTTAATTTCCCTTCATGCTTACCGAAGGATGATTGCTATGGCGATTGCTATGATCCCTTGAATTCGTTTGAGATATCCCTTTTTGATGACTTGATGCTTGCTATGCTTGTGGCCAAGATGCCAATATGAATTATGCTTATGGAGATGAACTTGCTATAGTTCCTTATGTTAAACATGAAATTGTTGCTATTGCACCCACGCATGATGGTCCTATTATCTTTTTGAATTCTCCCGACTACACTATATCGGAGAAGTTTGCAATTATTAAGGATTATATTGATGGGTTGCCTTTTACCGTTGCACATGATGATTTTGATAGATATAATATGCATGTGCTTGATGCTCCTACTTGCAATTATTATGAGAGAGGAACTATATCTCCACCTCTCTATGTTTCCCACACGATAAAATTGCAAGAAACTGTTTAAACTATGCACTGGCCTTTACTATGTGTGCATGAATTGTTCTTTTATGACATGCCGATGCATAGGAAGAGAGTTAGACTTCGTCATTGCTTGATATATGTTGCTTTGTGCTCACTACTAAATGCCAACTCTTTGTTAATTAAAATTGGCTTTGATATACCTTGGGATCCGGGTGGATTCACTACTTGAGCACTATATGCCTAGCTTAATGGCTTTAAAGAAAGCGCTGCCAGGGAGACAACCCGGAAGTTCTAGAGAGTCATTTATTTTTGTTGTGTGCTTTTATATAGTTTAAAAACAAAAAAAATAAAGAGGGGAACCCAAAACTTTTCAAAAAGAAAAGTGAAAGTGAGATAGACGAGCATTGTGAAAGTGGGGGACGTCCTTGAACTTTGTTCATGCCCATGGAAACTTTGTGAATATTAATTACAGAAACTTTTCAACAAAAATAATTATCCCCTTGTATACATCCATTGTATTATAAAAATAATGTCCCAAGGTTTGCCTTTAGGATGTTCACAATGCTTGTTGGTTTGTACGGTGCAGGACATAAACTTTGGCTGTAGTGCGCGATTTTAATTTTTTACTGGAACGTCAAATGGTTCTGATTCTTTTTGCACTGTTTTTCTATACAAATTTTTTATTTTTCCTAATTTTGGCAGAAATTTTCAAGCATCATAAGTATGGTGAATGTTCATATTATTACAGACTGTTCTGTTTTAGACAGATTCTGTTTTTGATGCATAGTTTGCTTGTTTTGATGAAACTATCAATTTATATCAGTGGATTAAGCCATGGAAAAGCTATAATACAGTAGAAACAATGCAAAAATATGAATTGGTTTTCAGCAGTACTTAGAGTAGTGATTTGCTTTATTATACTAACGGATCTTACCGAGTTTTCTGTTGAAATTTTGTGTGGATGAAGTGTTCAATGATCGAGAAGGTCTCGATGTGAGGAGAAGGAAGAGAGGCAAGAGCTCAAGCTTGGGGATGCCCAAGGAACCCCAAGTAAATATTCAAGGAGACTCAAGGGTCTAAGCTTGGGGATGCCCCGGAAGGCATCCCCTCTTTCTTCAACAAGTATCGGTATGTTTTCGGATTCGTTTCGTTCATGCGATATGTGCAAATCTTGGAGCGTCTTTTGCATTTAGTTTTCATTTTTCTTTTATGCACCATGCTGGTATGAGATAGTCCTTGGTTGATTTATAGAATGCTCTTTGAACTTCACTTATATCTTTTGAGTATGGCTTTATAGAATGCTTCATGTGCTTCACTTATATCATTTGAAGTTTGGATTCCCTGTTTCTCTTTACATAGAAAACTGCCATTTGTAGAATGCCCTTTTGCTTCATTTATATTTGTTAGAGCGTAGGCATAACTTTTGTAGAAAGGATTAAACTCTCTTGCTTCACTTATATCTATTTAGAGAGATGACAGGAATTGGTCATTCACATGGTTAGTCATAAAATCCTACATAAAACTTGTAGATCACTGAATATGATATGTTTGATTCCTTGCAATAGTTTTGCGATATAAAGATGGCGATATTGGAGTCATGCTAGTGGATAGTTGTGGATTAGTAGAAATACTTGTGTTGAGGTTTGTGATTCCCGTAGCATGCACGTATGGTGAACCGTTATGTAACGAAGTCGGAGCATGAGGTATTTATTGATTGTCTTCCTTATGAGTGGCGGTCGGGGACGAGCGATGGTCTTTTCCTACCAATTTATCCCCCTAGGGGCATGCATAGTAGTACTTTGCTTCGAGGTCTAATAAACTTTTGCAATAAGTATATGAGTTCTTTATGACTAATGTGAGTCCATGGATTATACGCACTCTCACCCTTCCATCATTGCTAGCCTCTTCGGTACCGTGCATTGCCCTTTCTCACCTCGAGAGTTGGTGCAAACTTCACCGGTGCATCCGAACCCCGTGATACGATACGCTCTATCACACATGAACCTCATTATATCTTCCTTAAAACAGCCACCATACCTACCTATCATGGCATTTCCATAGCCGTTCTGAGATATATTGCCATGCAACTTTCATCATCATCATATACATAACTTGAGCATTTATCGTCATATTGCTTTGCATGATCGTAAGATAGCTAGCATGATGTTTTCATGGCTTGTCCGTTTTTTGATATCATTGCTACGCTAGATCATTGCACATCCCAGTACACCGCCGGAGGCATTCATATAGAGTCATATCTTTGTTCTAGATATCGAGTTGTAATATTGAGTTGTAAGTAAATAGAAGTGTGATGATCATCATTATTAGAGCATTGCCCTAGTGAGGAAAGGATGATGGAGACTATGATTCCCCCACAAGTCGGGATGAGACTCCGGGCGAAAAATTAAAAAAAAGAATAAAAAAAGAGAAAGGCCAAAAAAAGAGAAGGCCCAAAAAAAGAAAAAAAGAAAAAAGAGAGAAAAAGAGAGTAGGGGCAATGTTACTATCCTTTTACCACACTTGTGCTTCAAAGTAGCACCATGTTCTTCATATAGAGAGTCTCTTGAGTTATCACTCTCATATACTAGTGGGAATTTTCATTATAGAACTTGGATAGTATATTCCAACGATGGGCTTCCTCAAATGCCCTAGGTCTTCATGAGCAAGCAAGTTGGATGCACAACCACTTAGTTTCAGTTTGAGCTTTCATATACTTCTAGCTCTAGTGCATCCGTTGCATGGCAATCCCTACTCCTCACATTGACATCAATTGATGGGCATCTCCATAGCCCGTTCATTAGCCGCGTCGATGTGAGACTTTCTCCTTTTTTGTCTTCTCCACACAACCTCCACCATCATATTCTATTCCACCTATAGTGCTATATCCATGGCTTGCTCTCATGTATTGCATGAGGGTTGAAAAAGCTGAAGCGCGTTAAAAAGTATGAACCAATTGCTCGGCTTGTCATCGGGGTTGTGCATGATGTGAATATTTTGTGTGGTGAAGATGGAGCATAGCCAGACTATATGATTTTGTAGGGATAACTTTCTTTGGCCATGTTATTTTGAAAAGACATGATTGCTTTATTAGTAGGCTTGAAGTATTATTGTTTTTATGTCAAATGATAGACTATTGCTTTCAATCACTCGTGTCTTAATATTCATGCCATGATTAGATTACATGATCAAGATTATGCTAGGTAGCATTCCACATCAAAAATTATCTTTTTTATCATTTACCTACTCGAGGACGAGCAGGAATTAAGCTTGGGTTGATACGTCTCCGTCGTATCTATAATTTTTGATTGTTCCATGCCAATATTATACAACTTTCATATACTTTTGCAACTTTTTATACTATTTTTGGGACTAACATATTGATCCAGTGCCCAGTGCCAGTTCCTGTTTGTTGCATGTTTTATGTTTCGCAGAAACCCCATATCAAACGGAATCCAAACGGAATAAAAATGGATGGAGAATATTTTTGGAATATTTGGAGAATATGGGAAGAAGAATCAACGTGAGACGGTGCCCGAGGGGGGCACGAGGCAGGGGGGCACGCATGCCCCCCTGGGCGCGCTTGCCCCCCTCGTGGGCCCCCCGTAAGGTGGTTGCTGCTATTCTTTTGCCGTAGGAAAGCTAATTTTTGGAGAAAAATATGGGCGAAGATTTCAATCCAATCGGAGTTACCGATCTCCATATATATATATGAAACAGTGAAAGGGTAGAATACCAGAGCGCAGAAACAGAGAGACAGATCCAATCTCGGAGGGGCTCTCACCCCTCCCACACCATGGAGACCATGGACCAGATGGGAAACCCTTCTCCCATCTAGGGAGAAGGTCAAGGAAGAAGAAGAATGAGGGGGGCTCTCTCCCCCTCGCTTCCAGTGGCACCGGAACGCCGCCGGGGGCCATCATCATCACCGCGATCTTCACCAACACCTCCGCCATCTTCACCAAAATCTCCATCACCTTCCCCCCTCTATCTATAGCGGTCCACTCTCCCGCAACCCGCTGTACCCTCTACTTGAACATGGTGCTTTATGCTTCATATTATTGTCCAATGATGTGTTGCCATCCTATGACGTTTGAGTAGATTTTCGTTGTCCTATCGGTGGTTGATGAATTGCTATGATTGATTTAATTTGCTTGTGGTTATGTTGCTGTACTTTGGTGCCCATCATATGAGCACGCGCGTGGATCACACCATAGGGTTAGTTGTATGTCGATAGGACTATGTATTGGAGGGCAAGAGTGACAGAAGCTTCAACCTAGCATAGAAATTGATGCATACGGGATTGAAGGGGGACCAATATATCTTATTGCTATGGTTGGGATTTACCTTAATGAACGTTGGTAGTTGCGGATGCTTGCTAATAGTTCCAATCATAAGTGCATAGAATTCCAAGTCAGGGATGACATGCTAGCAGTGGCCTCTCCCACATAAAACTTGCTATCGGTCTAGTAAAGTAGTCAATTGCTTAGGGACAATTTCGCAACTCCTACCACCACTTTTCCACACTCGCTATATTTACTTTATTGTGTCTTTATCTAAGCAGCTCCTAGTTTTTATTTACGCTCTCTTTATTATCTTGCAAACCTATCCAAAAACACCTACAAAGTACTTCTAGTTTCATACTTGTTCTAGGTAAAGCGAACGTTAAGCGTGCGTAGAGTTGTTTCGGTGGTCGATAGAACTTGAGGGAATATTTGTTCTACCTTTAGCTCCTCGTTGGGTTCGACACTCTTACTTATCGAAAGAGGCTATAATTGATCCCCTATACTTGTGGGTTATCAATCTTCACCTCGACCGGAAGCAATTAGAGTTGCCCCTCAACCTATTGAACATACTGGAAATATTTATTATGATATTCCTTCGGGTATGATAGAGAAACTGCTAGCTAATCCTTATGTAGGAGATGAAACAATACATCCCGATATGTGATACGTCTCCATCGTATCTACTTTTCCAAACACTTTTGCCCTTGTTTTGGACTCTAACTTGTATGATTTGAATGGAACTAACCCGGACTGACGCTGTTTTCAGCAGAATTGCCATGATGTTGTTTTATGTGCAGAAAAAAAAAGTTCTCGGAATGACCTGAAACTCCACAGAATATCTTAGAATAAATAATAAAAAATCCTAGCCAAAGATGAAGACCAGGGGGCCCACACCCTGTCCACGAGGGTGGGGGCGCGCCCCCTACCTCGTGGGCCCCCTGGAGACCCTTCGACGCCAACTCCAACTCCATATATTGGCTTTCGGGGAGAAAAAAATCAGAGAGAAAGTTTCATCGCGTTCTAGGATACGAAGCCGCCGCCAAGCCCTAATTTCTCTCGGGAGGGCTGATCTAGAGTCCGTTCGAGGCTCCGGAGAGGGGGATTCGTCGCCGTCGTCATCATCAACCATCCTCCATCACCAATTTCATGATGCTCACCGCCGTGCGTGAGTAATTCCATCGTAGGCTTGCTGGACGGTGATGGGTTGGATGAGATTTATCATGTAATCGAGTTAGTTTTGTTAGGGTTTGATCCCTAGTATCCACTATGTTCTGAGATTGATGTTGCTATGACTTTGCTATGCTTAATGCTTGTCACCAGTGCCCGAGTGCCATGAATTCAGATCTGAACCTATTATGTTTTCATGAATATATGTGTGTTCTTGATCCTATCTTGCAAGTCTATAGTCACCTATTATGTGTTATGATCCGACAACCCCGAAGTGACAATAATCGGGATACTTCTCGGTGATGACCATAGTTTGAGGAGTTCATGTATTCACTATGTGCTAATGCTTTGTTCTGGTTCTCTATTAAAAGGAGGCCTTAATATCTCTTAGTTTCCAATAGGACCCCGCTGCCACGGGAGGGTAGGACAAAACATGTCATGCAAGTTCTTTTCCATAAGCACGTATGACTATTTACGGAATACATGCCTACATTACATTGATGAATTGGATCTAGTTCTGTGTCACCCTATGTTATGACTGTTACATGACGAACCGCATCCGGCATAATTATCCATCACTGATCTGGTGCCTACGAGCTTTCCATATACTAGTTCTCGCTTATTTACTTTTCCGTTGCTATTGTTACAATCACTACAAAATACCAAAAATATTTACTATTGCTTGCACTGCTCTTTTGTTACCGTTATCGCCACTATCATATTACTTTGCTACTAAACACCTTGCTGCAGATACTAAGTTTCCAGGTGTGGTTGAATTGACAACTCGGCTGCTAATACTTGAGAATATTCTTTGGCTCCCCTTGTGTCGAACAATAAATTTGGGTTGAATACTCTACCCTAAAAAACTGTTGTGATCCCCTATACTTGTGGGTTATCAAGAACCTTTTTCTGGTGCCGTTGCCGGGGAACATAGCTCTATTCTTTGAGTCACTTTTGATTTATATCTACTGGACACTATGAAGAACTTGAAAGACGCTAAGACAACAATTTATCCCTCAACTACGAGGGGAGGTAAGGAACTGCCATCTAGCTCTGCACTTGATTCACCTTCTGTTATGAGTAAGCTAACGACACCTAAACCTACTTCTGCTATTCGTTCCGATATGTCGCATGTTTTTGATGATGCCACTTCTGCTATGCATGATACTTATGATGAAACTACTTCTATGCTTGATACTCTGTGCCCCTTGGTGAATTTCTAGATGAACAAATTTCTAGGTCTAGAGAAAGAGAAATTATTGAAACTGAATACAATGATGAAAGTGATGATGAAAATATGCCTGCTATTCCTGAGGATTATCTTTTTGATGCGGAATCTGCTGCAGCTATTTTTGCCTACCAAGATAGATATGAACTTAAGAGGTTGCTAATTAAATGGAGTAAATAATCTCTTAGAGATAGGATGAGACCTGACCCTGCTTTTGCTACTTCACCTATCTGTGTTCCTGATAAGGATTATGAATTCTCTGTTGATCCTGATATAATTACTTTGGTTGAATCTAATCCTTTTTATGGCTATGAATCTAAAACTGTTGTGGCACATCTTACAAAGTTAAATGATATAGCTGCCCTGTTTACTAATGATGAGAGATCGCGCTACTTTTATATACTCAAAATATTTCCGTTCTCATTAAAGGGTGATGCTAAGATATGGTTTAATTCTCTTGATCCTGGTTGTGTGCGTAGTCCCCAGGATATGATTTATTACTTCTCTGCTAAATATTTCCCTGCTCATAAGAAACAAGCTGCTTTGAGGGATATATATAATTTTGTGCAAATTGAAGAAGAGAGACTCCCACAAGCTTGGGGGAGGCTTCTCAAATTACTTAATGCTTTGCCTGATCATCCTCTTAAGAAACCTGAAATACTTGATATCTTTTATAATGGACTAACCGATGCTTCCAGAGATTACCTGGATAGTTGTGCTGGTTCTCTTTTCAGGGAAAGAACACCAGATGAAGCTGAAATTCTATTGAATAATATGTTGACAAATGAAATAATTGGCACCTCCTGAGCCAACTCCCGAGCCAACTCCTGAGCCAATTATTGAGTCTATTCCTAAACCAACTCCGAAGAAGAGAGGTATTCTATTTCTCAGTCATGAAGATATGCAAGAGGCAAAGAAATCTATGAAATAAAAAGGTATTAAAGCTGAAGATGTTAAGAATTTACCTCCTATTGAAGAAATACATGGTCTTAATTTACCGCATGTTGAGGAAGTGTATGATCTCAATTCTTTATTCACTGAAGAACCTCCTGATACCGATATCCCGACACAGGTAGTAAAGGTAAATTCTCTCTATAGATATGATAAAGCTGAAGTACCTCCCACTAAAATTGCTAGTCAGTGCTTGGATGAGTTTGATAACTTCATGTTTAAGAAAGATGACTTTAATGCTTATTTTGGTAGACAATTAAAACAGAATACCTTTATGATTAAACGCTTGGGTGATTATATGGCTAATATTAGAGGTGAACTTAAACTTGTTAGCAAACATGCTTCTATGGTTACCACTCAAGTAGAACAGGTACTTAAAGCTCAGAAAGAAGTGCTTGATGAAATGAATAGTAAGAAAAATGATTATGCTGTTAGAGTGGCTACTAGAACTGGTAGAATGACTCAGGAACCTTTGTATCCTGAAGGCCACCCTAAGAGAATCGAGCAAGATTCTCAGAGAAATAATATTGATGTACCTAGTTCTTCTAAAAGGACGAAAAAGAAAAATGATAGGACTGTGCAAACTTCCAGTGAACCTGTTGCTGAACCACCTGAGAATCCAAATGATATCTCTATGACTGATGCTGAAACACAATCTGGTAATGAACATGAACCTAGTGAAAATGTTAATGATAATGTTCATGATGATGCTCAACCTAGTAATGATAATGATGTAGAAGTTGAACCTGTTGTTGATCTTGATAACCCACAATCAAAGAATCAACGTTATGATAAAAGAGACTTCGTTGCTAGGAAACATGGTAAAGAAAGAGAACCATGGGTTCAGAAACCCATGCCTTTTCCTCCCAAACCATCCAAGAAAAAGGATGATGAGGATTTTGAGCGCTTTGTTGAAATGATTAGACCTATCTTTTTGCGTATGCGATTGACTGATATGCTCAAAATGAATCCTTATGCCAAATATATGAAAGATATTGTTACAAATAAAAGAAAGATATCGGAAGCTGAAATTTCCACCATGCTTGCTAATTATACTTTTAAGGGTGGAATACCAAAGAAACTTGGAGATCCAGGAGTACCTACTATACCATGCTCCATTAAGAGAAATTATGTTAAAACTGCTTTATGTGATCTTGGAGCCGGTGTTAGTGTTATGCCTCTCTCTTTATATCGTAGACTTTACTTGAATAAGTTGACACCTACTGAAATATCTTTGCAAATGGGTGATAAATCAACTGATATACCTGTCGGTATTTGTGAGGATGTGCCTGTTGTGGTTGCAAACGTTACTATTTTAACGGACTTTGTTATTCTTGATATTCCCGAGGACGATAGTATGTCTATTATTCTTGGAAGACCTTTCCTTAATACTGCAGGGGCTGTTATTGATTTCAACAAAGGCAACGTCACTTTTCATGTTAATGGTAATGAGAATACGGTACACTTTCCGAGGAAACAACCACAAGTTCATAGTATCAACTCTATTGGAAAAATTCCATCGATTATATTTGGAGGCTTTGAATTTCCTCTCCCTACTGTCAAGAAGAAATATGATATACTTATTATTGGGGATGTTCATATCCCCGTTGAGGTAACATAGTGTTATTCGAAATTTCTCCGGTTCCATGATTATCGGAATGAGTTTGTTAACAAGACTTGATCAACCTTGTTAGTGGATTCTTTTCGATGAGCATGAGATGGATGAAACTAGAAGCACAACCTTCTGTACCCTCTTTATATTCTCTGTTCTTTTGTGGAAATAAAGTAAAATAGTATTTTTTTTCTGTCTGTTTCCTGAGTTACCGTGCAATATAAAAATATCCCGAAAATAAAAGTCCTCAGAATGCCATGCCAATTTAATATGATTTTTCGGGAATATTTGAGGATTTTTAGTGCAAAAATTACCACGGGGGGAGCTGCCACCTAGCCACAAGGGTGGAGGGCGCGCCCCCTGCCTCGTGGGCCCATGGTGGCCCTCCTCCACTTATCCCTGCACCCATCTTCTTCCTCTGCCTCGCACAAACCCGAAAAACCAACTCAAGCTCGTGTTCCAGCCACTTTTGCTGTGATTTTCGATCTCCTTGCTCAAAGCACCTCTCGCAAAACTGCTTGGGGAGATTGTTCCTTGGTATGCGACTCCTCCATTGGTCCAATTAGTTTTTGTTCTAGTGCTTTATTCTTTGCAAATTTGTGCTGCATAGGTGACCATGTTCTTGAGCTTGCATGTCAAATTTATATGGTTCCAAGTAGTTCTAATGCTTGATATATGCTCTAGGCACTTGTATGAGTAGTTGCTATCAATTTTATTGAAGTTGGTTCACTTTTGTTTGAAGTCACTAAAAATTTTAGAATTATTTTTTAGAGAAAACAATTTGTTTAGGAAGATGTTCCAAGGTGGTTCTTCAAGGAAGCAAGGTCCCAGGCTTGCAATGCGTGATGCTGACGAGGAACCACCAAGAGACGCTCTTGTGAGGCCCTGTGAATGGCCTTCGGAAAATTTTATGGATCAAGCGGGAATCAAAGAAGAATTTAACGCATATTTGCGTAATGCCGGTCTTGAGGACTTTGAAGCTGACAAATGCCCCCAGTATCGTGATCTCACAAGTTCATTTGTGGGGAGGTTTGAGTTTTCATCTTCGCGTGATTCTCCTTCAGTCATGTTTGACCTTTATGACAAATCTTATACCATGGACTTAGAGGATTTCACTCTTGCATGCAAACTTCCATCTTGGGGTAGTGTCGGGGGTTGGATGCGACATATGCCAACGGGTGGCTTATCATGGTGGGGGCGAGTAGAACGTCGACGGTGCCTGGAAACGGGATAAGGCGAAGACATGCACGCCGGCGGATCTTACCCAGCTTCGGGGCTCTCCGAGGAGATAATACCCCTACTGCTGCTCTGCGGGGTCACCGCATGATCACTATGGGGTGATTGTACAATGGTGCTCCTCGAGCTGTGTGGAGGCAGGAAGGAGCAAGGCTAGCTCTTTCCCTCTTGCTATGTGTCTAAGAACCTACTCAGGGCCGAATCCTTTGCATGGGTGCCCCGGGGGGTTTATATAGGCCTACCCAGAGGGTACAACGGTAACTGATCGGGCGTGGCCCCGATCGTCGCCTCTATCGCGCCGCCTTCTCCGCCGACTCACGGGGCCCGCCGACTGGCGGGTCCCGCGGACAGGCCGAGTACTCTGCAATGCTTCTGATGACGCAGGCGCGGTCATGGGGTCGTGGGAATAGTGCCGCCGCTTGTCAGGTGATCACTGTTGCCGCTCCCCATCCAACTGGTTTATGGCTTGTGGGGCCCTGGTCAGGATGCGGCCGACTCTGGGGAGGCCGACTCCTGCAGGGCCGTCTTCGGACTCCCAGCTTGAGCCCTTCGTCTCATCGACGGAGGGCCCGCGATCTCCGGGCGTACACGCCGCCGCCGTGGAGTGCAGTGCTGCGTCGCGGCTGAGGCGAGGTCGGGCGGCATGGCAGCGATGCGCGCCTCACCGGAGATCTCTGGTGACGCAGCTCATCAGAGCCATGCCCCCCCTTCCGTGGTCCGAGGGGACAGCCACAACGGGCTGTACCCCGCGTCGGTCTCCGTGGAAGTTGCGGGCCGACTCTCGAGTCGGCCCCGTGGGAGGTCGCAAGTCCGGAGTCGGCTTGGTCTGGAGTCGCCGTTTGGGGACTCGGTTCCTTCAAGGTCGCCTCTTTGACTCGCCCTCTCGAAGGTCGCCTCTTGACTCGGCCGAGGGGCGGCTTGCCCCGATGTCTTGAAAGATCTTGGGTCTTGGGTCGGCCTACCCATGGCCCATTACTCCGACAATAGTCCCCGAAGCTGGCGAAGCCCGGCGGGCGCCGCCTAGCGGGGCTTCGGCAGTTTCAGACTCTGCGGCGCCGACTCTGAGATTCGGCTGCCGTGCCTTCGGGCCGCCTCGCAGGAGCCGGCCCGGCCCTGCTGGGGGCCGCCTCCCGTGAGACATGGCGGGAAGCCAGCGGCGTATCGGCCACGCTTCCCCGCCATCTGCGTGAGGGTCCTATCGCGTGACGCCACGTGGAGGCGATAGCCTGCCCGCCCACGCGCGTGATGGGACGGGCCGCCAGGTGGGGCCCGCCACTACCGCGCCTCGGCTCCCGAGCGGATCCGCTGCGGCCGAGGGCGGTTGGCATCCCCACGCGGTTACTGCGGGCAGTAACGGCGTGGGGTTTTTTAATCGTGGGCGTCGTGGGGTCGTGGGCGCAGTTAATCCCCACGTCGCCCCCTCGGCTTCTCAGCCCATGGGGCTATAAATAGGCCGAGGGGGAGCGGCGGCACGGCGCGCGCACTCCCTCCTCTGCCCTCTTGCTCTTCTTCCTCCTCCGTCGCTCCACTGCTCCGCTGTTTCCTCCTCTTCATCGACGATGAGCTCCTCCTCCGCCGCGCCCACTGCCTCGCGCTCCGGCGAGTGGGACGGCTCAGATGTGGACGCGGAGGATATCGAGTTCCTCCGCCGGACCCGCCGCCTTCCGAGCGCCGACCTGGTGCAGCCCGCCCCAAGCCCGGCGAAATCCGACCAGCGCGAGGCGGGCGAAGGGTCATCTTCCGCTCGCACCTCATGCGCGGGATGGGCCTCCCGGCGAGCGGGTTTCTCCGCTCATTCCTCGAGCTGTACCAGCTGCAGCCACACCACCTTACCCCCAACGCGGTGGTGCTCCTCTCCGCCTTCGCCACCCTGTGCGAGGCGTACATCGGCGTTCTCCCCACCATCGAGCTGTGGGGGGAATTCTTCTCGTCGAAGCTCGGCACGCAGGCTGCCGGCACGCCGGCGCAGTGTGGCACATTCATTGCGTCACGGCGCACGACGGCCGACAACCCCTTCCCGTCCATCCGGCTGATAAAGTCGGTGAAGATGTGGCAGAAGACATACTTCTACGTGAAGAATGTCGCCACCGACGGCGACTGGGTCAACCTGCCGCCCTTCGACCCCGAGCCGCTGACCGGCCGGCCGGCCAGCTGGTCTCAACGGTCGAAGACGCTCTCCGCCTCCGGAGTCGGCGCTGTGGCGCCCGAAGTCTGGCGCGATCGGAGGGGCTCGTCGCCTCCGACCTCCTGGCCGCCGTGGCGCGCCGGTGCTTCGCTCAAAGGCGGCCCCATCTCATCTGCCAGATGAGCGGCCGGCACGACCCCAGCCGGCTGTGCACCAAAGACATGCCGCGCGTGGAGGTGGCGAACATGGTGAACCTCATCGCCCACTACAAGTTCACCGACGAGTGGCAGTTCGGCAAGGAGCCGTACTCGCGCGACAACCCTCCGCCGGTGGTAAGTTTTTCATCTGTGCTCCGATCTCGTTTGTATCCGACCTCGAGCTCTAATCTTGTCAGCTTCTTTGTGCAGAACCCCCTCTTGGCGCCTGCTGCCGGCGCCCAGAGGGAGCCGCGTGAATACGTCCCTGACCGCGAGGTCAGCGACGTCGACGACCCCGACCTGGGAGCCGCGGCGCTGGAGGCCGACGCCGAAGGCGGCGGCGGGGAGGAGGAGGAGGGCGGCCTCAGGCCGTCGGCGACCTTCGCCGACTGGCCCGAGGACGACATCGACGCGGAAGTCGTCCCGCGCCGCCAACCGAGAGCCGGCCCTTCCACCCAGGCCGGGTCGAAGAAGCGCCACGCCGGGCCGAATGCGCACGGCGGCCGGCCGAAGAAACCCAGGGGAACCGCCGCCGCGACCAAGCGGGAGGAGGCGGCCGCGAAGGCCAACCGCTTCCGGAAGGAAGTGAAGAGCCGCTTATCTCTTCGTAAGTTCTTTGCTCTTCGCTTTTTTCTGACTTCACTTGAATTGTTCTGACTCTCGCCCCTCTCCTCTCCAGCGCCCCCTCTCCCTTGAGAGAGTCGCCGCGCCCTCCGTCATGGGATCGGGGGCGACGTCCTCCAACACGCGGCGGGTCGACCCCGCCGCCGATCTCCGGGCGGCGACGGAGCGGAACGCGCAGGAGAAGCGCGCGGAGGAGGAGGCTAATCGCCTGGAGAAGGCGCAGGCCGATAAGGCGGCCGCCGATGCCCAGCGACATCTGGACGAGGCCGTGGCGCGCGCGCGCGCCGCTAGGGACGCCGAGGCGGCTATTCGCCCGCCATGCGATGCTTGTCCCCCCGTTGTCATCAGCGCCGCCGCCTCCGGACTTTACGGGGCAGACCGGGGAGGTCGGCACCGCCAACCCTCTCACCGAGGAAGGTGGCGACGCTTCGGGCTCGGACACCCGCGCGCCGTCTCCGCCACCTCCGCCGCCTCCGTCTACGAGGCCGCACGGCAAGCAGCCTGTGGACCCGCAGGACCCGCCGGCTGAGGACGACGCCGATGCGCAGCTGCTTCGCGAAACATGGCGCCGACTTCGCCGCCGAAGTCGAAGGATTTATCTCGCGCCGCGGCTCGGAGACGGACGCCGCCAAGATGGCGAACCCGACGCCGAGGCCTCCAAAGGTTGCCGCCATCGGCTGGAGTGCGCTGGCGGCGGCAACGGCCCGCTGAACCAAGCGCTTCTGGACGTTCAGTCCAAGTTGCGCAAGGAAGGCGAAGCCCTCCAGCTCTACACCAGGACGCATCTGGCCATGCGGGCCTCAGTCCGGGTACGATTTGTCTCTTCTCTTGTCTATTTCGGGGGGCGCGCAAGCCCCACGGGTAGTCCCCGAGTTCGAGTCGGCTGCTGCAGCGGCTCGAACTCCTTTAGCGATCTTCGAAGGCTGACTTTGCTTTGCCGGCCTTGCAGGAGTACCACAACCTCCGCGCGACCGCCTTCAACCACAACGTTGAAGAGCTGAGGAAGCGGACCGCCGATCTAGCGGAGAGTCGAGGTAAGCTGTTTCTTCTTCTTTGCTGGGCGCGCACAAGCACTGCTGGCTGTAGTCCCGAGATTCGGGCGATCGCTGCAAATGGGCCGGATCTCCCGGCATTTCCTTTTTCCTTCTCATGGCGCGCTAAGCCTGCAAGGATGTAGTCCCCGAGATTCGGGCCGATCGCTGCGCAATGGGCTGGATCTCCCGGCGACCTTCTTTTCTGATGATGTTTATCTTTCTTTGGGCTTCAGACGCCAATGCCGCCCTTCAAGGGCAGCTGGATGAGGCCAACGCCGCCCGTCGCACTAAGGAGGAAGAGTGCGACAAGCTTGCTCAAGAGCGCGACCTCCTGGCGACGCAACTGGCCGAGCAGAAGGATCTGCTTCGGAAGGCGCAGGTGGATGCCAAGTCGCGGGAGGGTGCCCTTCTGGCCGAGTTTGAGATGGAGCGGGCCGCCTGGACCGACCGTGAGGCGATGCTGACCTCCGGCTACCACGTGCTCGAGGACGTCGTCGACGGTAACCCCTGTCTTCTCTTTTTGGGCTTTCGACTCTTTGTCGAACTGTCTTCTGATTTTGCTGACTGTTTCCTTTCTTGTCTTTCGTAGACTTCTTCCCGGGCCACTCGCAGGCCGTCATTCCGGCCATCGAGGCGGATCGGGAGGAGCGAAGGGCGCAGGGCGAAGTGATCGCCGCCAACGCGCCCCGCACTGTCCACGAGCAGATCTTGAGCATCGGGGCTCGCCGCCTGCTCACCGCTCGATGCGCCGTCTTCAACGCTACGGCGCCTAAGTCGCCACCGCTCAGGGCGAGATGCCGGCTCTTCGACCGCCAATCGGACGGCCGACTGGCTGGAGGTCGCCGCCGGTCGCCTCGAGGCTTGGAAGGGCTCCGCGGCCCGCGCCGGAGCACGCCGAGCCCTGGAGTTTGTCAAGGGCTGGTACCCCGGGCTGGACCTGGACCGCCTGGCTGCGTTCCGGTCGGAGGCCCAGGCCGAGCTGGCGGCCGTGGAAGGCGCCCTCGTCGAGCGCGCGGCGGCCATCGCCGAGTACACGGACACTAGTGTCTTTGTGCCCGAGCGGACCGCCGACGGCGAGGAGGCTCCGCCTGAGTGGTTCGGGATGCACCCAGACTACGAGGAGGACTCGGCGGAGGTGATTGGCTCCAGCACCGAGGGGGAGGGCGAGTCGGAGGACGGAGGCGAGGAGGAGGAGGCGCCAGAGCACGAAGAAGGCGACCAGCCTCAGCCTGATCGCGCCTCCAGCAACGAGCCTCGGAAAGATAAGGCAGTCGTCACTGAGGGCGACCAAGCCGAGACCGCCCCGCCGACTGCCCCGGTGCCTGAAGCTGCCGCCGCCTCCGGCCCTCCGGCTCCGAAGGCCGCCCCCTAGGATGCATCAGCCTTTCCTGTTTCTTTTGTTTCTTTGAAAAACTTGTTAGTTGCGAACAATTCCACCCGCGGGGTGTATTCGGCCAAGGGCCTTATGTAAATATTTATCAAGTTTCCGCCTTTACTTGCTTTGGCTCTTTTTAGACTGTTTTCCTTTGCCGCCTTCCCTTGGTTGCCGCCTTGCCATCTGGGCAGCCGCTTCTGCGGACTGCCACTAGGTCAAGAGCTCAGCTACCTCGGGAGGCAAGTACTTAGTCGTTTAAAGTGTCGTAGCAAGTTTGGCTGGAAATCGGCCTGCCGACTGTCAAGGTCAGCTGTTCTTAATAAAGGTTGAAACTATGAGCCGACTGCTCGTGAGTCGGCTTAGTAGGGGGAACTGGGAGCCGGCTTGGGCTATGCGTAGCTCTTAAGTCCTTAGCCGTTTTTCATGCGTGCGCTTGCTTTCCGCCTCCCGTCTTACCGACAGTCGCTCTGCGAACTGTAGCTTTCTGTAGGAGACGGCTTTGAGCGCGGCACATTACTTTTCCGACCTCAGGGAGCGTTTCATAGCACAAGGCGGCGAGTCCCCGGGCCGACTTGTCGGACCCGGTGCCGGACGGTATGATAAAAATGGGGGAAGCATTTCAGAAGCGAGATTCATATCATACAGATAATCAAAAGGGCAGTCCCCGAGCTCGGCTCGGAGGGCCTGATGTCTTAGTACTCTAATACAGAAAAGGGGAGTAGCGCGATACATACTGTATCAGCTGTAAAATCTTCGAAGAAGATTTGCATTCCACGGGCGCTCTGTCTCTTTGCCAGAGTCGTCTCTCTTGCGTGCTCGAGGCTTCGAGTGTCGATCGTAGTAGCGCTGCTTCCCAAAGACCTTGTCGATGATGAAGGACCTTCCCAAGGCGCCGACAACTTGTGCTGGCCGGCTGTTCTCTGAATCAGCGGAGCACAAGGTCGCCTCTTGGAATGATCTGGCACGACCTTGCGGTTGTAGTATCGCCGCAGACTCTGCTGGTAGATGCTGGACCGGCTGAGTGCCAACAGCCGGCCCTCTTCCAGCAGGTCGACGCCGTCTTGGCGTGCTTCTTCAGCCTCCTCTTCGGTGTACATGGAGACTCGTGGAGAGTCGAATTGTATATCCGTCGGGATGACGGCTTCGGCACCGTAGACGAGGAAGAACGGCGTGAAGCCGGTTGATCTGTTCGGGGTCGTGCGCAGACTCCAGAGGACGGCAGGCAGCTCTTCCACCCAACAGCCGGCCGAGCGTTCGAGTGGTTCGACCAATCGAGGCTTGATGCCGGATAGGATGAGGCCATTAGCTCGCTCCACCTGGCCGTTTGACTGCGGATGGGCAACGGATGCTAAGTCCAGTCGGATGCCCTGCATCGCGCAGAAACGAGCCAAGGCGCCCTTGGCGAAGTTGGTGCCGTTGTCCGTGATGATGCTGTGTGGTATGCCATACCGCACTGTGATGTCGGCAATGAAAGTCACTGCTGTGGGCCCATTTAATTTCTTGATGGGCTTTGCTTCCACCCACTTGGTGAACTTGTCCACTGCGACGAGTAAGTGAGTCAGGCCGCCTCGGGCCGTCTTGAAAGGTCCCACCATGTCCAGGCCCCAAACTGCGAAGGGCCAGGCGATGGGGATCGTCTTCAGTGCAGAAGCCGGCTGAAGGGGCTTGGAGCGGAACACCTGGCACCCCTTGCACTTCTTGACTAACTCTTTGGCTTCCTCCAGGGCAGTCGGCCAAAAGAAACCGTGCCGAAAGGCCTTGGCCACGAGCGCCCTCGAGGCCGCGTGGTGACCACACTCGCCCTGATGGATGTCCTTGAGGATCGCTTGGCCTTGCTCCGACTCCACGCAGCGCTGGTGGACACCAGTGACGCTTCGTCTGACCAACTCTCTGTTGACTATGGTGTAGGCTGCCGCTCGGCGTTGCACTTGCCGAGCCAAAGTCTCATCTGCAGGCAGCTCCTTGTTGACTAAAAACTTGAGGATGGGCTGAGCCCATGAGGGTGCTGCTATCTCTTCGACTGCTACCACAGCGACTTGGACGAGGGCGGCTGGGCTGGGAGGCGGCGGGTTGGACTCTGCTGCCGCTTGCTGAATCGAGGGCATCTCTGGGCCGACTGGCGCAGTCCCCGGGCCGACTGGCGCAGTCCCCGGGCTGACTGGCGCAGTCCCCGGGCCGACTGTGGCTTTCTTGAGGTCGCTTGCTGGGGTCTTGGAGTCGGATCCGACTATCTCTGGGGGAGCCGGCACGAAAATGGAGTCGGACTCTGGTGAAGGCTTGATAGACGGCTTGAGGAGGCGCTGAAGGGCGACACCGGAGGGAATCGCTTGGCGAGTAGAACCGACTCGTGCCAAAGCATCTGCTTGGTCGTTGTCGTTTCTTGGCACGTGGAGGAACTCGCATCCTTCGAAATATCCGCTGAGCTGCTGCACCAAGAAGCGGTAACTTGCCATGTTTGCATCCTTGGCGTCCCAGTCGCCAGATGATTGCTGTACCACCAAGTCGGAGTCGCCGTAGCACAGGATCCGGCGAATGCCGAGTTCCTTGGCAAGCCGGAGCCCGTGAATGAGTGCTTCATATTCGGCGACGTTGTTGGAGGCGGCGAAGTGGATTTGCAGCACGTATTTGAGCTTGTCGCCCTTGGGGGAGGTGAGGACGACGCCGGCTCCGAGGCCGGAGCGCATCTTGGAGCCGTCGAAGTGTAGTCGCCAATGAGTAGAATCAGGCGCAGGCGGCAAGTACTGGGTCTCGGCCCAGTCGACGAGGAAGTCGGCCAGCGCCTGCGACTTGATGGCGGTGCGAGGTTGGTAGTAGATTGTGTAGGGGGCTAGATCGATAGCCCACTTGGCCACTCGTCCGGAAGCGTCTCGGCTTCCGATGATCTCGGCGAGTGGGGCGGTCACTACCCGATGTCGGATGCTCTTGGAAGTAGGGCTTCAGCTTCTTGGCGGCGAAATGCACGCCGTAGCACATCTTCTGGTAGTGAGGGTAGTTTTGCTTGGAGGCCGACAGTACCTCGCTCAGGTAATATACCGGTCTCTGGATCGGGAGCGCCTTGCCTTCCTCCTTGCGCTCGACTACAATAACCGTGTTGACTACCCGGCTGGTGGCGGCAATGTACAGAAGCATGGGCTCTTTGGGAGTCGGAGCCGCCAGCACGGGGGGAGACGTCAGCATCTTCTTCAGTTGGAGAAATGCCTCATCTGCCTTGTGGTTCCACTCGAAAAAAGTGGTCTTCTTCATTAGCTGATACAATGGCAGAGCTTTCTCGCCCAGCCGACTGATGAATCGGCTTATGGAAGCCAAGCAGCCGGTGAACTTCTGCACGTCCAGCAGTCGGCTGGGTACCTCCATCCTCTCAATGGCCTTGATCTTCACAGGGTTGCACTCTATGCCGCGTTCGGAGACCAAAAAACCAAGGAGCTGGCCGGCTGGGACTCCGAACACGCATTTCTCTGGGTTGAGCTTGATCTGGAATCGGCGCAGATTTTCAAAGGTCTCTTTCAGATCCTCTAGCAGCGTCCCCCGTTTCTCCGTCTTCACTACCACATCATCCACATAAACATGGGCATTCCTGCCGAGTTGCTTGAGGAGGCACTTCTGCATGCAACGCTGAAAGGTGGCGCCGGCATTCCTCAAGCCGAACGTCATCGTCAGGTAGCAGAAGGCTCCAAACGGCGTGATAAACGCGGTCTTCAGCCTGTCTGCTGGATTCAGCTTGATCTGGTGATATCCCGAGTATGCATCCAAGAAGCTCAACAGCTCGCATCCGGCTGTGGAGTCTATCACCTGATCAATCCTTGGCAGAGCGAATGGATCCTTCGGGCAGGCTTTGTTGAGGCTGGTGTAGTCAATGCACATCCGCCACTGCTTGTTCTTCTTCAATACTAGCACGGGGTTCGCCAACCACTCCGGAAAGAACACCTCCATGATGAAGCCGGCTGCCAGGAGCCGGGCTATCTCTTCTCCAACTACTCTCCTCTTCTCCTCTGACAGGCAGCGTAAGGGCTGCCTGACTGGTTTCACATCTGGCCTGACATGTAACTTGTGCTCGGCGAAATCCGTCGGTACACCTGGCATGTCCTTGGGGGACCATGCGAAGATGTCCCGATTCTCACGGAGGAAATCGACGAGCTCGCCTTCCTATTTGCTGTCAAGGCCAGTACCCATGACAGCGTACCTCTCTGGGTGCTCCGGATCCAAGGGTATCTTCTTGGTCTCTTTGGCCGGCTTGAATGATCCTTCTGCCTCCGACTCCTTGGGGTCTGGCGACATCTCCGGCTGCTTCCCAGCCATCGCCACGACACGGTCAAGGAGCCGCTCGCCGCGATCACCAAAGACTCGCCAGCCGATCGCTCTCGTCACAGCAGCGCCGACTTCTTGTAGTCGCCGGCAATGGTCAGAATCCCCTTCGAGGTCAGCATCTTCATCTTGAGATAGGCGTAGTGGGGAACCGCCATGAACTTGGCCAGGGCAGGTCGGCCTAGCAGAGCGTGATACGGGCTCACCAAGTCCACCACCTCGAACCAGATCGGCTCTCGGCGGAAGTGATCTTTGTCTCCGAAGAGGACATCTATCAAAATCTTGCCAATCGGCGAGCAGGAGAGGCCGGGTACAATTCCATGGAACACAGTGCGGCTGCTCTGTAGTTGCCTCCGTCTGATTCCGAGCTTCTCCATGGTATCCTTGTACAGGATGTTTATGCTGCTGCCTCCGTCTATCAGGACTCACGAGAAGCGGGCGGCCCGCTTGTCAGTGGCCAAGGTTGCTCCAAGGACCAAGGCCTAAGAGCCCGGACTCGGCATTACCTCTGGGTGATCCGCCCGACTCCAGCTGATAGGCTTCTCGGACCAATGCATGAATTCAGGGGCTTCTGCTGCCACTGCGTTAACTTCTTGCTGCTGCTGGCGCCTGCTGCGCCGGTCATCTGTCAGACTGGTGAACACTACATATGCTCCATGCTCTTCTGGGAACTCATCTTGGACTGCGCCGACTGGCCGAGCCGCCGGCTGCGGAGGCGGCGGCGGCGGCGGTGGGGCAAGGCCGTCTCCTTTGGCGATCCTGACAAGCCAGTGGCACTTTCTGGTGGTATGGTTTGACGGCTTCGCGCCGCTGTGGAACTTGCACGGACCGTCCAGAGTCTGCTCATAGGAAAAAGCCGGCAGCCAGTTGGACTTGCCACCCTTCTGCCGCTTGGCCGGAGGCTGCCCCTCGGGCTGCTGATCTTCTACTGCCGCGACCTGCCGACTGCTGGAAGTCGGCTGGGGGGCCTTACGCTTGTTGTCGTTCTGCTGCTGCCGTCGGCCGGCGTCTCCAGCCGGCGTTCTGGGAGCCTGGGGAATCACCTTGCCAGCCGCATTGACTTGGATCTCCGTCTTCATAGAGGAGTCGGCCGTGGCGTATTTGTCTGCTATGACCAGCAGCTCGTCGAGGGTTTCGGGCTCGTCGCAGAGGAGCTTGTGCTTGAGGAGGGTGCCCTCTCGGCACCCGGCCGTAAAGTACTCGATGGCCTGCACCTCGTGCACGCCCTCGCAGGAGTTTCGGAGCTCGCCCCAGCGCGTGAGATAGTCGCGCCGACGACTCGTGGCCTTGCACGCACAAGGAGAGCTGGCGCGCTTCGAGGTCGCTTATGCGTCTGGTGAAGTTGCGAACGAAGGCTTCGGTGAAGTCGACCCAGCTGTTGATGCTGCGGGCTTCAGTTGTTCAGCCATGTCCGGGCCGTGCCTCGAGCATCGGGGAACATACTTGACGGCGACTTCGTTTGTTGCCGTTGGCGATGCTGACTGCCGTGGAGTAGTCTATCAGCCAATCTTCCGGCTTCACGGAGCCGGTGTATTTGGGCGTGTCTCGAGGGAGTGTGAACCCTCTGGGGAAGGGCTCGTCTCTGATGCGGGGCCCGAAGCAAGGCGGACCCAGCTCGTCTTCTTCTTCTAGCGCCAGGGATCTGTGGAGTCGGTCGATCCGGTGGCGGGCGTCGTTTTCTCCGACTCCCTCTCGGCGACCAAGGCGATCTCCGAGAGTCGGATGCTCGACAGGCGGCGGGGAGACTCGCCGTTCTCTCCGAGGCGGGGGAGGCAGATAGTCATCTCGCCGCTCCACTGCTCTGGGGCGGCCATCTTGGTCTCGCTCGATGGAGATGCGAGTCCGACTGTGGCTCGCAGCCGGCTCTTATTCCCTCCTCCCGCGGGCTCCGCCAGTCGGCGTCCGGGAGGTCGCGCCTTGATCTCGGCGAGGGGGTAAGTCGTCATTCTTCTCTTGCGGCGCGTCAGCGCGGCCGCCTGCCGCGTTCTGCGCAGCAACCGCGTCGAGGACCTGCTGGACCCGCTCCGTCATCTCACGGCGCTCTTCGCCCTCGAGGTTCCTCAGTTCCTCAGTTGCCGCCTGGGCGGCACGGATGTTTTCCGCAGGGGTGGCGTATACGGGGCGCTTCGCCCCGAACAGATCGGCGATGGCCGCGCCGCGCTCTCGGACCGTGCCAAGACGGCTCGGCCCGGTTGGAGCCGGCGAGCCACCTACAGCGCGATCCACCTCGCGCTGGTACGCTTCAGACAGGCGTCTCATGCTTGCCAACTTCTTGGCGCCTTCAATGAGCTGAAGGCGGCGGTCTTCCAGCATCTCTGCGTCCGCGTCCTCCGGGAGGGGCGCGGACAGGTCTTGCAGGGCCGCAGGCAGCGGGTCCTGGGCGTTTTCACCGGAGCGCTCGCCATGGCCGATGACGAGCACCTCTGGGACGGCGCTCCCGTCGCTCTCCTCGAACGGAAGCGGCTCGTCGTAGACCACCACGTTGGTGGGGAAGGTATCAAGCGATACGGCGTCGGAGTCGACCAGCATCGGGTCGGAGGAGCCTACGGACTCCAAGTCTACGGCGGGCTCGCCGGCGACTTGAAGCTGATCAAGGAGGCCCGCGAGAAGGCTCTCGGGGCCACCCGCGCCGGTGCTCGGCGCAGGCTCGTCGGAGAGGCGCACCTCACCGAGGAGTTCGGCGAGGCCGCTCGCTGCGCAGACGGCTTCGACGCCGCGCAGCGCGTCGATGCAGACCCCATCTGGCGAGCCGGGCTGGCTGCGCTCGCCAGGGAGGAAGAGGGTTCCCGTCCAGAACAGATCTCCGGACGACGGTGCACCTCGCCCCACGGTGGGCGCCAAATGTCGGGGTTGATCGACATATGCCAACGGGTGGCTTATCATGGTGGGGCGAGTAGAACGTCGCGGTGCACGAAACGGATAAGGCGAAGACATGCACGCCGGCGGATCTTACCCAGCTTCGGGGCTCTCTGAGGAGATAATACCCCTACTGCTGCTCTGCGGGGTCTCCGCATGATCACTATCGGGTGATAGTACAATGGTGCTCCTCGAGCTGTGTGGAGGCAGGAAGGAGCAAGGCTAGCTCTTTCCCTCTTGCTATGTGTCTAAGAACCTACTCAGGGCCGAACCCTTTGCATGGGTGCCCCGGGGGGTTTATATAGGCCTACCCCCCGGGGGTACAACGGTAATCTGACTGGGCGTGGCCCCCAGTCGTCAGCCTCTATCGCGGCCGTCTTCTCCGCCGACTCCTGGGGCCCGCCGACTGGCGGGTCCCGCGGACAGGCCGAGTACTGTGCAATGCTCCTGATGACGCAGGCGCGGTCATGGGGTCGTGGGAACAGTGCCGCCGCCTGTCAGGTGATCACTGTTGCCGCTCCCCATCCAATCTGGTTTATGGCTTGTGGGGCCCTGGTCAGGATGCGGCCGACTCTGGGGAGGCCGACTCGCAGGCCGTCTTGACTCCCGCTTGAGCCCTTCGTCTCATCGACGGAGGGCCCGGCGATCTCGGGCCGTACACGCGCCCGCCGTGGAGTGCAGTGCTGCGTCTTGTTGTGGCTGGTCGAGGCGGCATGGCAACAAGCGCGCCACCGGAGATCTCCTGGTGACGCAGCTCACTGTAGCCATGCCCCCCCTTCCGTGGGTCCGAGGGGACAGCCACGACGGGCTGTACCCCGCGTCGGTCTCCGTGGAAAGTTGCGGGCCGACTCTCAGAGTCGGCCCCGTGGGAGGTCGCAAGTCCGGAGTCGGCTTGGTCTGGAGTCGCCGTTTGGGGACTCGGTTCCTTCGAAGGTCGCCCTACTGGGACTCGGCCCTCTCGAAGGTCGCCCTGCTGGGACTCGGCTGAGGGGCGCGGCTTGCCTCGATGTCTTGAAAGATCTTGGGTCTTGGGTCGGCCTACCCATGGCCCATTACTCCGACAGGTAGTGTCAGGGACCCCCCTAAATCTGAATATGAAGACTTTCTTGCTAGAATAACTGTGGGGGAATCTAGAGATATAACACAAGCCACTATAGGGAGCATTCACTTTCCTGCTATACATTATTTTGCTCTCTTCATAGGTAGATGCATAAATGCTAAGGATGAAGCATGTCACATGTGTGCTCTCGATCTCAAAGATTCTCGTAAGTGCTGTGTTAGGGGACCAATCTTATCATATGGGAGCCATTGTAGCTCGTAGGTTGCATCATAATAGACATAACGGAGATTTCTTTGGAGGAATTTATGCAACCCGCTTAGCTAATTGTCTTGAGATAGACATTCGCGAGGGTGATATGGAGTTACCCCCTACTTATTTAGATTTTGATTCTATGGCTTCCCACCAGTTTGTCGAGAGGACTGAACCACCTCTCCAGTATCGACTAATCTTTAACAAACGGCATGTTGTCCATGTTACTCTTCCTGCTCCTGCCTTATTTGATTTTCAGACAAGAGGAAGATATATTATTACCAGGGAGGAGGCAGATGAGTACGAGAGGAGAGCGGAGGCGGCTTGACGCCACGCTGCAGCTCAGGAGGCGATAGCAGCTGCATCGCAGTACAACCCCAGCTACACCTACGGGTATCAGCCAGGCTATCCCTGGCAATAGACCAACTTAGGCCAAAAGCCTAAGCTTGGGGGAGTACGTATTTCCCACCGACATTACATTTATGTTCACACACACTCATTGCTAGATGTCGGTGCTCATACTCTTTCACTGTAATATCCATGCTAGTTTATTTCCATTTTCCTGCTTTCTTCTTCTGTGTTTAATAAACCTTAAGAAAAACCAAAAAAATTTAGTAGTAGTTTATTTTTCCTGCTGTAGTAGCAATAATTAAAAAGAAAACCCAAAAATATTTCCCGTTCTTCTTTTGCTTGTTGGGAGTTTTCCCGTGTAAATAGTTTTTATTTCCTTTCTTTTCTTTGGGGGTTAGTAGGAGAAGACCATGATTAAATTGTTGAAGTGGCTCTTATATGCATTATTGTTGATTTAACCAAGAGCCCATATTGCCTTGTCTTCTCCTGTTTATTGAAAGCTCGCAGATTCCAGCTTAGTCCAATGCACGTGCACTCTTATCATTATTCACACCATTCGGTCGTGCAAGTGAAAGGCAATTATGATGACATATATGATGGATTGACTGAGATGGGAAAAGCTGGTATGAACTCGACCTCTTTTGTTTTTGTAAATATGATGAGTCCATCGTTCTTGATTCACCTTATTATGAATAAACATGTTTGCAATGACAATTAGAGATCATAGTTGCTTGTGTCATGCTTGATTAGCTATGAGTTATAATGGTTTACTTTGCGTGCCAACATGCTATTGAGATGATTATGATGTGGTATGATGGGGTGGTATCCTCCTTTGAATGAATTAAGTGACTTGACTTGGCACATGTTCACGCATGTAGTTGAAACAAATCAACATAGCCTTCACGATATTTATGTTCATGGTGGATTATATCCTACTCATGCTTGTATTCAATGTTTATTAATTTTAATGCACGTTCATGACTGTTGTCCCTCTCTAGTTGGTCGCTTCCCAGTCTTTTGCTAGCCTTCACTTGAACTAAGCGGGAATACTGCTTGTGCATCCAATCCCTTAAACCCCAAAGTTATTCCATATGAGTCCACTATACCTTCTATATGCGGTATCTACCTGCCGTTCCAAGTAAATTTGTATGTGCCAAACTCTAAACCTTCAAATAAACATTCTATTTTGCATGCTCGATTAGCTCATGTATCAACTAGTGCTGCCCTTATCTTCCGTGTTAGGCGGGTTATTCTCAAGAGGAGTGGACTCCGCTCTTCACTCACGAGAAAATGGCTGGTCACCGGGATGCCCAGTCCCATGCTTTATGAAAACTAAATCAAAATAATTGCAAACAAAACTCCCCCTGGGACCCGTTGAATGTTGGAGGCACTCGTTGTTTCGAGCGAGCCATGGATTGATGCTTGTGGAGGAGGGGGAGTATAAACTTTACCATTCTGTTTGGGAACCGCCTATAATTTGTTTAGCATGGAAGATATCATCATCTCTTAGTTGTTATGTTGACAATGAAAGTATGCCGCTCAAAATATAATTATCTCTATTTCAAAATCGAGCTCTGGCACCTTTGTAAATCCCTGCTTCCCTCTGTGAAGGGCCTATCTATTTACTTTTATGTTGAGTCATCACCCTCTTATTAAAAGCACTAGCTGGAGAGCACAGCTGTCATTTGCATTCATTACTATTAATTTATATCGGGTATGACTATGATTGGATCTCTTTTACCATGAATTACAATGTCTAGTCAGTCCTTGATCTTTGAAGGTGCTCTGCATTTATTTTTTGCGGTCTCAGAAAGGGCTAGCGAGATACCATCTTGTTATATCATATTATGATTGTTTTGGGAAAGTGTTGTCATCCGAGATTTATTATTATGACTCACTATTGATTATGTTATTGATATGAGTAAACATGAGACCTGAGAATTATTGCAAATGTGGTTAGTTATAATCTTTGCTGAAAACCTGAATGCTGGCTTGACATAGATACAACAACAAGAGCAAACAGAGTTTGTAAAAGTTTTTCTTTTTCTCTTTCAGTTTGTCAACTGAATTGCTTGAGGACAAGCAAGGGTTTAAGCTTGGGGGAGTTGATACGTCTCCGTCGTGTCTACTTTTCCAAACACTTTTGCCCTTGTTTTGGACTCTAACTTGTATGATTTGAATGGAACTAACCCGGACTGATGCTGTTTTCAGCAGAATTGCCATGATGTTGTTTTATGTGCAGAAAACAAAAGTTCTCAGAATGACCTGAAACTCCACGGAATATCTTAGAATAAATAATAAAAAATCCTCGCCAAAGATGAAGACCAGGGGGCCCACACCCTGTCCACGAGGGTGGGGGGCGCGCCCCCTACCTCGTGGGCCCCCTGGAGACCCTCCGACGCCAACTCCAACTCCATATATTGGCTTTCGGGGAGAAAAAAATCAGAGAGAAAGTTTCATCGCGTTTTACGATACGGAGCCGCCGCCAAGCCCTAATCTCTCTCGGGAGGGCTGATCTGGAGTCCGTTCGGGGCTCCGGAGAGGGGGATTCATCGCCGTCGTCATCATCAATCATCCTCCATCACCAATTTCATGATGCTCACCGCCGTGCGTGAGTAATTCCATCGTAGGCTTGCTGGACGGTGATGGGTTGGATGAGATTTATCATGTAATCGAGTTAGTTTTGTTAGGGTTTGATCCCTAGTATCCACTATGTTCTGAGATTGATGTTGCTATGACTTTGCTATGCTTAATGCTTGTCACTAGGGCCCGAGTGCCATGAATTCAGATCTGAACCTATTATGTTTTCATGAATATATGTGTGTTCTTGATCCTATCTTGCAAGTCTATAGTCACCTATTATGTGTTATGATCCGACAACCCTGAAGTGACAATAATCGGGATACTTCTCGGTGATGACCATAGATTCATGTATTCACTATGTGCTAATGCTTTGTTCCGGTTCTCTATTAAAAGGAGGCCTTAATATCCCTTAGTTTCCAATAGGACCCCGCTGCCACGGGAGGGTAGGACAAAAGATGTCATGCAAGTTCTTTTCCATAAGCACGTATGACTATTTACGGAATACATGCCTACATTACATTGATGAATTGGAGCTAGTTCTGTGTCACCCTATGTTATGACTGTTACATGACGAACCGCATCCGGCATAATTATCCATCACTGATCCGGTGCCTACGAGCTTTCCATATATACTGGTTCTCGCTTATTTACTTTTCTGTTGCTATTGTTACAATCACTACAAAATACCAAAAATATTTACTATTGCTTGCACTGCTCTTTTGTTATCGTTATCGCCACTATCATATTACTTTGCTAATAAACACCTTGTTGCAGATACTAAGTTTCCAGGTGTGGTTGAATTGACAACTCAGCTGCTAATACTTGAGAATATTCTTTGGCTCCCCTTGTGTTGAATCAATAAATTTGGGTTGAATACTCTACCCTCGAAAACTGTTGCGATCCCCTATACTTGTGGGTTATCAATATGCACTTAATCTATGTGGATTAATTTTATTGATTGTTTAAGCTTGTAGGTTTATCCGAGAATGGATTTAAGAAGAAGATTTTTCCTTTATCTTTGGAGGGAAAGGCATTGACATAGTATAGGCTATGTGATGATATTGGAATGTGGGATTGGAACTGACTAAAATTGGAATTTAATCAGAAGTTTTATCCTATGCATCTGGTTCATTGTGATCACCCTGCAACTCAAACACACACAAAATAACCACAAAACATAAAAACTTGTTCTAAACTGACAAACAAAGCGGCATCTTGATAAACGTGTATCACCTCCAATGAGCAAGAACACCAAAAAAACACTTCTTTCTACACATCAACCACCCTTGAGCGCCTAAAAAAGTTGACAAATGGGTGGCAGAACTTGGATAACCATGAGAAAGCCATTGTCTTAGGCCCTGTTTGTTTGGGCTTTTGCTTCTTCTTTTGCAGCTTTTTCACTTTGGCCAAAAAGGCATAAAAGCTCCTAAATAGGTGCTTTTAGCGCTTTTATGACTTTTGGAGCTAAATATAGTTATAATGATTCATCAAAAGCCATAAAAGCTCCAAAAGAACCTATTTAGGAGCTTCTATGGTTTTTTGGTCAAAGTGGAAAAGCTGGAAAAGCAAAAGCAAAAGCCCAAACAAACAGGGTCTTAGGCTCACCTGTGACGGTTTACATAGCGCCCTTGCAGGCGGGTACCAAAGAAACGCAACATAGAACCTCCAAGCCGTGTCTCTGAAACCATGTTCCCAACAGAGGAACGATCTCATGGACGCCGCCATCTTTCGTCCAAATATGGACCTAAGCTTTTGCTTAGAGACAACAAACCAAGTGAGAGAGAGTAAGGTTTCGACACACCACAACGGTGCCTTCGCGCTCTTCCTCGTATAGAGGCTATTTCAGACCATGCACCCATTCTATTAACCACTGGATTACCTCGACCACAACACCAACACAGGTTCAAGTTTGAACAGGGTTGGTTGCATCGGGATGGATTCCATGAAATGGTCAAGGAGGTGTGGAATAAACCGGTTGCCGGGCTTACCCAATACACATATGGAACAACAAAATGCGTGCATTACGTAATTTCCTTTGTGGATGGGCTAGGCACACAACGGGTATCCTCAAAAAGGAGAAGCTCCGTCTTTCATCTATTATTGATGATTTAGAAGCTCTGGCAGAGATTAGACCTCTCTCTGACATCTAAATAGAGATCAAGAGTCAATCAAATGCCCAGTTGGCTCGCATGTTGCGCGAGGAGGAACTCAAGTGGTACCAACATTCAAACTCTCAGTTTATCCTGAAAGGTGATTCATATACGAGATTTTTTCCATGGTGTCGCTAATGGTAGACATCGGAAGAAACTTATTCATTCCCTACAATAGGAGGAGGGCACGATTGAAGGGCATGAGCAACTTAAGTCTTATATCACTAGTTATTATAAAAAAATCTATTCGGAACCCTTGAGGAAGGAAACTTCTCGATGGATGAGTCTCAAACAGATGACATCCCCCAGGTCTCCGATGCGGAAAATAGCCTTCTAACATCTCCATTTCCCGAGGAGGAAGTTAGAAAGGAGGTTTTCCTAATGGAGCATAACAAAAGCACCAGGTCCTGATGGTTTTCCCGCTGAGTTCTACCAGAAGTTTTGGGAGGTCATCAAACAAGATTTCCTACTCTTGTTTGGATGCCTTCATGCTGGCCAACTAGAGTTGTTCCGGTTAAACTTCGGTGAAATTATTTTATTACCAAAGGTTAATGAGGCTGAAAGGATACAACAATATCGGCCAATTTTCCTCCTTAATGTTAGTTTTAAAATATTCACCAAGGTAGTGATGATTAGGCTAAATTCGATTGCTGAACATGTGGTTCGTCCTTCTCAAACTGCTTTCATGCAAGGCAGAAACATCCTAGATGGGGTTGTTGTCCTTCATGAAACAGTTCACGAATTGCATCGGAAAAAACTGAATGGGGTGGTTCTTATAATCGACTTTGAAAAAGCTTATGACAAAGTCAAGTGGTCTTTTCTTCAACAGACTCTCAGAATGAAAGGTTTATCTGCTGAGTGGCGCGCTATGATCCATAGTTTCATGTCTGGAGGTAGTGTTGCCATTAAAGTCAATGATGACGTTGGAAACTATTTCCAAACGAAGAAAGGATTGCGACAAGGTGACTCAGTATCGCCCATGCTATTCAATATAGTGGCTGATATGTTAGCGGTCATGATTGAGCGTGCCAAGGTTGATGGACAAATTGATGGGGTGGTGAATCATCTAGTTGATGGTGGCCTATCTATCCTCCAATATGCCGACGATACGATTCTCTTTATGGATCATGACCTCGAGAAAGCAAGAAATCTGAAATTAATTTTATCAGCATTCGAGCAACTCTCAGGGCTTAAGATCAATTTCCATAAAAGTGAATTGTTTTGTTTTGGTGAGGCTCAAGACGAGGCCCATCTGTATGCTGAGCTATTCGGATGCGGATTGGGCTAGTTTGCGATCACTTATTTGGGGATACCAATACATTATCGGAGACTCACAAATGTTGAATGGAAACACGTCAAGGAGAGACTACAAAAAAGACTTAGTAGTTGGAAAGGTAAATTGCTATCTCTGGGTAGAAGGTTGGTCCTCATAAATTCAGTACTAAGTAACATGGTACTATATATGATTTCCTTCTTCCAATTGCCGAAAGGAGTATTACATAGATTGGATTACTTCCGATCGAGATTCTTTTGGCAAGGAGATAGCGAGAGGAAAAAAATATCGGCTGGCTAAATGGAGTGTGGTTTGCCGTCCCAAGGACCAAGGCGGGTTGGGCATTCATGACCTTGAGGTTAAGAACAGGGCCCTCCTCGGCAAATGGTTGTTTAAGTTGTTGACGGAAGATGGTGTATGGCAAACCCTCCTAAGAAGAAAATATGTGGGTTCTAAGGCGGTATCCCAAGTATACTAGAAGCCCGGGGACTCTCATTTTTGGGCTGGACTAATGGCAACGAAGAAATATTTCTTCCGCTATGGTTCCTTCTCAATTAAGGATGGCTCAGAAATTAGATTCTGGGAGGATAAGTGGCTAGGTAGTGCTACTCTCCGGGAACAATATCCAGCTCTGTACAATATTGTGCGTCACAAGGGCGATACTATTGCCAAGGTTTTGGAATCATTTCCGCCAAACGTGACGTTCAGAAGGGATTTAATTGGACCTAGACTCCAATCGTGGAACATACTGCTCCAACGTTTAACCACGGTACAGTTGTCACAAGGGTCCGATATCTTTCGTTGGAACCTACAAGGGAATGAGCAGTTCTTAGTGGAGTCTATGTATAGAGCTTTGATCCAGTCAGATGTGCCAGTTGATAATAAGAAGAAGATCTGGAATATGAAGATACCTCTTAATAATAAAATCTTTGCGTGGTATCTTCGTCGCGGAGTCATTCTTACTAAAGATAACCTTATTAAGAGGAATTGGCATGGAAGTACGCAATGTGTATTTTGTCCGCATGATGAGACAATAAAGCATTTGTTCTTTCATTGTAAATTGGCTCGTTCTATATGGTCAGTCATCCAGATAGCTTCTGGCTTGTATCCTTCGTGTAGTGTTGCTAATATATTTGGCAACTGGTTACATGGGATTGATCACAAGTTTAGAATTCTTCTCAGGGTGGGAGCGCTTGCTGTGTTTTGGTCGCTTTGGCTATGTAGAAATGATAAGGTTTTTAATGATAAAAGTACTTCCCTTATACAGGTTATCTACAGATGTACCGGGACGCTTCGTTTATGGTCCTCTCTATAGCGAGTGAAGAATCAAGACCTGTTTACGGAGGTGTGTACACGATTGGAGGCTGCAGCGAGGGATACTTTTACCCAACATGGGTAGCAGCATGATCTTAGGATTGGGCCTCCTACTGTTTAGGAGTCATACAGATATTCATCTTTGTATTTCGCCTTCTTCTTCTATTTTGGCTTGTCGTGTAGACTTTGTTGGCTGTGTACATCTTAGTTATGCAGATGCCGGATGGAATGCTTAAACCTTTTAAATAATAAAGCGCCCTTTTTCAAAAACAACGGTGCCGGAGGGGAACAACACCCATGGGCACTGTTGCCGCTAACACCGTCCAGAGACGTGTCAGAATTTCATCTGTATCATCAGCTACATCCCTGCCCACCGGAATCACCGCCTATGTTGGTTTACTCCGCTTTCGTAGAAGCACTAAGGCTGGTCACAATGAGGAGGAACTTAGGAGTAACATCACACACTCCAATACAACTTTGCTTATGTGAGACATATTTAATGAAGAGAGAGATGCTTGTGGTAACTAGCTAAGTTACCGGAACATCACACACTCCAAAAAACAATGAGTCTATAACCTAATAAATACATCGTTGCATGACACTACATAGATGTTCCACCCACTATGGAGGTAGTAATATAGTCTAGGAAAATGTGTAAGTTACTGGCTTATGTTCTTGCCCATTGTGACCAGCCTAAATCGTTGAAGCCACGTCGTCACGTCCCACAAGCACCAATAACACGTCAAGCACATCACAGCCACCTGCACCACCACAACGCTACAGTGGAGGGCACGCCACCGGGCAAAACTCGTCCCACCACCACTGTCACCAAGCAGTGACGCAGCCGGACCACACCGCCAATATTGCCACCGGACGGAAACCACGCCGCCGCCAGGGGAAAGGGGAGCTGCGCCCAGGACCTCAGCAGCGGTGGGCCGGCGATGGGCCGTGTTGCCTCAGGGAGGGACGTTGGGGTCCGGTCTTTGCGTAAAGTTGACCAGGGAAGCAGGTTTGGTGTGTTGAAAAAAGCCCTATGCTTCATTATAAAGGAAAAACAGGTCACTTATGCCAAATTTTCCCTAAAACAAGGTCACTTATGCCAAATAACCCACAGTTCCAGGACAAACAACTGCGGACGTTCTACTCGCAAAGATTCAGCAATATTCACAGAAAAGACACATCTGTGCTGACACGATTTAAGATACCAGCGCGATGAAATTATGAGACGAGGCAAACTCTGGTCGGAAATCTGTAAACAACCCAAACTGCAGCGACATCTACTGCACAAAGCTTGACTGTACTACAATGAACCTCTACACACGAGGTGATGAAGGGCGCAGCTTTGTCTCTAGAGGTTGTTCACCTGACCGTAGGATAGCCTTCGCCTGTTGACTGAACATCTACTGCACAAAGCTTGACTGTACTACAATGAACCTCTACACACGAGGTGATGAAGGCGCGAGCTTTGTCTCTAGAGGTTGTTCACCTGACCGTAGGATAGCCTTCGCCTGTTGACTGAACATCTACTGCACAAAGCTTGACTGTACTACAATGAACCTCTACACACGAGGTGATGAAGGGCGCAGCTTTGTCTCTAGAGGTTGTTCACCTGACCGTAGGATAGCCTTCGCCTGTTGACTGAACATCTACTGCACAAAGCTTGACTGTACTACAATGAACCTCTACACACGAGGTGATGAAGGGCGCAGCTTTGTCTCTAGAGGTTGTTCACCTGACCGTAGGATAGCCTTCGCCTGTTGACTGAACATCTACTGCACAAAGCTTGACTGTACTACAATGAACCTCTACACACGAGGTGATGAAGGGCGCAGCTTTGTCTTTAGAGGTTGTTCACCTGACCGTAGGATAGCCTTCGCCTGTTGAGGCTTGCAGTGGTTGAAGCTTCAGTTTTGTAGGACCTGTATTCCTACTCTGAAAATGAACCACCATATCTGCATCTCTGACTTTCTTATGGGCGCAAATCAGATTGTGAGAACGACGACCACAAGTCTGAAAACCAGTAATGTACTCTCTCCATAAGGAAATATAAGAGCGTTTAGATCACTACTAAGGAGGGAGTATTTCCCATCACACCCTAAACTTGCTTTGACAGATTATTACAATTCCTCTACTAACCTAGTACACATCATTAACTCATCTAGTAATAATGTACGTATGTCCCTGCCCCTGAATCACTGCTATGATTACCACGCCCATCCAAGTTCAGTATCAGGATCAGTCATGCAAACCATACCTGCTAGTTTACTGAAACTGGAGTTATCATGGAACTCGTGAACCATCCCCACTTGCTTGCATACTGCAGGTCAGGCTTCCATTACCTACAGACTCTAATTTAACCCAGATTATGAATTGCAGATAGTGGTGTTCTATTTAAGGCTTCTACAGAATGAAAATGGATGTCTCGTTGCATCCTTGTAATGTGCAAATTAATGTGAAAGCAAATTTAATTAGTAAAATATCATAATCAGAAGTGCTTTATTAAGCATTCTACTGAGATATGGCTGCCTTAGGTATGCTTCTGGCTTCTTTAATTTGGACAAGCTGGCCATATTTGCTTGACTACCATGACCTACGTAATTAAAACACTGACCTTGTACAGCTAGGAATCAGTAAGTTCCTGGAGGACAGTCTGACCGACTACAAATTACACTTGACCAGATTTTTCATAGCAAAGGATGCATTCCAGAACTTGCCACCACATTGTGTGACGATTCGTGATTAGACTAGACAGCCTGTGCAACTTCTACTCACTTTATTCACTGCTACTCAATGTAAAATATTAGGAGACCATGACAGTTCTAATGCAAAGGATACAGAGGAGCTAACTGCAGTCCCCTCCACATTTTCTCATCCGGGCTTGGGACCGGCAAAGGCAGTGTTAAACTACTCCTACTTAAACACAGAATACAGCTAACCATACAAGCCACGCAATCAACCGAAGGCAGCATTGGCACGACACACGATTGGCAATAAATATTCACACAACGTTTTCACAACATCATAAAACTGACATGCGGCGCAAACAAAGAATGCCATAAATTCCAAAACCTGAATGGCAGTAACTAATTTATCTAGTGGGATGAGCGAGATTCAAATCTTTGCATTGAGAAAGCTTTCGTAGTTTATACAGACTGGGTCAGAGGACCCATAAGATGTGTGAACAGATACTTACGTGTCTTTGAAACCTATATATAGGATTTATTATGTAGTATGAAACAGGATGGGTTTGTCTCGACAGGAATCATCAAATTAGTACTTTTGCTAGTTGCCAATTAAAGAGAATATGTGGTTCAAGATTCAGAATCCAGATCAAATTAGCAGTTCACCAGAAAAGAAGGTCAATTAGCCATTAGAGGACTGTCAGATGTGCGAACGCCATGAAATTATAGATTTACGTAATTGAAGATTCCATAATCCATATCAAATTAGCAGTTCGGCCGAAAAGAAGGTCAAATTAGCCATTAGAGGACTGTCAGATGTGTAAACGCTATGAAATTATATATTTAATAAGAATATATGTAATGAAGATTCCATAATCCAGATCAAATTAGCAGCTTGCTGTAAAGAGATCAAATGAGCCATTGGAAGACCGTAGAAATGTGTGAGCGCTTTGTGTCTTTAAATCCAGGATGAATGAAGTAGGAAACAAACTGCCGTATGTTGAAAGTAATCAGCGGGATTCATCATCAAATTTGCCAGAGTGTTTAAGAATCATCAAATTAGCCAGACTGTTTTGCTATTTGTCAATTTAACGTAGGAAGTTCCCCAGCAAACCGAGAAGATGCATTGAAGATTTCCAGATCTCACAGGAGAAGCACCAATGAGAATAACATCACTTCTGAAAATCAACTCCATACCAACGAGTGTTCAGGGCAAAATATTTGTTCAGAACCTTCAACTCTCCATTGTTTTATACTCCTAACATATTTAATAGCCAAATATCAAGTCATCAATATTACCAAACTACAGGAGGTCACTACTGTTAAACCAACACAAATGCGAGGGTGGGATCTTTCAGTTATAAATTATGTGCAAACTAAAGAATGCATGGACAAGAGTATGTAGAATAGTAGACCGACAAATCCAAGTATAACCAATTCATATATTCATATAATATGCTTAACATTTTTACTGCATTCAGAGCTCATGTACATGCGATCTTTACTTCCTATTAGGTGATAAATTTGCAAGTTGAAAGATACAAGCAGCCAAATATCAAAACCAAACTTCCTGAAACAGTATGGTAACCCGGTAATTAATAGCCAAATCAAACTTTGATAATCTGCTATACAAACTGAGTACGAACTGATATTTCCATTCTGGACCCTTGTTTGAGACTTCTAGCATTTTCTTGATTCGAGCAAAAGATGAGATCATATTCCATCCAAACCACATGCAAGTTGAAGAAGATACCGTAACCAGTAAGGTGGCACAGCAGAAACGAAGTAAGATGATTCAGGACAGTTGAAAGAATCAGATGTGCACACTACCAGCTCCAAGCTGCACCAAAGATATGAGGCCACTGAATGCAAGTTCAAACTGAAAACTACCACAAAAACCATCATGCTTCAGGATCACTAATCAGAAGTCAAAACCATCAAGGGAGTCCATTTGCTTCACCAAGTCCCCGCGCTAACTGACTATCCAACTCTACAATCTTGCAATAAAACCTCCAACAATGCAAATCAATGAACGGCCCAAATATAATCAGCATACTTAAAGTTTCTTCAAGGAAAGTCAGACCATAGTGAAATCTGGTAAATCAGTTGAAATAAGCATGTAGTCCAGGTGTAAGTTTTTGTGGTTGAAGAAGATTCTGAACTTTGATCCCAAACAGCCATCAGACGAACATAAATCGAAGAACTTAATGTATAGCCACTCAAATATGACGTCACCAAGCACAGATGAGGAATCCAGTAAACCAATGTGACCAACATGGGAAACTGACCTGCCTCGAGTCCCCTTCACCATACGTTCACACACCACATGGAGCTTCACTTCCAGACCAGATCGAGATCCAGTCCTGCAAGCCAAATTGTAGAGGCGACGACAACAAATGAAACAAAGAGACCGTCTACTAGACACTTACCTGACTCCATGTACAGAGCAAAGTTTGGGGCCCAAACTCCTAATAACAATTATATCTTGCCAACCCACACACGCACAAGACCAAGAGAACACAGGGATCAAGAGTACAGATAAAAAGCATGGAGAGCTAGTCATTGCCCACATGGCCTGGGCTAGAGAAAAATCTGCAACCATAGGAAGGGCAGGGGCAAAAACCTATATCAGAGAGACAGCCAAGTAACTAAATGAAATTTTAAAATATAGGAAGGTAAGAGTCATTATCGGTTGTAGGATGTGCTATTAGTTGAGAGCTCTGGATTATCCTTATATTCGTGCTGCATATGAGCCTGTATTTAAAATATTGTCTAGTAAGATAATTTATAGGTTATGTAAGTTACAATGAATTGAAACGACAGTAGTAGATTTAGAAGATCAGTAGACAGATTCATCATCAGGCTGGACAGGAGTTCGTCAACTACAACCTGCAGCGAGCAAGAGACCGTTTCTATAAAAAAATGTTAGGGGAAATGCTGCTTATTAAATAGCTAAAGCATGGATGATGAGTGGGAACAAGTAAAGTCTATCTAGGGTCAGGTATGGATGATGGAGGACACCAATGCGGTTCCAAATTGCAGTTATATCCTTTCGAAGTCAGTATCTGCAAGAGCTGATAATTACTAAGGCAAAGAAACCCTAATGTCTAGAGAGTTCAATTATAGAGTAAAGAAGGTTGAAAAAGTTTTAGCCACAGAAGGAACCGCCATGCCGAGGCAAAATAGGACCCGCTTTCTAAGCCATATTATTCCAATTTCTGGAAAGCCGCCAAGAAATTGTTTAAATCAGAATTGTGGGAAACCAAAACAGAATAGTGGAGATGAAAGGGTAAAACAGAGGGAGTGATAATTATCCAAACGCAGAGCAGCAAGATGCATCGCTCCCGCTAAGCCATATAATTCTAATTTCTGGAGAACCACCAACATATCCAAACATATACTGCACATAGGCCCAGACTTCCTAAATATATCCTGCAACTGATACGCGTGGAAGACCAGCACAGCCATCAAGAGTACACAAACAACAAATCGAGAGAGAGAGAGAGAGAGAGAGAGAGAGAGAGAGAGAGAGAGAGAGAGAGAGAGAGAGAGAGAGAGAGAGAGAGAGAGAGAGAGAGAGAGAGAGAGAGAGAGAGAGAGAGAGAGAGAGAGAGAGAGAGAGAGAGAGAGAGAGAGAGAGAGAGAGAGAGAGAGAGAGAGAGAGAGAGAGAGAGAGAGAGAGAGAGAGAGAGAGAGAGAGAGAGAGAGAGAGAGAGAGAGAGAGAGCAAACCAAACGATTTTAACAGATTCCGACTCACTACCAGCATGGTTTGGGCTTAATCTGCAACCAAAGGGAGGGTAGAAGGAAAAACCTAAATCAAAGACATAAACAAGTAGCTACGAGAAACAAAGAATAAGAGGTGAGTTAAAAATAGTGTTTTTCATTGTAGGATGTTCCATTAGTTTGAATCCCCATTGCTGAACCTTCTCAGATAAATCTGTATTCAAAATATTTCCTGGTAAGATAATTTTAAAGGTTGTCTAAGTTATGATGACTTGAGAAAATAGTAGATTTAGAAGAACTGAAAACAGATTCAACTCAGCACCAGGTTGGACTTGAGTTCATCAACTACGACCTGCAACGAGGAAGATACCTTTCTATAAGTTAAGGGGAAAACTAGGCTCAGCTAAAGCACGCATCAAATGTTGAGGTTAAGAGGTAAAGGGTAAGTAAGCCTGTCTCGGCCGTGAAGGTCAGATAGACAACACTGATTCCAATTATTTCGCTTCCAGGACAGCATCTGCAGGAGCTAAGGAAAAGAAAGTAATGTCTAGGAAGTTCAATTATCAAGGGAGGACAAAATGTCAGATATGTTTGGGCCACAGAAAGAACCGCCATGCTGAGGAAACATAGGATCACCCTCTAAGCCGTATAAGTCCAATTTCTGGAGAACCAGCAACAAATATAAATCAGAATTGTCGGATAACTAATTGAGCTGTGGAGAAGAAATTAAGAAGAGAGTAATGATCATCCAAACGCAGGTCAGCAAGAAGATAGGTCACTCCCACTAAGCCATTAATCCCAATTTCTGGACAACCAGCAACAGATCCAAATCAGAATTGTCAGGGACTAAAATTGAATTGTGGAGAAGGAATTAAATAGAGGGGTTCATAATCATCCAAACACAGATCAACAAGAAGATAGGTTGCTCCTGCTAGACCTTATTAAGCCCAATTTCTGGAAAACCACAAACGAATACAGATCAGAACTGCCAGGGACTAACTTCTACTGTGCAAACCAAATAAATTGAATCGGGATGAAATTCATTATCCAAATGCAGATCACAAGTTTCAGGTTGGTAAGAGATCAAAGCTTCATTATCCAATCAATCAAAATGACGAACAGAAACCAAACCTCCACCCTATGATTCATCCGTGCAGAACTACTGCACTCCTGCATCTGCTGCAAGCAAAGGAGCACAAACACACACCAAAAGCACGATCAGCTGCTACAATAAGAATCCACCAGGACCTCTAATCCACCTCATATTAGCTGATGATGCGTGATGAGAACCAGAAGACCACACGGGCGATAGCCATTCAAATCTGACCTGCTCAAATCCACTTCAACAAACACCACAGGATCTCCACATTCCAGATCCAATCCTGCAACCAATGTGTGGAGGAACGCAACTAAACCAAACAAACCATTGATAGAACACTGACCTGACTCACTGTACAGAGATTTGCTCATAAGCACAAACTTCCTAAATATGGCCTGCAGTCGACAGGATAAGAGTATAGATAACGAATTGAAACGCATAGAGATAGATTGCAAACCAAACGATTTTAACAGATTTCGACTCACTACCAGCACTCTCTGGGCTAAAATAAATCTGCAATCACAGGGGCAGAAGCAAAAAAGCTTAAATCAAAGTCATGAACAAGTAGCTACGTGATACAAAGATAAGAGGCAAGAGTTAAAAATGGAGGAGTCTCTTTTTTGTTTGTAGGATTTGCCAAGTTTGAAGCTCCATTCTTGCACCTTTGCAGATAAATCTGAATTTAAAATATTGCCTAGGGAGTGAGAAGATCTTAAAGGTTATCTAAGTAATGATGAATTGATTAGATTTAGAAAGAACTGCAAACAGATTCAACTCAGCATCAGGTTGGACTTTGCATTCGTCAAACCTGCAACGAGCAAGATACATCTCTATAAATTAGGGGAAAACTAGGCTCAACTAAAGCATGCTTCAAACGAGGATGAGCTAAAAGTTATAAGGAAGTCTGAGCTGGGAAGGTCAAGTAGACAGCACCAATTCCAATTATATCCCTTCCAAGATGGTGTCTGCAAGAGCTGAGAATGACAAACTAAGGCAGAGAAACTTTCCTAATTATATTATTGACTAAGAAAATGTTGAGCCACAGAAGAACCGCGGTGCCGAGGGAAAATTGGACCACCCACTAAGCCGTATAATTCCAATATCTGGAGTACCAGCAACAAATCGAAAATCCAAATCAGAATTGTGTGGAGACACTAACTGAACTGTGGAGAAAAGGAAATAAACAGAGAGTAATGATTATCAAAACACAGGTCATGAAGAATGACAAGTCGCTCCCGCTAAGCCGTATAATCCCCAATTTCTGGACAAGCATCAAACAACAAATCTAAATCAGGACCGACTAAAATTGAACCGTGTAGATGAAGGAATTGAAAAGAAGGGGTAATCATCATCCAAACGCAGATCAGCAAGATGGGTCGCTTGTAATCCAATTTCTGAAGAAGAACCAACAAATCGAAATCAGAATTTCCGTTGACTAGTGTGCGAACCAAGAAACTAAACTGGGAGGGATTTATTTATAATATCCAAACTCAGATCACCGGCTCCAGGTTGGTAAGAGGTCGAAAGCATCATCATCACCCGAGAAGATCTGACCATATCAGAATAACCGCTGAACCGTAACCAATCAATCAAAACAACCATGAACAGAAATCAAACCTCCGCCCCTTCATCATCTATGTAACTGTCCAGAACGAGCGCTCGCCCTCTTGGTTCTGCATCTAGGACAGAGAGCACATATACCAAAAGCAAGATCAGCCGGCACAACAAGAATCCACGAGGGCCTCGAGATGACATCACGGGCGACAGCCGTTGAATTCAAATCTGATGAAATCACGGGCGCTCGATCGGGGGAACGTAGAACCGGAAGGCCGCATGGGCGACCGCTGTTCAATTGAATTCAATTCAAATCTGAAACCACCGACGAGACGAACGCAGGCAGGTGACGGAACCAAGGAACCGATCTGGCCAATCGAGCACGAGAAACTGACCTTGCATCGGCCCTCGGGTCACGCAAAATCAGACGCAGGACAACTCGACTGAATCCCCGATCGATCGGTGCCCCGAAGTCGCGCGCGCGGAGGCGGACGAGACGGGCCGAACCCCCTGCCTGCGAGCACAGAAAGCAGAGCTGCAGAGGCGACGGCGAACAAAATCAACCGCAATTCCAAACGAATCGAGATTTTTGATGGACAAGGGGATGGAAACGGTCGCCGAGACGCGAGGGGGAGGAGACGCTGCCGGAACGAAAGCTCCAAAGGAAGGAGAGGAGAGGAGAGGAGAGGAGGCCAGAGCGCGGGGTGGAGGGGCGCACCTGGGACGCCTTTTGTAGGCGGCGCAGAGGCGGGGCGGGAGCCGGCCTGGCGCCAACCGGTTCCTTACCGGACACGGCCTCGCCGCGCTGGCGTGGCCGCTTGCGCGTTAGGCAAGGCATCATTCTGCTTTCTGGTCACGGGTGGGCGGCGGAAATCAAACGGGAGTGGAGCTGGATCCGGACCGGGTTTGGTTTTGGTTTTGGTTCGGGTGGGCGGGCGGCTGGCAGGTCGGCAAAGCCGCGCGACGCGGAGATAAACGTGGGCCGCACCCACGGAACGGGAAATTTCTAGGGGGCTCGCTGCTCGGGGGTTGCGACGGGCCATGTGAGGGGAGATGCCGCGTGCGGCTGCCGTTGATTGATGACCGTGTCCGTGAGCGCGAGCCACGACGAACGTTATCCGCCGAGTCAGCTGCCGTGTTTACGCGACCAATGTGCTCACTTGTTTTGTTTTCATTTTTGGATTTGGATGGAAAAGCTAGTTTCCGAACCACCGCAATATTGCAACGGATACGAACGCTTTACGTTGCCGTCGGATCCGAACCGAACGATCGTCACACGTCCTTTGTAGATCCTGATTTTTCTTTGATTCCCGCAACACGTCCGGTATCTGATTTTTTTGGGCGGCCTCCCGTGATCACCGCCACGTCCCAAATAAAGCGCCTAGATCTGAATTTTTTTTGCTGCCGTCTTTTAAATCTCGGGAAAAAAAAAATAAGATGCGGACTTGAGGATTCAAACTTGCAACTTGCTGGCTCTACTATCTATACCCCTATATAGTGTGGGATTAACTTTAATGCGTTGTTTGGATACGGTGGTTTTATTAAACCAGTTTGGCCTACACATGTTTTCGGTTATAACAAACTAAAATTCTGTTTGGTTAACGTAACAAATTCATGGATAAGTAGATCTTAGTTTTAGTAAGACTGGAAAACCGAATTTATAGAAAAACGACTATTTGACGTTTTTCTATAAACCAGCTCTTTCATCTGCCGCCGCGATCGGTGTATGGCTCAGCTGGCACGCATGTTGAGTCTTTCCCGAGCAACAACTCATCTCGCATCGCCCATGACCATCACTCCCGCGGCGCCGGCGGCCACCGCTGGTGCCGTCGACCACTGGTCTTCTCCTTCCCTAGCGACAAATCATCTCACGACGCTCATGACTATTGCCATTGTCGGGCCATCGTTGTTGACCTCTGATCCTTCCCCGGCGAGCACTCATCCCGCAGCGCAGGTGGCCGTCGCATCACAGTTGACCACCGGTCCTTCCCGAGCGGGCACTCCTCCCGCGTCTTCCTTGCTGATTCCTATGAGCGGCAGCGGATCACGTCAAGAATGCTTCCAGGTCGGCACTACATCATCATCGTCTTTCGGGGCCTGGTTCCGCGTGCTAGATGCTTGTCTCAACAATTTGATCTTGAGTTGTGCAGCCGCAGCAGATTCCTTGTATGCTAATTCTTGTTCTTCAATGGTTGGTCATTTGCATGTCTGTCACACGAGTGTTATTTTTTCTGCTAAGATTCATGTTCGTGAGCATCGAGGCGACGGCCTACCGCAACATCCATGCTGGACACGATCATCTCTTACGCGGATGCGAGGTGCGGCGACGGTGCAGTCCTCCAGTGCCTCATGCTTAAACTTGTTTTACCGTCCAAACAAGGTTTTGTGCATGCTTATTCTTAACCGAATTATTAGTAAAACTAGTTTTACTAACTCCTACTAAAATGCGTTTTGTTAAAACTAGGCGTTAATTTCGTTTATCCAAACAACCACTTAATGTGAGTTGTTGGATGCACTCGATCCGACGGTGGAGACTTTTGGCAAATCCTTACACTTCTAACCATTGGATCGCTCCTCTATTGAACTAGATTGTGTCACGTGTACTCCAGCCTTTGTGTAGCTAGTGGTCACAGCAATCTAGACATCTCTCATTACTTCTATTCTATCACCATCTCGAGAGCAGGATATTATTTTGAAAAAATATATAAGAAACAAAAACCTGGGCAGTGTATCTGTCAAACAGGGAGACTCTCAGTTTTGGAGGGAGATCCTGAAACATAGATGCCATTTTACTTCTTTATGTAAGTTCACAGTGGGAAATGGGGACAAAACACAATTTTGGGAAGACTGATGGATTGGGTCTGCTCCACTTAGCCAAAACTTCCCGAGGTTATATGATATATGCTTTGATAAAAAGAAAACAGTCAAGGAGGTCCTAGATAATGGAATAGATAACATGCATTTTAGGAGAACTTTGGCAGGGGATTCGAGAGAACTTTGGGAGCATATCAAGGAAGCTTGTAGTTCAGTGACTTTGAATGAAGACAAAGATGAGGTAAAATGGACACTCGACTAAGAAAGGGATTTATACTGTAAAATCCTTCTACACACATCTGATTTAAAATGGTATTAAATACCCACACATGTACATGTGGAAAATTAAGATGCCACCTAGAGTCAAAGTCTTTATGTGGTTGGCTCTTAGAAACAGTATTCTTACAAAAGATAATTTGCTTCGCAGGGGATGGAAAGGTGATGATAAATGTCCTTTCTGTGGACATAAAGAAAATACAAACCACCTCTTCCTCTCTTCCTCTGTTGCTAGGTTACTATGGAACATCTTAAAATGTGCTTTCAATTTAAAAAGCATCCCAGAAGATCTTGACCTGGTAATGAGAACCTGGGTGAAGACTTTTGGAAAAGATGAAAGGGTTTGGTTATGATAGGTATCTCAGCAATTTGCTGGACTATTTGGAAGTTGAGAAATAGTATTATATTTGATAACAACAGGGTGAATGATCCCTGTGTACCTGTTAACCTGCTTCTCAAAAACTTGCATGATTGGAATGTTTAGCAGACAAACCCCATAAGAAGTAAGATGATGGAGGCTGGAATGAAACAAGTCGGCGAGGTGGCTGGAGAAGTGTTTAAAGCAGCTCATGGATGGCGCCTGAAGACTAGGAGAATCCTAGGGTGACCAGGTTCAAACATTTCGGGAATCATTCCCCGGTGCTGTAAAAAATAGACGCTTCAACAAGCTACATCGACTTGCCTTCTCTGTTTCATCCTGGTCTTCGATCTTTTGCTCCTGGGACAGTAATAAATATGTAGGATGATGGACATATGTGTTTAGAGGGGGCTGTCTGTGTTGCCTCTTTGAACTTATTTCTGCGTCCTAAGACTTGCTTCAAGCCGGGTGCTGGGACCTGTTTGAGCCCAGGCCTTGGATCCCTGTGGGTGCTGCTTTGAGGACAATGGGGGGGGGGGAAGGGATGGCTTTCCTCCCCCTCAATAGTGTTAGCATTCGCGGAGGGGGTTTTATGCTGTAGTCTTTTCTTTCCTGTTTTTCTTTGTAAGACATGGTGATTTTTCTTAATGGAAATTGGAGAGAGGGCTCTCTTTTATTACCGAAAAGGCTTTCACCCCGCTTTATATTATAAAGCATACCTGTTGGAAATATTCCCTAGAGGAAATAATAAAAGGATTATTATATTTCAATGTTCATGATAATTGTCTTTTGTTCATGCTATAACTGTATTATCCGGAAATCGTAATACACGTGTGAACACTTAGACCCAATGAGTCCCTAGTGAGCCTCTAGTTGACTAGCTCGTTGTGATCAATAGATAGTCATGGTTTCCTGACTATGGACATTCGATGTCGTTGATAACGGGATCACATCATTAGGAGAATGATGTGATGGACAAGACCCAATCATAAGCATAGCATAAAAGATCGTATAGTTCGTTTGCTAGAAGCTTTGCCAATGTCAAGTATCTCTTCCTTCGACCATGAGAGCGTGTAACTCCCGGTTACCGTAGGAGTGCCTTGGGTGTATCAAACGTCACAACGTAATCGGGTGACTATAAAGGTGCATTACGGTATCTCCGAAAGTATCTGTTGGGTTGACACGGATCGAGGCGGATTTGTCACTCCGTATGACGGAGAGGTATCACTGGGCCCACTCGGTAATGCATCATCATAATGAGCTCAATGTGACCAAGGTGTTGGCCACGGGATCATGCATTACTGATGCGAGTAAAGTGACTTGCCGTGCGAGACCGAACAAGGTATTGGGATACCGACGATCGGGTCTCGCAAGTAACGCACCGATTGACAAAGGAATTGCATACGGGGTTTGATCGAATCCTCGACATCGTGGTTCAACCGATGAAATCATCGAGGAGCATGTAGGAGCCAACATGGGTATCGGACCCGCTGTTGGTTATTGCCCGAGAGTCGTCTCGGTCATGTCTGCGTGTCTCCGAACCCGTAGGGTCTACACACTTAAGGTTCGGTGGCGCTAGGGTTTGTAGGAAGTCAAGTATGTGACTACGAATGTTGTTCGAGTCCGGATGAGATCCCGGACGTCACGAGGAGTTCGGAAGGGTCGGGAGGTAAAGAATAATATATAGGAAGTGGTGATTCGCCATCGGGAAAGTTTGAGGTCTCTAGGTAAAATCTGGGGACCACCGGAAGGGTCCCGGGTCCACCGGTAGGGCCACCTATCCGGAGGGCCCCATGGGCCAAAGGGGAAGGAACCAGCCCACAGGGGCTGGTGCGCCCCTAGGCCCACCCTCGCGCCTAGGGTTGAAACCCTAGGGGTGGGGCGCCCACCGGCTTGGGGGCACTCCACCCTCTGCCGCCGCCCACAGGAGATTGGATCTCGGGGCCGCCACTTCTGGGGGCCTATATAAGGGGGAGGGAGGGGGCTGCTGTACCAACTCCCAAGGCGCAGCCCTCCCTCCCAACACATCTCCTCCTCCGTAAGAGCTCTGCGAAGCCACAGCCGAGATCTTGCTTCTCCACCATCACCACGCCGTCGTCTTGCCGGTGGAGCTGTCTTCCTCAACCTCTCCTTCCCCTTGCTGGATCAAGAAGGAGGAGACGTCGCTCGTCCCGTCGTGTGTTGAACGCGAGGTGCTGTCCGTTCAGCACTTGGCATCGGTGATCTGAATCACGTTCGAGTACGACTCCATCATCACCTTGCAAGCTTCCGCACGCGATCTACAAGTGGTATGTAGATGCAAACTCTCTCCCGTTACTCGTTGCTTAGATGAACTCATAGATGGATCTTGGTGAAGCCGTAGGAAAAATTTTAATTTTCTGCAACATTCCCCAACAAAGGCATCATGAGCTAGGTCTATCGTAGTTCTCTAATGCACGAGTAGAACACAATTTGTTGTGGGCGTTAATCTTGTCATCTTACTTGCCTCTACTAGTCTTTTCTTGCTCAACGGTATTGTGGGATGAAGCGGCCGGACCAACCTTACACGTGCGCTTCGTGAGACCGGTTCCACCGACTGACATGCACTAGTTGCATAAGGTGGCTGGCGGGTGTCTGTCTCTCCCACTTTAGTTGGAGCGGATTCGATGAACAGGGCCCTTATGAAGGGTAAATAGAAGTTGACAAAATCACGTTGTGGTGATTCGTAGGTAAGAAAACGTTCTTGCTAGAACCCAATCGCAGCCACGTAAAAGATGCAACAACAACTAGAGAACGTCTAACTTGTTTTTGTAGCGATTGATCATTTGATGTGATATGGCCAGAAGTTGTGATGAATGATGAATTGTGATGTATGAGATCATGTTCTTGTAATAGGATTCACGACTTGCATGTCGATGAGTATGACAACCGGCAGGAGCCATAGGAGTTGTCTTTATTTTTGTATGACCTGCGTGTCATTGAAGAACGCCATGTAAACTACTTTACTTCATTGCTAAACGCGTTAGTCATAGAAGTAGAAGTAGTCGTTAGCGTGACAACTTCATGAAGACACGATGATGGAGATCATGATGATGGAGATCATGGTGTCAAGCCGGTGACAAGATGATCATGGAGCCCCAAGATGGAGATCAATGGAGCTTGATGATATTGGCCATATCATGTCACAACTATATAATTGCATGTGATGTTTATTATGTTTATGCATCTTGTTTACTTAGGATGACGGTAGTAAATAAGATGATCCTTATAAAATTTCAAGAAGTGTTCTCCCTAACGTGCACCGTTGCTACAGTTAAATCGTTTCTAAGCACCACGTGATGATCGGGTGTGATGGATCCTTACGTTCACATACAACGGGTGTAAGACAGTTTTACACAGCGAAAACACTTAGGGTTAACTTGACGAGCCTAGCATGTGCAGACATGGCCTCGGAACACGGAGACCGAAAGGTCGAACACGAGTCGTATGGAAGATACGATCAACATGAAGATGTTCACCGACGATGACTAGTCCGTCTCACGTGATGATCGGACACGGGCTAGTCGACTCGGATCGTGTAACACTTAGATGACTGGAGGGATGTCTAATCTAAGTGGGAGTTCATAATTTTGATTAAGAACTTTATTATCATGAACTTAGTCTAAAACCTTTGCAAATATATCTTGTAGATCAATGGCCAACGCTAATGTCAACATGAACTTCAACGCGTTCCTAGAAAACCAAGCTGAAAGATGATGGCAGCAACTATACGGATCGGGTCCGAACCCGAGATCATCCTCATAGCTGCCAGAAGCAATATGTCCTAGAAGGACCGCTAGGTGCCGCTCCGTCCCTGAGAACCAAGGCGTTATGAGCGCTTGGCAAACTTCGCGATGATGATTACTCCCTCGTTCGATGCGGCATGCTCTACAGCTTAGAACCGGGGCTCCAAAAGCGTTTTGAGCATCACGGAGCATATGAGATGTTCGAAGAGCTAAAACTAGTTTTCCAAGCTCATGCCCGGGTCGAGAGATATGATGTCTCCGACAAGTTCTACAGTTGTAAGATGGAGGAGAACAGTTACATCGGTGAGCACATCCTCGAAGATGTCCGGGTTGCACGCGTATGACCCAGTTGAACATTAACCTCCCGATGAGGCGGTCATTGACAGAATCCTCGATCGCTCCCACCAAGCTACAAGAGCTTTGTGATGAACTACAACATGCGAGGGATGGTAAAGACCATTCTGAAGTGTTCTCGATCTTCAAGTCAGCAGAGGCTGAAATCAAGAAAGAACATCAAGTGTTGATGGTCAATAAGACCACTAAGTTTAAGAAGGGCAAGGGTAAGAAGAACTTCAAGAAGGACGGCAAAGATGTTGCCGCGCCCGTAAGCTTGTTGCGGGAAGAAGTCAAAGAATGGACCCAAGCACGAGACGAAAGTGCTTTTATTGCAAGGGAAGGGCCTTTGAAGCGGAACTGCCCCAAATACTTAGCGGATAAGAAGGCCGCAACACCAAAGGTATATTTGATATACATGTAATTGATGTGTACCTTACCGATTACTCGTAGTAACTCCCGGGTATTTGATACGGTGCCGTTGCTCATATTTGTAACTCACAAGGAGCTGCGGAATAAACGGAGACGGCAAAGGACGAGGTGACGATCTTGCGTCGGGAATGGTTCCGTGGTCGATGTGATCGCCGTCGACACGCTACCTCTACATTTACCTACGGGATTAGTTTTGAACCTCAATAATTGTTATTTAGTGCCATGTTTGAGCATGAACATTGTATCCGGATCTCGTTTGATACGAGATGGCTACTCATTTAAGTCTGAGAATAATGGTTGTTCGATTTATATGAGAGATATGTTTTATGGTCATGCTCCGATGGTCAATGGTTTATTCTTAATGAATCTCGGCGTAATATTACACATGTTCATAGTGTGGATGCAAAAGATGTAAAGTTGATAACGATAGTCCCACATACTTGTGGCATCGCCGCCTTGGTCACATTGGTGTCAAGCGCATGAAGAAGCTCCATGCTGATGGACTTTTAGAGTCTCTTGATTATGAATCGTTTGACACATGCGAACCTTGCCTCTTGGGCAAAATGACCAAGACTCCGTTCTCCGAACAATGGGCGAGCAACCAACTTGTTGGAAATCATACATACCGATGTGTGCGGTCCAATGGCGTTGAGGCTCGCGGAGGATATCGTTATGTTCTCACTCTCACTGATGACTTAAGTAGATATGGGTATGTCTACTTAATGAAACACAAGTCTGAGACCTTTGAAAAGTTCAAGGAATTTCAGAGTGAGGTGGAGAATCAACGTGACAGAAAGATAAAGTTCCTACGATCAGATCGTGGAGGAGAATATTTAAGTCACGAATTTGGCACACACTTAAAAAAATGTGGAATCGTTTCACAGCTCACGCCGCCTGGAACACCTCAGCGAAACGGTGTGTCCGAACGTCGTAATCACACTCTATTGGATATGGTGCGGTCTATGATGTCTCTTACCGATTTACCGCTATCATTTTGGGGATACGCTCTAGAGACAGCTACATTCACTTTAAATAGGGCACCGTCTAAATCCGTTGAGACGACACCGTATGAATTATGGTTTGGGAAGAAACCTAAGCTGTCGTTTCTAAAAGTTTGGGGATGCGATGCTTATGTCAAGAAACTTCAACCCGAAAAGCTCGAACCCAAGTCGGAAAAATGCGTATTCATAGGATACCCTAAGGAAACTGTCGGGTATACCTTCTACTTAAGATCCGAAGGCAAGATCTTTGTTGCCAAGAACGGATGCTTTCGGAGAAAGAGTTTCTCTCGAAAGAAGTAAGTGGGAGGAAAGTAGAACTTCGATGAAGTACTACCTCTCGAGCGGGAAAGTGGTGCGGCGCAGAAACCGTTCTGTAATGCCCACACCAACGAAGAGGAAATCATTGATGATGATCAAGGTACTTGGATCAAGTTACTCTTGAACTCGAAGGTCCACAAGGACACGTTCGCACTGAATGGTACGGCAACCTGTCATGGAAATCATGTTGCTAGACAACAATGAACCTTCGAACTATGAAGAAGCAATGGCGGGCCCGGATTCCAACAAATGGCTTGAGGCCATGAAATCCGAGATAGAATCCATGTATGAAAACAAAGTATGGACTTAGACAGACTTGCCCGATGATCGTGAGCGATAGAAAATAAATGGATTTTTAAGAAGAAGACGGACGCGGATGGTAATGTTACCATCTATAAAGCTCGACTTGTCGCTAAGGGTTATCGACAAGTTCAAGGGATTGACTACGACGAGACTTTCTCTCCGTGGCGAAGCTTAAGTCCGTCCAATCATGTTAGCAATTGTGCGATACTATGATTATGAGATATGGCAGATGGACGTCAAAACAGCATTCCTTAATGGACATCTTAAGGAAGAGCTGTATATGATGCAGCCGGAAGGTTTTGTCGATCCTCAGAACGCTAACAAAGTATGCAAGCTCCAGCGATCCATTTATGGACTAGTGCAAGCATCTCGGAGTTGGAACATTCGCTTTGATGAGATGATCAAAGCGTTTGGGTTTATCTTGACTTATGGAGAAGCCTGCGTTTACAAGAAAGTGAGTGGGAGCTCCGTAGCATTTCTCCTTTATATGTAGATGACATACTCTTGATGGGAAATGATACGACACTCTGGACAGCATTAAGGCCTATTTGAACAAGTGTTTTTCAATGAAGGACCTTGGAGAAGCTGCTTATATATTAGGCATCAAGATCTATAGAGATAGATCGAGACGCCTCATAGGTCTTTCACAAAGCACATACCTTGATAAGATTTTGAAGAGGTTCAAAATGGATCAGTCCAAGAAGGGTTCTTGCCTATGTTACAAGGTGTGAAATGAGCTCGCTCGATCACCCACCACGACAAAAGATAAAGAAGAGATGAGTGTCATCCCTATGCTTCAGCCATAGGATCTATTATGTATGCCATCTTGTGTACTGACCGATGTAAACCTTGCCGTAAGTTTGGTTGCAAGATACCAAAGTAATCCCGCAAGGAACACCGGATAGCGGTCAAGAATATCCCGAAGTACCGAAAAGGACAAAGGATATGTTTCGCTTATGGAGGAGACGAAGAGCTCGTCGTAAGGGTTACGTCGGCGCTAGCTTCGACTCAGATCTGATGACTCTAAGTCACAAACCGGATCGTGTATATGTTGAATGGTGGAGCGATGGCTGAGCGGCTGCAAGCGAAGCGTCGTGGCGGGATCTACGTGTGAAGCGGAGTACATGGCAGCCTCGGAGGCGGCGCATGAAGCGATTTGGGTGAAGGAGTTCATCACCGACCTAGGAGTCATACCCAATGCGTCGGGGCGATCAAACTCTTCTCGTGACAACACCGGAGCTATTGCCCTAGCCAAGGAGCCTGTGTTTCACAAGAAGACCAGCACATCAAGCGTCGCTTCAACTCCATCCGTGAAAATGTTCAAGATGGAGACATAGAGATTTGCAAAGTGCACACGGATCTGAATGTCGCAGATCCGTTGACTAAACCTCTCTCGCGTGCAAAACATGATCAACACGAAACTCTATGGGTGTTCGATTCATCACAATGTAACTAGATTGGTGACTCTAGTGCAAGTGGGAGACTGTTGGAAATATGCCCTAGAGGCAATAATAAAAGGATTATTATATTTCAATGTTCATGATAATTGTCTTTTGTTCATGCTATAAGCGTATTATCCGGAAATCGTAATACACGTGTGAACACTTAGACCCAATGAGTCCCTAGTGAGCCTCTAGTTGACTAGCTCGTTGTGATCAATAGATAGTCATGGTTTCGACTATGGACATTGGATGTCGTTGATAACGGGATCACATCATTAGGAGAATGATGTGATGGACAAGACCCAATCATAAGCATAGCATAAAAGATCGTATAGTTCGTTTGCTAGAAGCTTTGCCAATGTCAAGTATCTCTTCCTTCGACCATGAGATCGTGTAACTCCGGTTACCGTAGGAGTGCCTTGGGTGTATCAAATGTCACAACGAATCGGGTGACTATAAAGGTGCATTACGGTATCTCCGAAAGTATCTGTTAGGGTTGACACGGATCGAGATCGGGATTTGTCACTCCGTATGACGGAGAGGTATCACTGGGCCCACTCGGTAATGCATCATCATAATGAGCTCAATGTGACCAAGGTGTTGGCCACGGATCATGCATTACTGATGCGAGTAAAGTGACTTGCCGTAACGAGACCGAACAAGGTATTGGGATACCGACGATCGGGTCTCGCAAGTAACGCATCGATTGACAAAGGAATTGCATACGAGGTTTGATCGAATCCTCGACATCGTGGTTCAACCGATGAAATCATCGAGGAGCATGTAGGAGCCAACATGGGTATCCGACCCGCTGTTGGTTATTGCCCGAGAGTCGTCTCGGTCATGTCTGCGTGTCTCCCGAACCCGTAGGGTCTACACACTTAAGGTTTGGTGACGCTAGGGTTTGTAGGAAGTCAAGTATGTGACTACCGAATGTTGTTCGGAGTCCCGGATGAGATCCCTGACGTCACGAGGAGTTCGGAAGGGTCCGGAGGTAAAGAATAATATATAGGAAGTGGTGATTCGCCATCGGGAAAGTTTGGGGTCTCTGGTAAAGCACGGACCACCGGAAGGGTCCCGGGTCCACCGGTGGGGCCACCTATCCGGAGGGCCCCATGGGCCAAAGGGGAAGGAACCAGCCCACAGGGGCTGGTGCGCCCCAGGCCCACCCCGCGCCTAGGGTTGAAACCCTAGGGGTGAAGCGCCCACCGGCAGGGGGCACTCCACCCCCTTGCCGCCGCCCCGGAGATTGGATCTCCAGGGCCGCCACTGAGGGGCCTATATAAAGGGGGAGGAGGGGCTGCTGTACCAACTCCCAAGGCGCAGCCCTCCCTCCCAACACATCTCCTCCTCTGTAAGAGCTCTGCGAAGCCACAGCCGAGTATCTTGCTTCTCCACCATCACCACGCCGTCGTCTTTGCCGGTGGAGCTGTCTTCCTCAACCTCTCCTTCCCCCTTGCTGGATCAAGAAGGAGGAGACGTCGCTCGTCCCGTACGTGTGTTGAACGCGGAGGTGCTGTCCGTTCAGCACTTGGCATCGGTGATCTGAATCACGTTCGAGTACGACTCCATCATCACCTTGCAAGCTTCCGCACGCGATCTACAAGTGGTATGTAGATGCAAACTCTCTCCCGTTACTCGTTGCTTAGATGAACTCATAGATGGATCTTGGTGAAGCCGTAGGAAAAATTTTAATTTTCTGCAACGTTCCCCAACAATACCGTCCAAGCCAAGCATCCAACAAGATTCAACAAAGCACACACACACGCACACGGAGGTCCACAAGAACACAGAGAAGACATAAGGGTCAATGCTGAGGGCACAACACAACAAGCCCTAAACACAAAAACACACACTCCACAGAGCCACTAGATGGCCTAGTCCGCCTCTGGGGGAGGGGGCGGCAGCGGGGGTGCCACGCAGAGAGCCATCGAGCGGAGGTCGGTGAGGAGGGTGGTGATGACTTCCCTGTCCTGAGGGCGGCTAAGCGGCCGCCAAAGCTGCAAGTAACCACACATATTGAAGATTGCGTCAGTCGCACGTCGGAGAGGCACCTTCTGAATAACAACTTACTGCGAATGTTCCAAAGCGTCCAGGCGAGAACCCCAACGCACAACCATCTAATATGGCAGTAGCGGGTAGGGGAAGCGTTGAGCTCTGCAAGTAAGTCGGGGAAGTTGGTATTGCACCACCGTCCACCGACCGTTTCGTGGAAGCAAGCCCAGAGGAACTGGGCAGTAGAGCACGAGAAGAAGATGTGGTTAGCATCCTCAATTGTGCCACAGATGGGACACATCCCATCGCCCGGGACGTTACGCTTGAGGACTTCAACCCTAGAGGGGAGGCGTCCACGGAATCATTGCCACAGGAAAATCCTGATCTTCAGAGGTAGGCGGATGTCCCAGATCAGGCTAAAGGGCTCCGGGGCCGCCGAGGGCGCAATGGCGGCGTACAAGGACTTCGTGGAGAAGAGGCCAGACAGCTCAAGGCGCCAGGAAAGGGCATCCAGGTCCTCCTCGACGTTCATCGGCATAAGGGCGATGTCTTGGAGGAGGGAGTCCCAAGCAGCCACCTCGAGGGGCCCGAAGGGGCGCCGAAAAGCGAGATGCCCTAAGTCAATAAGGGCCGTCTTGACAGAGACCCGAGGGTTGGCCGCAATGGCAAAGAGTTCTAGGAATCACGCAGCCAGGGGGAGTCCCCTAACCAACGATTGAACCAGAACAGGGTCGAGGACCTGGATCCAACTGAGATGGACGTGCCGATGCGAAGGACGGGCAGAAGCTGGATCACGAACTGCCAGAACTGGGATCCACCCGTACGCTGGCAAAAGGCAAGAGGTTGGCCCCGAAGATACTTATTACGGATGATGGTAAGCCAGAGGCCTCCCTCCCCATTGGCGATACGCCACAGCCAACAGGTCAGGAGAGCAATGTTCATGCACCGAGATGACAAGATCCCAAGGCCACCCTGGTCTTTGGGTTTGCAAATGTTGGGCCATCTCACCATATGATACTTCTGCTTGTCGCCCTCACCAGCCCAAAAAAAACTCGACTAGTATTTGGCAACCTCCTGATGGAGGGTCTCATGGAGGCCGTAGAAGCTCATGAGAAACCAGAGAAGGCTAGCAAGCGAAGAGTTGATTAGGATTACCCTGGCTGCTTTCGACAGCCACCTCCCCCTCCAGGGTTCAACCCGGTGCTGCATGCTAGTCACGTCGGGTGGAGATCAGCAACGGTGAGCCTGGAGTCACTAATGGGTATCCCCAAGTAAGTCGTGGGGAAGGAACCCAGGCGGCAGTTCAGCCGGTCCACAATGGATAAAGCCTCCTTTGGAGGATAGCCAAGGACCATCACTTCGCTCTTATCGAAGTTGATGGTGAGCCTAGACATCTATTGGAAACACACGAGGAGGAACTTCAGGTTGGCGATGTCGGACGCGGACAAAAAATCTCCATCTCGAGTCTCAAGTCCTACCCCTCTCAATGTTTCTCCTCTCCTCAACCATAACCTGTAATTGGGGTCTCTCCAAAGTCAAGAACTTTCTAGAATATAACAAACAAAAGATGATAAGCGTGAGAATAATGAAATGTGTAAGTAGTATAAATAATACTCATGGTACTATACATTTAGTCATTTGCAAATCTGTTTCCACTACGCATCACTTTTTAAGATTACATCTAACGAACAAATATGTTGAGTGTTTTGACATGCGAAGCATGTACTTTTTGCTAGTTTAAATTAAGAGTAAAAATGTGATCGTTCTCATTATGGGGGCTAATTTTCCGTCTCTTTGGCCAATGTTGATGGGGAACGTAGTAATTTCAAAAAATTTCCTACGCACACGCAAGATCATGGTGATGGTATAGCAACGAGAGGGGAGAGTGTTGTCCATGTACCCTCGTAGACCGTAAGCGGAAGCGTTAGCACAACGCGGTTGATGTAGTCGTACGTCTTCACGATCCGACCGATCCAAGCACCGAACGTACGGCACCTCCGAGTTCAGCACACGTTCAGCTCGATGACGATCTTCGGACTCCGATCCAGCAAAGCTCCGGAGATGAGTTCCGTCAGCACGACGGTGTGGTGACGGTGATGATGTTCTACCGGCACAGGGCTTCGCCTAAACTCCGCGATGATATGACCGAGGTGGAATATGGTGGAGGGGGGCACCGCACACGGCTAAGGAACGATCCGTAGATCAACTTGTGTGTCATGGGGTGCCCCCTGCCCCCGTATATAAAGGAGCAAGGGGAGGGGCCGGCCAAGGGGAGGAGGCGCGCCCAAGGGGGAGAATCCTACTCCAAGTAGGATTCCCCCCTCTTTCCTAGTCCAAGTAGGAGAGGGGAAGGAAGGGAAGGAGAAGGAGAAGGAAGGAGAGGGAGGAAAAGGAGGAAAGGGGGCCCGGCCCCCTAGTCCAATTCGGTTTGGGATAGGGGGGCCACGCGCCCTGCCACCTCTCTTCCACCACTTGGCCCATGAGGCCCATTGCTTCTTCCTCGTATTCCCGTAACTCCCCGGTACCCCCGAAAATACCCGAATCACTCGGAACCCTTCCGATGTCCAAATATAGTCGTCCAATATATCGATCTTTATGTCTCGACCATTTCGAGACTCCTCGTCATGTCCCCGATCTCATCCGGGAAACATAACCATCTTTGATCAACAAGCTAGTCAAGTAGAGGCATACTAGTGACACTATGTTTGTCTATGTATTCACACATGTATTATGTTTCCGGTTAATACAATTCTAGCATGAATAATAAATATTTATCATGAAATAAGGAAATAAATAATAACTTTATTATTGCCTCTAGGGCATATTTCCTTCAGCCTCCCACTTGCACTAGAGTCAATAATCTAGTTCACATCACCATGTGATTTAACACCAATATTCATATCTGTATATGATTAGCACCCATAGTTCACATCGTCATGTGACCAACACCCAAAGGGTTTACTAGAGTCAATAATCTAGTTCACATCGCTATGTGATTAACACCCAAAGAGTACTAAGGTGTGATCATGTTTTGCTCGTGAGAGAAGCTTAGTCAACGGGTGCATCATATTGAGCCGTATGTATTTTGCAAATATTCTATGTCTACAATGTTCTGCACGGAGCTACTCTAGCTAATTGCCCCCACTTTCAATATGTATCCAGATTGAGACTTAGAGTCATCTGGATCAGTGTAAAAGTTTGCACCGATGTAACTTTTACAACGAATTCTTTTATCACCTCCATAATCGAGAAACATCTCCTTAGTCCTTACTAAGGATATTCTTGACCGCTGTCCAGTGATCTACTATTAGATCAAAATTGTGTTCCTTTGCCAAACTCGAGCAAGGTATACAATATGTCAGTTCACAAGATAGCATACTTTATAGAACCTATGATGAGAGGCATAGGGAATGACTTTTCATTCTCTTTCTATTTTCTCGCCATGGTCGGGTCTTGAGTCTTACTCAATTTCACACCTTGCAACAAAGGCAAGAACTCCTTCTTTGACTGTTCCATTTTGAACTATTTCAAAAATTTATCAAGGTATGTATTCATTGAAAAATCTTATCAAGCGTCTTGATCTATCTATATAGATCTTGATGCTCAATGTGTAAGCAGCTTCACCGATGTCTTTCTTTGAAAAACTCTTATTCAAGTATCCTTTCATGCTTTGCAGAATAATTCTACATTATTTCCGATCAACAATATGTCATTCACATATACTTATCAGAAATGCTGTAGTGCTCCCACTCACTTTCTTTTAAATACAGGCTTCACCGCAAGTCTGTATAAAACAATATGCTTTGATCAACTTATCAAAGTGTATATTCCAACTCCGAGATGCTTGCACCAGTCCATAGATGGATTGCTGGAGCTTGCACATTTTGTTAGCATCTTTAGGATTGACAAAACCTTCTGGTTGCATCATATACAACTCTTCTTCAATAAATGCATTAAGGAATGCAGTTTTTACATCCATTTGCCAGATTTCATAAAATGTGGCAATTGCTAACATGATCCGGACAGACTTAAGCATCGATACGAGTGAGAAAATCTCATCGTATTCAACACCTTGAACTTGTTGAAAACCTTTTGCAACAAGTCGTGCTTAGTGGATAGTAATACTACTATCAGCGTCCGTCTTTCTCTTGAAGATCCATTTATTCTTAATGGCTTGCCGATCATCGGGCAAGTCAACCAAAGTCCATACTTTGTTCTCATAAATGGATCCCATCTCAGATTTCATGGCTTCTAGCCATTTTGCGGAATCTGGGCTCATCATCGCTTCCTCATAGTTTGTAGGTTCGCCATGGTCAAGTAACATGACTTCCAGAATAGGATTACCGTACCACTCAGTGCGGATCTTACTCTGTAGACCTCGAGGTTCGGTAGTAACTTGATCTGAAGTTTCATGATCATTATCATTAGCTTCCTCACTAATTGGTGTATGAATCACTAGAACTGATTTCTGTGATAAACTAGTTTCCAATTCGGGAGAAGGTACAATTACCTTATCAAGCTCTACTTTCCTCCCACTCACTTCTTTCGAGAGAAATTCCTTCTCTAGAAAGGATCCATTTTAGCAACGAATATCTTGCCTTCGGATCTGTGATAGAAGGTGTACCCAACAGTTTCCTTTGGGTATTCTATGAAAACGCACTCCTCCGATTTGGGTTTGAGCTTATCAGGATGAAACTTTTTCACATAAGCATCGTAGCCCCAAACTTTAAGAAACGACAACTTGGGTTTCTTGCTAAACCACAGTTCATCTGGTGTCGTCTCAACGGATTTAGCTGGTGCCCTTTTAACGTGAATGCAGCTGTCTCTAATGCATAACCCCAAAATGATAATGGTAAATCAATAAGAGACATCATAGATCACACCATATCCAATAAAGTGCGGTTACGACGTTCGGACACACCATATTTTGTGGTGTTCCAGGTGGCGTGAGCTGTGAAACTATTCCACTTTGTTTTAATTGAAGACCAAACTCGTAACTCAAATATTCGTCTCTACGATCAGATCGCAGAAACTTTATTTTCTTGTTACGATGATTTTTCCACTTCACTCTGAAATTCTTTGAACCTTTCAACTATTTCAGACTTATGTTTCATCAAGTAGATATACCCATATCTGCTCAAATCATCTTGTGAAGGTCAGAAAATAACGATACTTGCCACGAGCATCAACACTCATTGGATCACATACATCGGTATGTATTATTTCCAACAAGTCAGTAGCTTGTTCCATTGTTCCGGAGAACGGAGTTTTAGTCATCTTGCCCAAAAGGCACGGTTTGCAAGCATCAAATGATTCACAACCAAGTGATTCCGAAAATCCATCTTTATGGAGTTTCTTCATGCGCTTTACATCGATATGACCCAAACGGCAGTGCCACAAATAAGTTGCACTATCATTATTAACTTTGCATCTTTTGGCATCAATATTATGAATATGTGTATCACTACGATCGAGATCCAACAAACTATTTTCATTGGGTTTATAACCATCGAAGGTCATATTCATGTAAACAGAATAACAATTATTCTTTAACTTCAAATGAATAACCGTATCGCAATAAACATGATCAAATCATATTCATGCTCAACGCAAACGCTAAATAACATTTATTTATGTTTAACACTAATCCCGAAAGTATAGGGAGTGTGCGATGATGATCATATCAATCTTGGAACTACTTCCAAAACTCATCGTCACTTCCCCTTCAACTAGTCTCTGTTTATTCTTTAACTCCTGTTTCGAGTTACTAATCTTAGCAACCGAACAAGTATCAAATACTCAGGGGCTACTATAAACACTAGTAAGGCACACATCAATAATCTGTATATCAAATATACCCTTGTTCACTTTGCCATCCTTCTTATCCACCAAATATTCAGGGCATTTCCGCTTCGGGACCATTTCCTTTGCGATGTAAGCACTCGGTTTCAGGCTTTGGTCCAGCTTTGGTCTTCTTCACGGGGCGACAACTTGTTTGCCATTCTACTTGAAGTTTCCTTTCTTTCCTTTGCCCTTTTCTTGAAACTAGTGGTCTTGTCAATCATCAACACTTGATGCTCTTTCTTGATTTCTACCTTCATCGATTTCAACATCACGAAGAGCTCGGGAATCGTTTTCGTCATCCCTTGCATACTATAGTTCATCACGAAGTTCTAGTAACTTTAGTGATGGTGACTAGAGAATTCTGTCAATCACTATCTTATCTGGAAGATTAACTCCCACTTGATTCAAGCGATTGAAGTACCCAGACAATCTGTGCACATGCTCACTAGTTGAGCGATTCTCCTCCATCTTTTAGCTATCTCTCAACTCGGGTATTTGCTGGAAATATTAACTTCAACTCCTGGAACATCTCATATGGTCCATGACGTTCAAAACGTCTTTGAAGTCCCGATTCTAAACCGTTAAGCATGGTGCACTAAACTATCAAGTAGTCATCATATTGAGCTAGCCAAACGTTCATAACGTCTGCATCTGCTCCTGCAATAGGTCTGTCACCCAGCGGTGCATTAAGGACATAATTCTTCTGTGCAGCAATGAGGATAAACCTCAGATCACGGATCCAATCCGCATCATTGCTACTAACATCTTTCAACACAGTTTTCTCTAGGAACATATCAAAATAAACATATGAAAGCAACAATGCGAGCTATTGATCTACAACATAATTTGCAAAATACTACCAGGACTAAGTTCATGATAAATTTAAGTTCAATTAATCATATTACTTAAGAACTCCCACTTAGACAGACATCTCTCTAGTCATCTAAGTGATCACGTGACCCAAATCAACTAAACCATGTCCGATCATCACGTGAGATGGAGTAGTTTTCAATGGTGAACATCACTATGTTGATCATATCTACTATATGATTCACGTTCGACCTTTCGGTCTCCGTGTTCCGAGGCCATATCTGTATATGCTAGGCTCGTCAAGTTTAACTCGAGTATTCCGCGTGTGCAACTATTTTGCACCCGTTGTATTTGAACGTAGAGCCTATCACACCCGATCATCACGTGGTGTCTCAGCACGAAGAACTTTCACAATGGTGCATACTCAGGGAGAACACTTCTTGATAATTAGTGAGAGATCATCTTAAAATGCTACTGTCAAACAAAACATAATAAGATGTATAACAGATAAACATCATATGCAATCAAAATATGTGACATGATATGGCCATGATCATCTTGCGCCTTTGATCTCCATCTCCAAAGTACTGTCATGATCTCTATCGTCACCGGCACGACACCATGATCTTCATCATTTTGATTTATATCAATGTGTCATCACATGGTCGTCTCGCCAACTATTGCTCTTGTAACTATTGCTATCGCACAGCGATAAAGTAAAGCAATTATTTGGCACTTGCATCTTATGCAACAAAGAGACAACCATAGGGCTTCTGCCAGTTGCCGATAACTTCAACAAAACATGATCATCTCATACAACAACTTATATCTCATCACTTCTTGACCATATCACTTCACAACATGCCCTGCAAAAACAAGTTAGACGTCCTCTACTTTGTTGTTGCAAGTTTTACGTGGCTGCTACGGGCTGAGCAATAACCGTTCTTACCTACGCATCAAAACCACAACGATAGTTCATCAAGTTGGTGCTGTTTTAACCTTCGCAAGGACCGGGCGTAGCTACACTTTCAGTTCAACTAAAGTTGGAGAAACAGACACCGCTAGTCACCGTGTGCAAAGCACGGCGGTAAAACCAGTCTCGCGAAGCGTACCGTAATGTCGGTCCGGCCACTTCATCCAACAATACCGCTGAACCAAAGTATGACATGCTGGTAAGCAGTATGACTTGTATCGCCCACAACTCACTTGTGTTCTACTCGTGCATATAACATCAACGCATAAAACCTACGCTCGGATGCCACTGATGGGGAAAGTAGTAATTTCAAAAAAAATTCCTACGCACACGCAAGATCATGGTGATGGTATAGCAACGAGAGGGGAGAGTGTTGTCCACGTACCCTCGTAGACCGTAAGCAGAAGCGTTAGCACAACGCGGTTGATGTAGTCGTACGTCTTCACGATCCGACCGATCCAAGCACCGAACGTATGACACCTCCGAGTTCAGCACACGTTCAGCTCGATGACGATCTCCGGACTCCGATCCAGCAAAGCTCCGGAGATGAGTTCCGTCAGCACGACGGCGTGGTGGCGGTAATGATGTTCTACCATGTCAGGACCCCGACTCAATGCCACATCGATCTAGCATGTAACACCTCATATCACTTTGCGGCCTCACGCACGGTATTCCCATGAGTGTCGCCTTACCTTTGCCCGAGACCGTTTGCGCCTTTCGGCACACGTATATGATAGTGTCGCTAGCATCCATATGATAAGGAGCCCAGGCTGACATGGCTAGTTGTAAACCCATAGTGGCACAAACTTACAGGGACAGGCATCCATGACCCAGCATCGAACGTGTCGGCCATCAGCGAATGGATCCAGGCTATAGCACTGGGCTAGCAGGACTCCGGTGAACCGGGCAGAAGCGGCTAACAGACTCGTATTCATCGCGTGACATTCCCCCGAAGGGACAAACACAGGAACAAAGAAGGACACATGCCGGCCAGCCTAAGTGTTCCGGCGCAGTAGCAAGCTACCATGTGGAAGCACTAGGAGACATTTCCCGGTAAGAGATGCTACTAAGGATAAACAACTAGATAGTCAGATCCCACACATACCAAGCATTTAAATAACATACACACAATATGCTCGATATGTGCAAATACAACATGGCATCACAACATGACTCTACAACTCAAGTATTTTATTCAATAGACTCCGAGGAGCGAGATATTACAAACATGGGTCTCATGACCCAACACTCAGAGCATACAAGTCAAAGCACATGTGGAAGCTTAACATGTCTGAGTACAGACAACTACAAATGAAAAAGGCTGAGAAGCCTGACTAACTACTAGATCCTGCCGAGGGCACAAGATCGTAGCTGAGGTAACAAGCTAAACGTCTAAGTCCAAGCGGAACTACTAGCGAGACTGAAGTCTCTCTGCAAAAACATAAAATAGGCAAACGTGAATACAAATGTACCCAGCAAGACTTACATCAGAACTATCTACATATGCATCATTATCAACAAACGGATGGTGGGGTTTAACTGCAGCAAGCCAGCTTTGACTCAGTGGCTATCCCGAACTACGACTGCAAGTAACTCTTTTGAGGTGGCGCACGCGAGTCCACATATTCACCATATCAATACACCACTATGGATCCGTTTCCGTCTCCCTACGAGAACGCCATCCATAGCACTCACGCTTATCTTGCGTATTTTAGAGTATCCACTTTCACTTGCCTATGAACTGTACAGGCAACCCAGAAGTCCTTTTCCGCGGACACGGCTATTCGAATAGATCATATTAACCTGCGCAGGGTGTACTTCTTCACACACGCTCGCCACTTACCGCCATGTACACCTCGTGTATCTCGGCAACCTTCAAGCGGAAGCTTTGGCGAGGAGTTGGCCACGACCGACTAACCACACAAGTCTCACGTCCAGGTTTATCGCCTATTCGGGTTCCATCCGCAAGGAGATCCGGCCGGGGTGTCGCTCACGGCCCCAAACGATGTGTGCAGGGTTCCCAAGCCCACCTCGACGGGTGGATCTACGCTTGGTACACCGTGCCACGGTGCCTAGTCTGTCCCAAGCCCACCTGTATCGGGTGCCACTTGGTATACTACTAACACTACCTACAAACACCAGAAACTAGTTGCAACTCCTGGACAGAGATCAAGTTGATTAATAAGTCGAGAGAGCTTGGAGTGCCCGGAGCCCAATGTGTGGTAGTAACTATTCATGGATCACAAACACAAAACTCAGTTCCTGAGGACGGTTTCAATGAGACAACACACCATGTACTCCTACATGGCCTCTCACCGCTACCTTTACCAAATCGTGTTCACACACTTAGCTCACACACAGTAGGACATGTTCACACACCTATGATTCATTCCCGATGAATCAGACCTGACTCAACTCTAAGCAGTAGCAGGCATGAAAAACAAGCATGAATGAGTAGGCACAACAGGGCTCAAACAACTCCTACTCATGCTAGTGGGTTTCATCTATTTACTGTGGCAATGACAGTCATGTAGAGGATAAAGGGTTCAGCTACCGCAGCAAGTAATGAGATGAATCGTTGTTGTCCTAATGCAGTAAAAGAGAGCAGGAGCGAGAGAGTAGGATTGTATCGGAATGAACAAGGGGTTTTGCTTGCACGGCACTTCAAGATAGCATTGAGTCTTCATCGATTAACGATCACAACGTCGGTACAACGCGTCCGAGGGAAACAACACCGGCAAACAGAGAAGAAACACAGTCAATGCAATGCACAATATGATGCATGATCATGACATGTCAATATGTTGTGTGTTGGGCTAATGCAACTAAAACCAGAGTGGTTTGAGCTTATTTGAATCAACGATTCAAATACAAGCAGCTAAACTATGAACTCATATAAGTGCATTATCATGTTTCATCTAAACAGCAAGGTTAGGGTGCTCTAACATGCATGAAACCAGTACAGATGGATAGATTGGATTTTTCTGATAATTTTTCATATATAACTTATTTCATTTGGAGTTACGGTTGAATTACTATGAATTTTTGAAGTTTGTAGCATTTTCTGGAATTTCCTATATAAGAATAAATCCAGAAAATACTTATTACGTCAGCATTGCGTCAGGGTGACGTCAGCGGTCAACTGAGGCGGTCCAGGTCAAACCTGACCAGTGGGGTCCACTGGTCAGTGACTGAGGCTGATTAGTGTCGCTGACATGTGGGTCCGGTCAACGACCACGTCAGCTGGGTCAATTCTGACCTGTGGGGCCACTGTTGTTAATTAAAACTAAACAAGAAATAAACTGTGGTTAGTTAGGCTATGGGGCCCAGCTGTCAGTGACTATGGTGGGTAATTAGCAGTGCGATTAGGCACTAATTAAGCCGGCCACGTCGGCGGTTAACCGCCGGTGACACACAGACGCGGCGGCGTCGCTCGTTTCGGTGACTCCGACGACGGGAGGAGGCGGGGTTGGGCTCTACTGCTGCGCGCGCGATGGGGCGATCGGTGGTAGCCGTGGGCGTGCCGGGCGGTCGAAACAACAAGGACGGCGAGCAGGCGGCGGCCGAGCTCGGTGGAGTGCGGGTTTGGCTGCGGCTTGCAAACGAGCCGTTGTCGCACTAGTTTTGCTCTCACGGACGCGTTGAAAAGTCGCGAGTTGGCGCTTGGCGATGGCGGGAATGGGCGAGGGGAAGAGCGAGGGAGGGAGAGATCGATCCATACGGGTCTGGGGGGGGGGTGGCGTGGCGCTACGGAAGGCTCAGGGCGCTTCGAGGAAGCAGGAGGTGGCTCACGTGGGCCACGCCGCGCGCAGCGCGCCTGCCCTCTGGCGAGGAGGAAACGACAGGGAGGAGGCCAGTGGGTTGGGCCAGCGAGCTGGGCCGACTCTGCTGCAGGTGAGCGCCAGGTAAGTTCAGGTGAGCCTCTGTTCTTTTCCTAATTTTATTTTCTATTATTTTGTTTTGATTTAGTTTGAGAACTAAATCATTTTAAAACTTTCTGTAAATTTTTATGTGAGCTCAGAGAGATAGTCCAAGGCCACATGCAGATTTACAAAAAGGGCCATTTGCATTTCTGTCCCTAACTCGAACCACCTAATCAGATATACCCCTAATTCGAAAGCCTGCTCAAATTTGCCCCTCCGCCGTTAGGTGCCCTTACAGAAATGCCCTTCTGTGTTGTTACCGTCCAGTCAAACAACTTTGACCATCCTGAAAAAAATAGCAATTTTTTTTAAAAAAATCCAAAATTCTGTGAGATCGAAGATAGTCATGTGCGCAAGGTGTGTGCAAATTTTCATGCTATTTGGACATTCCATGAGCTCGTGGCGAGGAAAAATAGTTAATATGCACGCTTGTGAACAGTAAATTTGAAATAAAATAGCAAGAAAATTCAAAAAAATATGAAATTTTTTGGCATCAAAGAGGCTTGGGTGCACAAGGTGGTTGCAAGTTTTTGTGATCAACCGACATGCGAGGAGCTCTAGCAAGAAAAAACAAAATAGTCATTTTTCCCAAGTTTTTTCCAGAGCCAAATTTTGTTTTTTCTCCAGAAGCCCCTCCAATGTCCACACAACAAAAATTTGCACGCAGCATGTAGACCATAGCCTCTTTGATGCCAAAAAAATTCATATTTTTTTTGAATTTTCTTGCTATTTTTTGAATTTACTGTTCACAGGTTTACATATTTATTGTTTTTCCTTTTACATGAGCTCCTGGAATGCCCAAACAGCACAAAAATTTGCACGCACCTTGCGAACCTGAGTATCTTTGATCTCACAAATTCTCAGATTTTTTAGATTTTTTTTTGCTATTTTTTCATGATGGTCAATGCCCTTTGACCGGCTTTGACCTGCTTTGACCGGACGGTAATGGCACAGAAAGGCATTTCTGTAAGTGCACCTAACGGTGGAGGGGCAAATTTGAGCAGGCTTTGAAATTAGGGGTAAATCTGAGAGTGGGCGCAAATTAGGGGCATAGATGTAAATGTCCCTTACAAAAATATTTGAACATTATTTCTTATATAGCAGAAATAGTTCCAACCCAAATATGTTATTGATTTAAATCAAAGGCCCAAAATAAATTATTTCTGTGCCTCCAAAAATATTGGTTTGAGTTTTACCTCATGCCAATATTTTCATAGAATAACAGGAATATTTTCTTGGACTCATTTGATGAGATTTAAATGTTGGTTATTTTTAGAGGTTTTTCCGAGGCTTTTGAAAATTCCTCAATTCAAGTTTCATTTGAATTTAAACATGATGCAAGCAAGATGCAAACACTAGGCAGCACCAGAAGCTAGGGATGTGACAACTCACCCCCACTAAGCAAAAATCTCGTCCCGAGATTCAAGCATAGGGTAAGATGAAGGGGGAACGCAAACTAACACAATCTTCACGATCCAGGTTGCACTTCATAAGGACGTTGATTCGATCATCATCTTTGTCGCGACGTCTTGCTCTGAGAACTCCATCTAACATGACAACGAGAGGAAAGGGACAACTCCAAAAGAATCGATCTTCTCAAAGATCGAGCAACTCAGGGTGAACTCATGGAGTGAGGCATTGAAACATCTCTTGAGCTGACACACAAAACACACATCAAGAGAGAAGGAAAGAACCAGATGACGAGGGTTCAAGTTGGTAGGCCACGATTCCACGCTTGAGTAAGATGGTGCATGGCTTCAAAGTAGCGATGAAATAATTGCCATGATTCCATAACGGGGCACCTTAGAGAAGGTGACTTGTAGAAATATCCCCTAAAGTGGCAAAAAGAATTACCTTTGATTCAGGGATCATTGAAACTCTTTATACCAGCCTAAGGCAATTCTCGAGCGATCATTTGGAGGGGTTCGGTAGAATGGCATACCCAGATTAGAATGAATGATGTGGATTACCTTATTGAAAACAACACAAGGGATGATTTTAGTAACTGGGGAGAAGCTCAACAGTAGAGAGTGAGTCCACTATTTGAAAAGTTATAGCATAACCGAGGAAACTGAGAGCAATCCCAGTTAGTGCCGATGATAACACCTAGCGCTTGTGCGTGCTCTCAAGAATTGAGCATTTCCATATTCATTAGGGGTTTACCAATATCCGTGTCAAGGGTCCTGGCAACACAACGTACTACCATGATGAACAGCGATGGACGATGCAGAGGCAAAGGAAGATAACCTTCTCAGATTTCACCTTAGCGGGGCCAAGGGAACAAAATCTGAATGATCGACCGAGAGACATTTAGCACTCCGCTTCTAATGTTCTCCTTGATGTGCTAGCGTAACCCATTCATAGATATGGTTTGATATCTAGAACATCAAGTAGAAGGTCGGACTTCGGGAGCACAAAAATCCATAAGGAACAACTACTGGAATAAGTTCTACGAGATCCTTATGGGGAGGTGGCCAACTTCCTCAAACAAGATACTACAATAATAGGTCTTCCGGTTGGGTGTGTTGGCCACGACATCCATTTTACCGGTTACACAGAGACCAAAATTATAGTTCTTGGGAAACGTTCCAACCATCATATCTGCATGAGATTCAGATCTGGTTGGTGTCAGGATATTCCAGACTCATCAAGTCTAGAGGAAAAAAAAATGAAAGTTTGCAACATAAATCGACGAGATGGCGTTGCGAGATTCTCGGGGAATGAACTACGATAGCAATCTCCAAAACATGAGCTAGTTCTGCTACACACATGTGAGCACGCTGTCTCAGACAAGCATGACCACGTTGTAGTCTTATAATAAAACACTACTGAGTTCAGATGGGGAACCATCATCAAGGATATCGAAGTTCTTTCATAAGTCCGGATTAGCTCTTATGAAGGAACTCCTTCTCCTTCAACAAATCAGTCAGTGGCTTGGTGTGCTAGGGAAACGTATGGGGTGGAGGTAATTAATCTACCAAACCATAGAATACCTCGCACGTATGCATGACTGATTTGGGATGATTCTAGGGGAAACAAAACAAACCTTTCTCAAATTCATGGCGACAACTTACACCTAATGCATGTGAACTTGGAGAAAGTCACTTCTTTCACCAAACATATACCTCATGAGCGGAACACGAAGGCAATGTTTACAAAGTTTCCAACACTAGCTAAATGTTCAACATGAATCATGGAGGAGACAAAATGCTGCTGATGGGCTCAACAGCAACTCATCGGAATTTCCATATCACTGGACTCCCACCATTATGTGAACACGGTGATAGCATTGGTCAGACCAAAAGATGTAATGGTGTATGCTCGAGGGATCAACCACGAGTAAGACAACATTATGAACATCGTTGGTTCTGATTTGATTTGAGGACAGCCCATACTTGAATCAAAGATGGGGTAAGACAATAGGTCCAACAACTGATCACGAGGGTCAGTCGATGAAAATATCAACTTTCTTCAACACACACATACAAAGGATATCCCTTTGAAATGAACTAAGTCAGGTAAGCTTTTATCTTCCAACTCTCCAAGTTGTTGTTTAGCTTGACCAACTAGCTCAGGGGTATCCCACGCAGATTCTTGGAGAAGGGGTGGTTTACAAGAAACCATCTTGATCACGAACTCAACATAGCGGTCAGGTGACAACCTGGGATGTCGGTTCTTCCTTTCCCTTTCCGCCATACTTTCGAGAAGATATTCGGAAAATCACGAACCACCGATATGTTACTAAGCTCGGGAGCAATCTTGCTTTTCAGGGCAAGACGATGTGATCACAAGAGTGAGGGATTGACTCAATCCTAACTCATTGATCGGGGAGTGCACCGGAAATAAGGACTAGGTAGACGATTAGCCTTAGGGTGATGATTCAATAATCAACACGCTAAGAATGAGGTTATTGTCCATTTAACTACCAAGCAACAGAGTTGCTAGAAGTATTGATTTCACACATCACATTTCACTTGTCGGCATTCCGGTTACAATAACACGGGAACCGAGGAATTAAAAATGATGGCAAGAAGTATTACTGCATCAAGAATTCATAAGAGGTGGTGCAATTCTCATGACATTCTTGATATAAAGATGGAAATACTTCAAGGTAGAGCAGAATCAAAAGCTGGATTGGCATTTTGATTTGCGGAGTACAACTTGTTTGACCCAATCCTGAAAATGGATAAGGTATTGGAGTTTGTTTCTCCTAGTCATTCTAGAATAGAATGGCTTCACGGACCACGGGGATAATAGGCATCGATAAACATGAATGCACGACTACTCCTGACTATCAATTGGTAGACGCGGGTCAGAATACAACTAAAGGGGAACAACTCAAAAGAACATATGATTTTCTGAGTTGTGGACGCATGGATTAGAATGTCGATCGAGGTCAACATATTTCTTCCGGATAATCCATGCAGAGAGATAGGTTTGGTGGAATCGTAATATAGAAGGGGGAACTCATCGAGAGCACTCCTGTTGTGATCTTTTGGTTCCCGAACTTCTGCCATATTGGTTCATGGTATTGGAAGAAGGATATACCACGAATCTCGAGGACTATCACAAAGGTTACTAATATCCTAAAGGAACTAGCAAACACCAACAACATGAAGTAGGTGGAGTGAATCTCAGGTTCAAAACCCAGGACTAGAATACCTACTAGCTAAATTGCATCACGGGATGCTTTCGAGAATGTTGGCCAGAATGATCACACTTGGAACACAATACATGGCTAGACTACTAGATGATCCCCTAAGACACCTAGGGTCATAGTAATAGCTCCAACATATACGTCGAGGCAATAGAGTACCTCAACTCACCGTTTAGCGTGGTTAATCTGGCACAAAGGAACTTTGAAATGGTAGGAAGGGATTTGCAAATGCATCAGATTATTTAGAAACCTAGGATAACTCGAACAGCATAACGGCTGTAAATGCTCAAAAAGGTTTGAGACATACTGAAAAATGGTGGCATAACCACTCGAACATCATAATATCAAGGTTTCGAGATCAATTATCAACACTTGGAAGTAGAAGAAACTGAACTGGGCTTAAATCCATCAATTCTATAAGTCTACGGATTAGTAACACGTGATCCTGATAGAAAGAGGAGATAGCCTAGTTCCTTAACCCTGTAGGAAAGATAGGATGACTCAGATCAGAAGGCCATAAGGTAAAGGAGTAAAAAGAGCCTTACGTTCCATCCCACAATCAATTCCCTTATATAACTAAAGAATTTCTAGACTCAACTTCGACCAGTTTGGCTGGATAATCCTACAGACAGTCAAGCTCTGATACCAAAGCTGTCAGGACCCCGACTCAATGCCACATCGATCTAGCATGTAACACCTCATATCACTTTGCGGCCTCACGCACGGTATTCCCACGGGTGTCACCTTACCTTTGCCCGGGACCATTTGCGCCTTTTGGCACACATATATCATAGTGTCGCTAGCATCCATATGATAAGGAGCCCGGGCTGACATGGCTAGTTGTAAACCCAAAGTGGCACAAACTTACAGGGACAGCCATCCGTGACCCAGCATTGAACGTGTCGGTCATCAGCGAATGGATCCACGCTGTAGCACTGGGCTAGCAGGACTCCGGTGAACCGGGCTGTAGCGGGCTAACAGGACTTCGGTATTCATTGCGTGACATTTCCCCGAAGGGACAGACACAGGAACGAAGGACACATGCCGGCCAGCCTAAGTGTTCCGGAGCAGTAGCAAGCTACCATGTGGAAGCACTAGGAGACATTTCCCGGTAAGAGATGCTACTAAGGATAAACAACTAGATAGTCAGATCCCACACATACCAAGCATTTAAATAACATACACACAATATGCTCGATATGTGCAAATACAACATGGCATCACAACATGACTCTACAACTCAAGTATTTTATTCAATAGACTCGAGGAGCGAGATATTACAAACATGGGTCTCATGACCCAACACTCGAAAGCATACAAGTCAAAGCACATGCGGAAGCTTAACATGTCCGAGTACGCATAACTACAAATGAAAAAGGCCGAGAAGCCCGACTAACTACTGAGATCTGCCGAGGGCACAAGATCGTAGCTGAGGTAACAAGCTAAACGTCAAGTCCAAGCGGAACTACTAGCGAGATCAAGTCTCTCTGCAAAAACATAAAATAGGCAAACGTGAGTACAAATGTACCCAAAGAAGACTTACATCGTAACTATCTACATATGCATCATTATCAACAAGCGGATGGTGGGGTTTAAGCTGCAGCAAGCCAGCTTTGACTCGATGGCTATCCTGAACTACAACCGCAAGTAACTCTTTTGAGGTGGCGCACGAGTCCACATATTCACCATATCAATACACCACTATGGATCCGCTCCCGTATCCCTACGAGAACGCCATCCATAGCACTCACGCTTATCTTGCGTATTTTAGAGTATCCACTTTCACTTGTCAATGAACTGTACAGGCAACCCAGAAGTCCTTTTCTGCGGACACGGCTATTCGAATAGATCATATTAACCCTGCAAGGGTGTACTTCTTCACACACGCTCTCGCCACTTACCGCCATGTACACCTCGTGTATCTCGGCAACCTTCAAGCGAAGCTTTGGCGAGGAGTCGGCCACGACCGACTAACCACACAAGTCTCGTCCGTGTTTATCGCCTATTCGGGTTCCATCCGCAAGGAGATCCGCCGGGTGTCGCCACGGCCCCAAACGATGTGTGCAGGTTCCCAAGCCCACCTCGACGGGTGGATCTCGCTTGGTACACCGTGCCACGATGCCTAGTCTGTCCCAAGCCCACCAGATCGGGTGCCACTTGGTATACTACTAACACTACCTACAAACACCAGAAACTAGTTGCAACTCCTGGACAGAGATCAAGTTGATTAATAAGTCGAGAGAGCTTGGAGTGCCCGGAGCCCAATGTGTGGTAGTAACTATTCATGGATCACAAACACAAAACTCAGTTCCTGAGGACGGTTTCAATGAGACAACACACCATGTACTCCTACATGGCCTCTCACCGCTACCTTTACCAAATCGTGTTCACACACTTAGCTCACACACAGTAGGACATGTTCACACACCTATGATTCATTCCCGATGAATCAGACCTGACTCAACTCTAAGCAGTAGCAGGCATGACAAACAAGCATGAATGAGTAGGCACAACAGGGCTCAAACAACTCCTACTCATGCTAGTGGGTTTCATCTATTCTTGTGTGGCAATGACAGTCATGCAGAGGATAAAGGGTCAGCTACCGCAGCAAGTAACAGATGAATCGTTGTTGTCCTAATGCAGTAAAAGAGAGCAGGAGCGAGAGAGAGTAGGATTGTATCAGAATGAACAAGGGTGTTTTGCTTGCCTGGCACTTCTGAAGATAGCATTGAGTCTTCATCAGTGTCAACGATCACAACGTCGGTACAACGTCTACCGAGGGGAAACAACACCGGCAAACAGAGAAGAAACACAATCAATGCAATGCACAATATGATGCATGATCATGACATGTCAATATGCTGTGTGTTGGGCTAATGCAACTAAAACCAGAGTGGTTTGAGCTTATTTGAATCAAAGATTCAAATACAAGCCTAAACTATGAACTCATATAAGTGCATTATCATTTTTCATCTAAACAACAAGGTTAGGGTACTCTAACATGCATGAAACCAGTACAGATCGATAGATTGGATTTTTCTGATAATTTTTCATATATAACTTATTTCATTTGGAGTTACGGTTGAATTACTATGAATTTTTGAAGTTTGTAGCATTTTCTGGAATTTCCTATATAAGAATAAATCCAGAAAATACTTATTACGTCAGCATTGTGTCAGGGTGACGACAGCGGTCAACTGAGGCGGTCCAGGTCAAACCTGACCAGTGGGGTCCACTGGTCAGTGACTGAGGCTGATCAGTGTCGCTGACATGTGGGTCCGGTCAACGGCCACGTCAGCTGGGTCAATTCTGACGTGTGGGGCCACTGTTGTTAATTAAAACTAAACAAGAAATAAACTGTGGTTAGTTAGGCTGTGGGGCCCAGCTGTCAGTGACTATGGTGGGTAATTAGCAGTGCGATTAGGCACTAATTAAGCCGGCCACGTCGGCGGTTAACCGCCGGTGACACACAGACGCGGCGGCGTCGCTCGTTCCGGCGACTCCGACGACAGGAGGAGGCGGGGTTGGGCTCTACGGCTGCGGCGATATGGGGCGCATCGGGTGGTAGCCGTGGGCGATGCCGGGGCGGTCAGAAACAGCAACGGCGGCGAGCGAGGCGGCGGTCGGAGCTCGGGTGGGTGCGGGGTTGGCACTGCGGCTTGCAAACGAGCCGGCTGTCGCGCTAGTTTTGCTCTACGGGACGTTGCGAGTGCAACGGGCGCACGCACGGGACTAAAAGGTCACTGGGGCTTCGCCGGTGATGAGCCCGTGCGGCGGCGGCTATGGTAAGCAAGGGGGCGATGGCTACGACGACCAAAGGGAAGCGGGGTTAGGGGAGAAATGACCGGGGGCTCACCACGGTCACGAAGAGATACTCGGAGGTCTCGGGGCAGGCCGGACGGCGACGAATCGGCAACGGCGATCCTCGGTGGCTAAGGAGGGGAACGGCGGAGCTGGCAACATCCAGGGCTTCTGGCACCTTCTGTCTTGGTGAGGAGGAAGAGGGGGACGAGGCGGAGCTTCCTAGGGCGTCGGCGAGGCGGGGTGGTGGCTGTGGGCGCGGAGTTACGGCGGCGCGTCCATGGAGGCTTCGGCCATGGTGGGGAATGGGCGAGGGGAAGAGCGAGGGAGGGAGAGATCGATCCGTACGGGTCTGGGGGTGGCGTGGCACTACGGAAGGCTCAGGGCGCTTTGAGGAAGCAGGAGGTGGCTCGCGCGTGGACGCGCGCGGCGAGCACGCGCCTTCGTCCTCCTGGCAGGGGAGGAAGACGACAGGGAGGAGGCCAGTGGGCTGGGCCAGTGAGCTGGGCCGGCTCTGCTGCAGGTGAGCGCCAGGTAAGTTCAGGTGAGCCTCTGTTCTTTTCCTATTTTTATTTTTAGTTATTTTGTTTTGATTTAGTTTGAGAACTAAATCATTTTAAAACTTTATGTAAATTTTTATGTGAGCTCAGAGAGATAGTCCAAGGCCACATGCAGATTTACAAAAATATTTGAACATTATTTCTTATATAGCAGAAATAGTTCCAACCCAAATATGTTATTGATTTAAATCAAAGGCCCAAAATAAATTATTTCTGTGCCTCCAAAAATATTGGTTTGAGTTTTACCTCATGCCAATATTTTCACAGAATAACAGGAATATTTTCTTGGACTCATTTGATGAGATTTAAATGTTGGTTATTTTTAGAGGTTTTCCGAGGCTTTTGAAAATTCCTCAATTCAAGTTTCATTTGAATTTAAACATGATGCAAGTAAGATGCAAACACTAGGCAGCACCAGAAGCTAGGGATGTGACATACCGGCGCAGGGCTTCGCCTAAACTCCGTGACGATATGACCGAGGTGGAATATGGTGGAGGGGGGGCACCGCACACGGCTAAGGAACGATCCGTAGATCAACTTGTGTGTCATGGGGTGCCCCTGCCCCAGATATAAAGGAGCAAGGGGAGGGGCGGCCAAGGGGAGGCGGCGCCAAGGCGGAGAATCCTACTCAAGTAGGATTCCCCTCTTCCTAGTCCAAGTAGGAGAGGGAAGGAAGGGAAGGAGAAGGAGAAGGAAGGAGAGGAGGAAAGGAGGAAGGGGCCCGGCCCCTAGTCCAATCCGGTTTGGGCTAGGGGGCCGCGCGCCCTGCCTCCTCTCTTCCACCACTTGGCCCATGAGGCCCATTGCTTCTTCCTCGTATTCCCGTAACTCCCTGGTACCCCCGAAAATACCCGAATCACTCGGAATCCTTCCGATGTCCAAATATAGTCGTCCAATATATCGATCTTTATGTCTCGACCATTTTGAGACTCCTCGTCATGTCTCCGATCCCATCCGGGACTCTGAACTCCTTTGGTACATCAAAACTCATAAACTCAAAATATAACCGCCATTGAAACCTTAAGCATGCGGACCCTACGGGTTCGAGAACTATGTAGACATGACCTAGAACTATTCTCGCTCAATAAGCAATAGCGGACCTGGATGCCCATATTGGCTCCTACATATTCTACGAAGATCTTTATCGGTCAAACCGCATAACAACATACGTTGTTCCCTTTGTCATCGGTATGTTACTTGCCCGAGATTCGATCGTCGGTATCCAATACCTAGTTCAATCTCGTTACCGGCAAGTCTCTTTACTCGTTACGTAATGCATCATTCCATAACTAACTCATTAGCTACATTGCTTGCAAGGCTTATAGTGATGTGCATTAACGAGAGGGCCCAGAGATACCTCTCCGACAATCGGAGTGACAAAACCTAATCTCGAAATACGCCAACCCAACATGTACCTTTGGAGACACCTATAGTACTCCTTTATAATCACCCAGTTACGTTGTGACGTTTGGTAGCACCCAAAGTGTTCCTCTGGTAAACAGGAGTTGCATAAACTCATAGTTACAGGAACATGTATAAGTCATGAAGAAAGCAATAGCAACATACTAAACGATCAAGTGCTAGGCTAATGGAATGGGTCATGTCAATCACATCATTCTCCTAATGATGTGATCCCATTAATCAAATGACAACACATGTCTATGGTTAGGAAACATAACCATCTTTGATCAACAAGCTAGTCAAGTAGAGGCATACTAGTGACACTATGTTTGTCCATGTATTCACACATGTATTATGTTTCCGGTTAATACAATTCTAGCATGAATAATAAACATTTATCATGAAATAAGGAAATAAATAATAACTTTATTATTGCCTCTAGGGCATATTTCCTTCAAATGTTAGGGGTAAAATTAGTATTAACTCAAAAATGAATGGTCGTTTAGAGCTATGATAAATTGGTCCAGCTTAAGGTGGGGTATATCCTATCCGAATATTACACCGCCATTCATGAAAGGAGAAAACCTTTCTGACAGTATGCTTCAGCTGGGTGGACGCCATCATAAAGAGGTCTATGTCCTCTGACCTCTGCAGGATAAACCAAGTACGGAGTTATTGTGTACAAGCATGAATAACTAGTGGCGAACCCACGTTATGGTGAGTGGGGGCCCAGGCACTTACGGTAAGATTTGCTTGTGTTTTTTGGAAAAATATGCTTAAATTCTTTGAATTTCTATAGAATATGCCCCACTCAATTAGTTTGCCACCACTCCAAATACTTTCTAGGTTCGCCACTGTGAATAACTTGGACAGAAGATGAAACACATTTATTGTTAGAAACCACATCATTATCATTAAGTCACAATGCCCAACATAAGGTAGCCATCATCATAAAAATATGTGTCTATACCACTACATAGTGTGGGAATAAGTTTGGATACCCACCGTTGGATAAACTCGATCAGACGACTGAGAGATGGCAAATCTAGACATCGGCAACCATTGGATCAACTACTTGGATGTATTCAGATTGTGCCACGTGGTGCTCAGCTTACTTCAAATAAACCATCCAAAAATCCACTCATTTTAACAAGAAAATGAATAAACATAGTGAAACATCAGTGATGGACTATTAAGAACAAATTCAGACTAAATCACTGCAACATTGAGACAAAAACACCATGTTTTAAAATAATTTTTGAATTTCGTGATAAAATCAAGAACAAACAAAGAGGATGGAAGCTTCAAACTGCATCTCCACAATGTATATAGAATGAATTCATCTGAGAAACCGAGCGATCGACCAAAGATTCCACAGTTCCTATGTACATCATGTTCATGAGCAAAGGGAATCATGTCATGAAATTGGTTTCTTGAACATTCAATTTCTAAAGTTAAGCTCTCCAATGTGCAGATTCGTAGCCCGCCAAAATCTCGGTCCTCTGTGGAATCCCCCATGATCATCGATTATAAAGAAATAAAAAGGGAGGAGATTCTGACAATAAAAAAAGGAGGAGGTTGCCAGGACCTATGGTGTACCCCAGGAGCTTGACGGCGAGGTAGGGAGGCGTTGCGGTGGCCGGACATGGTGCCATCGGGGAACATGCCATTGCTAGGGAAGACACCCGCGGCAAGCTTGATCACCACTCTGCATGCCTACCTCCATCTCGCCACCATCCTCACATGTCCGATGCCTTCCAGTGCTGACGAGGAGAGTCGCCAGGGTTCATCAGCAAGACACGTGAAAGGGGACCACGGCAGGCTGAACGCAGACACAGGGAAAGGTGCAGCGGCTATTGAAAGTGGGATTGCCCGCCTCCCTCCATCAGTTCGGACTGTTGGATTAGTTGACTGGAGCATGAATCCAATATGGTATCTGAACCAAGAGGCCTTGAGTTCAAGAGCCTGCTAACACAGTATTACAATAAAAATAATTATGCGTCCTACATCAATCCCACGTCTAAAGACTAAAATACTCTAAACGTGAGGTGGTAAGTTTTTTTTGTTTAAGGACTGGACAAGTATACTTCTTTTTTTTCGAGGAGTACAAGTATACTTCTAACTGAGTTGTAACAGTTGATGTCCAGCTCCGTAAAAGCACCCCTTTTTTGTGAGGTATAAAAGTACTCCTATTTAAAATAGGGTTGATTTGCAAAAACAAAACTCTACATGATTATGAATTTATTTGCTTACCCCTTTTTTATTCTAAGTTGATTTAATTTTCAATCGTGACCAAATTTGTATAAATAAATTAAACTCAAACAACTGAATAAGCAAATAGTAAGCTTTGTAGTGTAACAAAAGGTATAATTGGAGGGGTGTTCAAAAAAAGTATGATTGTGTCGGAGTAATTGGCCACGGGTAGCCTCATCGGCCCCCATGGCGCTTCAAGACATCGGGACCGGCTGCTCCCTCAAGATTCAAAGAGCCCAGCGCCGCCTCCTAACGGCCGGCTGCCAGGAGACGGCAAAGCCCAGCAGGCGGCCATGAGGTGGGCCAGCTCCTAGCAGGCGGCCTACAGAGAGGCCGGCTCCTAGCAGGCGGTCCTAGGCATCCTCAAAGTCTGCATCCACATAAATACAATGAGACAGGGTATGGCTACAGCACGCCTCACCACCCCCAAATCTAGGGCCAAGCATGGCCATAGTGCGTAGTACCAGACGGAGATCTCCCGTCTGGCGCGACACTGTTGCCACGCTGCCCCTGACATCACCCCTGTCAGAGGGAGTCATTATCCCACGACGGGTTGTCGATACGGCCCACAGGCGGCGGGCCCCACCTGATTGTGAGAAGCTAGAGAGCGGCCATCCCTGTTGGAAATATGCCCTAGAGTCAATAATAAAAGTATTATTATATTTCATTGTTCATGATAATTGTCTTTTATTCATGCTATAACTGTATTATCCGGAAATCGTAATACACGTGTGAATACATAGACCACAATATGTCCCTAGTGGGCCTCTAGTTGACTAGCTCGTTGATCAACAGATAGTCATTGTTTCCTGGCTATGGACATTGGATGTCGTTGATAACGGGATCACATCATTAGGAGAATGATGTGATGGACAAGACCCAATCCTAAGCATAGCACAAGATCGTGTAGTTCGTTTGCTAGAGCTTTTCCAATGTCAAGTATATCTTCCTTAGACCATGAGATCGTGTAACTCCCGGATACCGTAGGAATGCTTTGGGTGTATCAAACATCACAACGTAACTGGGTGACTATAAAGGTGCACTACAGGTATCTCCGAAAGTGTCTATTGGGTTGACACGGATCGAGACTGGATTTGTCACTTCGTATGACGGAGAGGTATCTCTGGGCCCACTCGGTAATGCATCATCATAATGAGCTCAAAGTGACCAAGTGGTTGGTCACGGGATCATGCATTACGGTACGAGTAAAGTGACTTGCCGGTAACGAGACTGAACAAGGTATTGGGACACCGACGATCGAGTCTCGGGCAAGTAACGTAACGATTGACAAAGTGAATTGTATATGGGGTTGTTTAATCCTCGACATCGTGGTTCATCCGATGAAATCATCGAGGAGGATGTGGGAGCCAACATGGGTATCCAGATCCCGCTGTTGGTTATTGCCCGAGAGTCGTCTCGGTCATGTCTGCGTGTCTCCCGAACCCGTAGGGTCTACACACTTAAGGTTTGGTGACACTAGGGTTGTATGAATATGAGTGTGCAGCATACCGAATGTTGTTCGGAGTCCCGGATGAGATCTCGGACGTCATGAGGAGTTTCGGAATGGTCTGGAGGTAAAGAAATATATATAGGAAGTGGTATTTTGACCATCGGGAAAGTTTCGGGGTCACCCGGTAATGTACCGGGACCACCGGAAGGGTCCCGGGGGTCCACCGGGTGGGGCCACCCATCCCGGAGGGCCCCATGGGCTGAAGTGGGAGGGGAGCCAGCCCATACTGGGCAGGTGCACCCCCTAGGCCCACCCCCTGCGCCTAGGGTTGAAACCTAGGGTGGGGGGGCACTACTAGGGAAAAGGCTAGCTAGCAGCAGCGCGGGTTTTACATGTATCGATGGCGGGTACCAGCGCTACTATACGGGCGCTTCAGACTAACTCATAGCAGAGCGCGCGCCCCCCATCGCTATCGCTATACAAGTGTAGCAGCAGCGCTGTTGCGGAAGCTCGCTATCGCTATTAGCGGTAGCGCTCTTTGGCGGACGCCATCTTGATATAACGCGCTGCTTTGCTAACTTTTGTACACTCGCCATCGCTAATTTAAGTAGTTTTTTGGCATATTTGTTTTGTATTTGCACCGCTTTGTAGAAGAATCTTTAGCACATAGAAATTTCATCATGATACACATACAAATGCTGCGAGACCACAAATGTAATCATAGCATGTACATACAAATAGTCTCTTCATAATCATCATCCAACACAAAGTGATATCTTGTTATCATCTCGAAAATAGCAATACATGCAAGTCTCGAATACTTGCAACTACAACAACGTCATCCATCTAAACAAAGGCATACGCAAGAAGTGCTATCACTATGAGTGAGAGCGGAACCATGCAATACATGAGGTGGCGATTCTGAGTCCTCTCGTCGCTAGCGTGAACCTCAAGTAACTAGCTTCTCCTTCTTATGCCTTTTGAAGTTTTTATGGCTGGCGCCCGTGAACCCATTCACTTGCGCCGACACTCATGCCACTCGTTGTACACCCGGAACCTTCCCTTTGTACACGACATAGCATTTCCATCTCGCCATCAAGAAACTAGGTACCGTTAGAGATGCATGTTCATGAAGAGGATGTACAATCATATATATGCAAAAAATATACTAGAGCAACACCAAAAAGAAAGGTTAGCAACTAGATGCAACATATACAATGCGCAAATTAATTAACTAGAGGTACGCAGGTCATCGTGACGCCAACTAACAAAGTAGCGTTACGCAAGTTCGGCATGGACCGTGGACATCACAAAGTTTCATCGCTACAAAAGTATACAAGTTCAACCGACACATATCATCATCATCGGCATCATAACTCACTAGAAGTTCCATCCTTCCATATCATCGAGGACGAACCCTAGCTGCTTGAACGGCGTGAGGTCTAGACGTTGCATGCCTATGCGAGTTCGGACGTCACCGCGATATAGGGCCGTGGTGGAACATCCCTTCTCATCGACGACTTCTTTCATGATGATCGCCGCAATGTCGCTTTGGATGCGAAAGAAGTCATCTCTAAGTTTATAATTAAGCTTCTCCATGAGATTCTAGCCACTTGTGGATATGATCATCATTTCGCTGTTAATGCGAAGCTTTTGGTGATCCGTGTTGAACTGAATCATGAGATGGACGATGTAGAATCCATCCTTCTTGCTTGGTTTTGGGACATGGATGCAGGAGAAGTTAGTTTTATGCGCTAAACCCATCTTCTTGTTCCTTTGTTTCTGATATGCACGTGGCCACCTCTATAGCTGAAGCCTTGGAGAGCATCATCTAGAATATTCATTATGTGGGTGTAGTCCTTTTCTCGTAGTCTCTCGAAGGGTCAAAATACACAGCGTGGGAGACTTGCGGTAAACAACGATAAGAATGGCGCGCCTGTTGCTCAAGGGAAAAGACACCTCAAATTATTCCCCATATGAGAGAGAAGGAATGATTGAAATGTACGAAAGGGTTGTCCGAACTGACTTACTTTGGATGATAAGGCAGAGGACAATTTCCGGTCCTTATTCTGTACCATGAAGTTTTGGAGGTACTCCCTAGCAGTTTCACGCTCAAAGTCGCCGAGACTCAAGAAAGACTCGTGCATGTAGTACGGATCCGCCACACAGATTTGCGAGACTTCTTCACTCTTCACGACGGAGCTCATATGTAGTGCAAAAAGGCGGACGATAGTAAAATCAAGCCGCCTTGTTAGAAACATCTCAAAGATATGGTCAAACCGCAGGAAGAACACCTCCGCGGGCCGTGTGTCGACGTAGCACTTCCCCTCAGGCACACGAGCCGCGTATGTCGGATATCCTGGATCCTTTGAGGCTAGTAGGCTTTTCTCAGTCGACAGCACATGGTCGTGCAGTCTCTCGAGATCCCCGATAGTGCCTCCAGCGGTTTCGCGGTAGCATCGGCTCGCCCGTGAGATGGAACATGACCGCACCTTTCACGGGTACACGCTCTTCGAAATGCATCGTCGGCTGCTGCTGTGTGCTCGCTTGTTTGGAGGCGATTACCTTCCCGATCTCTTCCTCTCCTTTTTCTTGGGCACACCTTCCGACCCTTCCTTAACCCCTGCCCAAGTGTTCCCGGGCTAAATCATCAGACGACCCTCGCGCCCGGCTAGTTGAGCCTGTGTTGAGGCGGCATCTTCAGCGTGTCTGTGAGGATTTCATGAAGAGAGACTTTTGCATTCCATGGTACGGCCCTGCCCGGCATATCATCCATATCCTCATTAGCAAGTCGATAGCCCGATTCGTCATATGGTTGACTCATCATATCTATGTCACGATCATACGCGTTTGTATTGAGGTAATCCATAGGGTCGACCTCCGCCTCATCATCCATTCTCTGCTCTCTGGTACATCAGCCAAGATTATTGCACCCCTTCATCATGTCGTCTGCCGCTCTCACCCGGCACTACTACAGAGCTGGTAATTGCGTGGGTGGGGTGGTGGTCTCCGCACATGCTTGTTGATGTGTGGTAGTTATTGGTGTGCTCTCGGCGGCTCGATTTAATAAGATTCTTCGCCATAGCAGCACCCAACCCTTGCATCGTCCAATCCATGGCGGGGTCTCGTCGTCCGCTCCCACATGCTTTATCGGAGGAGGCAAATCCTCGTGCCCGATTTCACACTGGTCAAGCTAACCTCAAGTGCCCAGCGGATCGGGTGGTTGTGGAATGTGCATTGAGAGGGTCCATTATCATCCCTTTCCCACGCCCACCTTCCGCCTTTGATCAAGTAGAGTATGGTGCATGGGGTTTCTTTCACCGCAAACACATATGTTTGTGGTGTAAAACAACCGAAAGGCAACAAAATGGAATATTATCTATATATATATGTTGGTGCGACATGTAATTACCGTGGCGGCGCCAAGCTCAGCTAAAGACGAAGGCCCACCTAGCGCTTTGAGACCGAGGACGGCTGCTATGAGCGGAGCGGCTGCGAGGAGGCCCGTTGCTTGAGCAAGTGATGGTGCGATGGTGTTGTTGTTCATGGAGTTGCTTTCGATTTAAACGGGCATCGGAAATCATGTACCGCCTTGTGCGATTTTCCTTCGCCCGATTGATGATAATCGAACCAAGTTAGTAGCGAAATCATTTCGCGTGCGATTCTGGTGCATTGACCGCTCACAGTAGCAACTCATATTTGTCCTCGGCTGCTTTTTTTCGCGTCCTCGGCTGCTTTTTCTCGACCGCAAGCTTCACCTTTGCGCCGATGTCCGCTGACTAAACTTCTTTTTCGCTTCTTGGCCTCCGGCCGTCGTTGTAAACACCTTCCACGTGGCGCCGTCTCGGCGCCGTGCACACGACCATATTGCGGCCGCTGGTCCAACGGGAGTCCCTTAAGTTCGCTCAAGGCCGGTTGAGAGGGTGTCCCACTTGGGCCTCATCGAGAAGTAGGGCTTTGGCTGCAAGCGGTGTTGCTTCTCCATAGTCTAATCAATTTCCTCGTGATCTTGTCCGTGTAAAAACCTTTTTCTCCTTGTCCCACTTGTAGCGGGCCCCGATGAAGTCATGCTCCAAGGGGTTGGTGAACTTCAAGGGGGTCCAGGAGACCCGCGGCTTCACGCCCGCGTCCTCCTTATCCCATATGGGCCTTTTACCGAGGTAGCCACGGCTTCCGAGGCGATGCTTCCGTGTTCGGAGCTGAAGGCTTTTGAATTTCGCAGCCTTAGCCTTGGCTGCCTCGGTAGCGCAAGTGTCCTTGAACTTTTCAACTCCTCTTCCGTAAGTGTCGGATTTTCCTCCGAATCTTGGACAGGGGTTCATCAGCCTCAATAGCTCGTTTCACCCTCCCTTTCCAGAGGCCAAATCATTGCTGAACATGCCCATGGCGTGATTGTTAATCTTTTTCATCTTCGGATCATCCCACGGTTGTTCTATGTTATCATTCCGTCGGGGAACTTGAATCTCTTGTGCAACTTCGTTAGGAGCAACTCGTCAAATGTTCTTTACTCCTTAAGTCATCGCGTTGATGCTCACGCATTCCGTAGGATGCATCCTACTTGGTTCCCATAGCACTTGCGAGGTTCTTCCGGCTCTAACGGCTCAAACTTGCGTGTGCCATCTTTGTGATCACAAGTCGTCCAATCCCTAGTTTGTTAGGTTTTCGATCCTCTGCTTCTTATGCTTCCTCTTTTCGGTATCGGCATCGAGGCGGTACCTTCCCCGCCGATACCTTCCCCACGGTCTCGGCGCCGTCGGTGTCGATGTCGGCGTCGATACCATCATCGAGGCCGACCTCGCAAACCTTGCTTAGCAATCAAATAGTCGAGGTACTCTTGTTCACCATCATAATCCATCTCGCTCGCATCTTGGTCAAGGCCCGTTTCTTCGTTGTTCGACATGTTTCCTATGATTAAGTGGCCTCATTTATTTCTAAAAGTATGAATAAATGAGAAATGACGAAAAGAAATCTATGTGCCAGACTCGATATGCCAACTATGTAGCACAAATCATGCCTTTATTCACGGAAATTTCGCATGACCTTTGCTAAAAATGGACATATCGAGCGCTGAAATTCACCAAACGGAAATGAATCAACATTTCGCGTAACATAGGCCACTCGGATCATTTTCCAAACATGACATGTCCAAAACATGACATATGCACATATCACATGTCCAGCCTCAAATTTCCATATAAATTCAGCTAATTTTGAAACCTAGCTAAATTCATAACTAAATAGATAACCTAATTAATTAACATGAACCCTAGCAGAGAGGGGGGTTTACAGAGAGTGCAGGGGCGAGGAGGGAGGCGAGGGCCGACGGGTCGGGGCGAAGCGCTTGGGTCGGGGCGAAGGCTGGGTTGGTCGGGCGAGCGCTTGAGTCGGGGCGAGCGCAGGAGTCGGGTCGAGGGTCGACGGGCGAAGCGCTGGCCTTAGCGCGGCGCCGCGCCAGTCGGGGCGAAGCGCTGGGCCGGTCGGGCGCGGCGGAGCGACGGGCGCGGCGGAACGACGGGGGCGCGGCGGAGCGACGGGAGAGAGAGTGGGGATTTGGGGGGAAATGTGGCGGGATGAAGCTGCGCGAGTGAAAATTTTGGGTTAAGTGGACGTAGCAGTAGCGCGTTATGCAGAAACGCGCTACTACTATGATCTGTAGCTGCAGCGCTTTATGGTAAACACGCTGCTGCTACTGTGCGTAGCGGCAGCGGTTTATAAGGAACGCGCTGCTACTATGGTATGTAGCAGCAGCGGTTTTGTGGAAACGCGCTGCTAGTTTTCATTTTTCTTTTCCTTTATTTTATCCCACTTTTATTTCCCGAGGGCAGTGAACGAAGGGAGGGCGATATATATTGCATCATTTGACGGTTAAATATGTATGCAAAATAGGAACATATATATTACACATCATATGGCTAAGTGTGCATACAAAATAGGAACATATATCTATTACACATCATTGGACCCATAACATACGCTTTCCTCGGTCTTTGGCGACGCTCGTTTTTGAGTCAGCTTCTTTCCCTTCTTGTTCGTCAAGAATAATTGAGCCCCTCATTGTGACTTTGCCTTTTCCATGGAGTGCGATTTTTCTTAGGTAACGTAGTATTGATTCTTCTTTTGACGATACTTCATCATCGCCGCCATCTTCCCTCATTGGGTTGCCGTCGATCATAGTCTTCCTCGTTGGCGACTCCATCCATTCCAATGATGTTCCTTTTGCCTCTCCTCACGACAACACGGCTGGGATTGCGCTGGTCGATTATGAAGAAGCATTGTGTCACGTGCTTAGCGTGTACCCATGGCTCGTTTTTTGCGATAAGCGTTGACGGTAGCGCTCTTGGCGTCGGGTATAGTCATGGTAGTGAACATCCGCTTTCTCTTCGACATTCTTAGCCCATCCGACACGGAACATCGTCGTGTTGTGCAGTCCAGAGTAGTCAAGCTCCCAGATCTCCTCGACCCTTCCATAAAATCGCTCGGTTGTGCCGTTGTCGCCGCCGGTCATGCATTCCATCGTCACCCCGAGTTCTCGATCATCACCGTCCATATCTTTTGCCTCCGTAGAACGTGTATCCGCTGATATCATATGCCCGATAGGTTACGAGGTTGGGCGAGGGCCATGTGCTAAGGCGATATGAGCAATCCTTCCTTAGAGCCCTCCTCCGGGATTAGCAATAATATGCTCTTTGAACCAATGCAGAAAGTGGAGTTGTGCTCTCTAGTAACTTCGGCGTCCGTCCCTGCATACCCCCGTCACGATACTTCTTTGCGATAATTTCTTTGTGCAAAGGCCACGAAAGGATCTACCTCATCTAGGTGTTGTAGCACTACCAAGTTTGCTCTGTCAAAATCGCTGCGTCGATCTGAGTATGCCACGTGCAGTTCCTGCGACCGCTCTGATGACCATCTCCTTCGAGCCTCCCATCGTGCTTGTTAACGGGCAAACCAACACTAACACCAAAGCGGCTGGTCTGCACCATATAGAAAATTCTCACGAAAAGAGATGCACTCTTGTGCCAAATAGCCCGGCGATGCTTCCATCCGGACGGGACATGTTACTGAACGAATCCTTTGATGATCCCATTCATCCTCTCAAACGGCATCATGTTGTGCAGGAATGACGGCCCCAGTCTATTATGTCATCCACAATATGGACACACAGATGCACCATCACGTCGAAGAACGCGGCGGAAGTACATCTCAAGCTCATTCAAGATCACAACGATCTCTTCCTCGTAGCCTTTGGAGCTGCTTCACACCGATCGACTTTCGAGAGATGACGCCAAAAAGTTGCAGAGACCAATAAGCGTTTCACGGACGTGCTTGTCCATTATCCCTCTAAGGGCAACAGTAGTATCTGCGTCATCATCACATGACAGTCATGAGACTTCATCCCGCTGAACCTTTTCTTGTCCATGTCTAGATATCTCTTATCTTGCCACAATGAATCGAACTAACTTTCACTCCGTAAGGCACTTAAAGAATTGATTGATCTCAGCCGACTTAAGGTGAAGCAAGAGGGGGCAATAATCTTCTTTCTTTAATTTCTTGCCCTTCTTCTCCGTGCCTCTGTCTCCGTCTCTGTCTCGTCGACATTTTACGGGCGGCATGTGCAGATCTTCCCTGATTTTCAAATCTTGCAAGTCTTTTCTTGCCTTCGGCCCATCCTTGGTCTTATCCGGCATGTTCATAGTGTTGCGAGCAAGCTCTCAAGGACATTCTTACAGATATGCATTTGATCTAGGCAATGAGGTGTATCGAGTTTGTGCCGGTACTCCAAGTCCCAGAACGCAGACCTCGTCTTCCATACCTTCAGCAGCGGCTCTGGCGCCTTTCTCATTGTCTTTCCCGGCGCGGGGCACTCATTCCAGTTTTTCAACAGCTCATCGATTTCGGCACCGCTCCGCTTACGTGGAGGTCCTCGATGCTCAGCGTGACCATTGAATAGATCTCCACGGTTTCTCCACGGGTCATCCTGTTCAAGCCATCTTCGATGCCCCATGTACACGATTTTCCCAGCACCGCCATCTTTCCTTGACGTTAGCTGCCGAGACGTTGTATCATCCATGCACCGCGTGCATCCGCAATATCCATGGCACACCGGCTGCCACATATCCGTAATCGAGATAGTCCTCAAGACCGTCGTGATCAGCGCTGCTCTCATGTTGAAATACTCACCTTTGTCAAGCGCCCCATGTCTTGGCCGGTGTTTTCCATAACGTGTCTAACTCCTCTTGAAGTAGCCCCGATACAAATTAATATTATTTCCTGGTTGTTTGGGCCCTTGAATAAGCATGCTCATGTGAATGTACTTCGATTTCATGCACAACCAGGGGGGAGGTTGTACATCCATACAAACACGGGCCATGTACTATGGTTGGTGTTATGGTTGCCAAACGGATTCATGCCATCGGTACACGCGCCGAGCACGATGTTCCTTGCATCACATTCAAAATACCGATAGAAGCTGTTCAACGCTCTCCACTGGCTTCCATCCTTCACGTGTCTCAGCTTCGGATCATCTCCATCGTCGGGCTTCTTCCTCTCCGCGTGCGGCGCATTAGCTTTGCTTCCTTGGGATCTACAAAATACCTCTGGAGACGGGGAGTGATCGGTAAGTACCATACAACTTTCTGGGGACATTTCTTCCCGGCCTTCTTGTATCGAGAAGCATTGCACACCGGACAGCTTGTTTTTTCCGCGTGCTCTTCCGATAAATTATGCAATCGTTGATGCATGCATGGTATCTAACGTGTGGCGATCAAGAGGGCACACGATCTTCTTGGCCTCATCAACACTAGTAGGACATAGATTACCCATGGAAGAACATCCTTTAGGTACTTGAGATGCTCATCGAGGCTAGTGTCGGTCCATTTGTTTTTAGCCTTCGTCTTCGAGGAGTTGGGCGTGAAACTCAACCGGTCACCTCAGATTGCAACCATCATACAATGGAGTGTTCGAGTCTACCACCAGTTGCTCCAGCTTAGCCTCCTCTCTAGAAGCAGCTCTCTCAAGATTGCGTCTCCTTGCGAAGCAATGCTTGAACATGAGGGTCCCGCACAATTGAACTTAGTACCGACGAACTCTGCTGCGTGGAGTCCATGTCGTTCTCTCCGCCGCCATGTCCGCCCCTTCTCCTCCGCCATGTCCGGCCCTTCTCCGCCGCCATGTCCGCCTCTTCCCCGCCGCCATTATCGATCATCTCTTCGTCTTGCCCGTGTCATCATTTCCTGCCCGTCGGCATCCTCAACATCGCTATCCTCATCTTCAATTATCCACCTAGTATAGCCATCCATGAAACCAGTCATGAGCAGTGCGCTTCGACACCACCATCGCCATGGGGGTCGAGCCAAACTATTTCTTTGCATTTTCGACACGGACATAAAACCTCTGTCCGGTTATTTTCTTTCATGTCTTGCACCGCCGACCGCAACCACCTGTCCACCATCGCTCCAATCGACCATCGCCAACTCTGCACGGTAATAATAAAAAATTGATTGTAAAAATGCATGCATGCATCAAAGTCATAAAAAATTTGGCATGACCTTCCTAAAAATAGGACATATATGGATCTAGAGTTTGCGGAATTAGCCAAACGGAAATAAATCAACATTTCGCAAAACATAGGCAACTCAAAAGCACAATTTACAAGGCCAACTCATGCCACACACACAATTTCCACAAACATATCACACACACATAAACACATTTCCATTTTGCAAAAGCATGAAAGTTTCATCACCTCTATCTTGATGGTCAAGATGATGTTGTGGGGATCAAAAGTGCACAAATTAAGCTCTTCTTGACAAAGATAGATCTAGTTAGGGGCAAATAGGTCACTTAACTAAATCCTACATCTACCTAGCTACCTAATTTGGAAGGAGACAACTTCAACTAGTGGAGGGGAAGGAAAAGAGAAAGGAGATGCATTAATGGAGGTGGTGTAGTTATGTAGGAGTAATGAAGAGAGAGAAGGTGGATAGAGAAGAGAGGGAGTAATGGGGAGAAGTATTGAGAAGAAGAAGAGTGAGAGTGGGAGCATGTGGTGGAGGGAAGAGAGGAGAGGGGAGGTAGGGGAAGGGAAAAAGTGAGAGGGGAGCATGTGGTGGAGGGAAGAGAGGAGAGGGGAGGTAGGGGAAGGGAAAAAAGCAAGGGGAGGAGGGACGGTTTGGGGTTGTTGGGGTTAGCGATGGCGCTGGTGAGAAACAGCTGCTGCTAAAACGTAGCAGCAACGCTTTCATGTAAGGCGCCATCGCTAATCGGGAAAAAAATGGCGGCAATTTGAAACTTACCAAAGAGCGATCTCGAGGAAACCGCTACTACTATGCACTTAGCGAGAGCGCTGTTTCTGCGACAGCCATCGCTACTTAGAGGTGGGGAACACCGCGGTCGATATTTGTAGCAGCGTGTTTACGGCGAGCGCTCCATCGCTAAATACTTAGCAGCAGCGAGTTTACACAAAGCGCGCTACAACTACTTACCAGCAGCGCTCTATTTTGAACCGCGCTGCTGCTAAGATTCTGTGTATAGGCTTTTCCCTAGTAGTGGGGGGGCGCACCACATGCCTTGGGGGGCACTCCACCCCCCCTGGCCGCCGCCCCCTTGGGAGATTGAATCTCCCAGGGCTGGTGCCCCCCTGGGCACCTATATAAAGGAGGGCAGGGGGAGGGCAGCTGCACCCTGTGCATTGGCGCCTCCCTCCCCCTGCTACACCTCGTCCTCCTCCCGCAGCAGCTTGGCGAAGCCCTGCCGGAGTTCTGCTGCATCCACCACCACTGTAACACCCCAGATGTATCATGTCCCATTTTGGCAATGTATCAACTTGACCTTCATCCAAATTCTTGTGGGTTTTATCATGTTTGGCCTCATCTTGTTTGGTTATGTGGTTTTATTCTTTTCTTTGTCATGCTCATCTTACCATATTGCTTTTGTGCCTCTTGTCATTTTGCATTCATCCTCATTATGTAGTGCATCTTCATCTCATGTCATCTCATGTTGCATATTGTCATTCATGGTGTTGCCATGAGCATCATGGGCATAACCTTGTTCCCCCCCTTCCAACCATGGCACCCTCACTCCTCCTCCTTTTCCCTCTCTTATCAAGTGCTATTTTTCTTCCTCAAATAATGTTCATCTTCTCCCTGTTAATCTTGCTCCTTGCCCTAAACCTCTCTGCCAAAGATATCCTTATTTGAAGTTGTTTTGGTCAGGTTCAAAAATGACACAAGTTTGAAAATATTTCAAACTTGTCTTATTTTTCTACCTCTAAAAAATGCCCCATGCAAATTATTAAAATAGTGGATAATTCCAAGAGTTGGAGAATATTTTCTTTATCCTCTAACTCCTCTTCTTTTTCTCTGAGCTTTTCTGTTTTCATTTCTATTTTAAATAAATGGAAATGATGTAGCAGCAAGAGCCAACAAGAAGAACCCCAGGCCTCGGCCTCCCAGGCCGGCCCAGCTAGCACCGCCGCCAGCCAGCCCAGCTAGCGCGCCAGTCAACCCGCTCGCCCGCGCCTCGTCGTTTCTCACCCAGCCGCCCCGTTACCCAGCAGCCCGTACGCCCACGTGGACAGGTCGGTCCCGCTCGTCAGCGCCTCCCCTGTTCCCGCACCCACCTTTTCCCTCTCCTCTCGCCGTCGCCATGGGGACCGCGAGCACGAGCGCGCGTGAGCTCGCACCGCTCGCCCTAGCCTCCCTTTTATCCCCTCTCCGTGTCCACACGCCCCCTAGGGTTTCCCTCTTCCTCCCATCGCCGCCGCCAGGTGAGTAGACCACCAGATCTGCCGCTTCCGCCCCGTCCCGAGCGCATCAGAGAGCGCGTCCTCGTCGCCGGCGTGCTCTCCTTCGGCATCTACCCCGTATGGCGTGTCCATCTTCTTCCCTGTCGTCCACTACGTCCCCGTCGTCGACTACGTGGAGCCGGAGCCCCTGCAACGACCGCTTCTTCCTCGTCTTCGAACCCGGCCGCCGACGTGTTCGACCTCCACCATCGCCGTCTTCGTCCACCTCCCGCCAGGCCAAGCGCACCACCGTGCTTGTGGTGAGCACACGCAATTTCCTGGCTCTTTTTCCCCCTCGTTTGCATGCTCTAACCGCGGCCGCCGCGGGCGCCCGATCTCGCTGCCGTCGGACCTCGTCTCCGGCGAGTGCTTCGACCTCTATAGCCTCGCTGCACATGTCCATAGGCTTCGTCATATCCCGTAGGGTAGATCCGTGCTCCCTGCCGCTCTTTAAACCCAGCGCCTCGTCGTGGTTTAGTTCGTCGCCGCCCGCTCTGGACCTCGTCGCCGGCAGCGTTGCCGTCGCCGTTGGGCGTCGTGCGTTCCAAGCGCGAGCGCGGGTTTCTCTTGCGATTTCGTAGCACCCATCCGCCACTCCGTTAGGGCGCCGGAGATGCTTCGGTGATCCCTCCGTCGCCTCTGGCCGCGCCAGTGTTCTCCGCTGGCTTGCTCTGTTTTTGGATTGTCGTCGTAGCAGTTGCTAAGAGGAGTAGAACCCCCTCCTCTGTCAGCCACCGTTGGCTAGCCTAGTGGCTCGAGCCGCTCGGTTGCAACCAAATGACCCGATCGATCTCATGGGCGCAAGTTGAACCCCCAAACCCCACCTTTTTCTGTGTTTATGCGCGTGTGTGTATGACAGTGTGGCCCCACCTGTCATCCTCCCTTAGCCTCTGTTTTCTTTTTTTATTTTATTTATTTATTTTATTCCCCAGCGAATATTCCATTTCTGGCATATAGTACATTTCCATTTCGGGCAAGTCCTTTTCTGGACGTTTCCAAATATGGAAATGCCTTTTCTGTCATATTCCAATTTAGGCAGGTTTTAACTTAATGCACTTGTGACTATTTTTCTACAGCAACCTAGACATATTATATATGTTTTTGGGGTAGAAAATCCCACCAATCCAGTGGTGGCATTAGTTTCTGCATTTGAGCAAGTTCATGATCATGTCATTTTACATCATGATGTTGTCTTGTCATTCTTGTGTGTTTTATTTCAAGCATGCTATGAGGTGGTGTAGCACAAGGATAGCTTCATTTTCATGCCTACTTCATGCTAGTACTTGTTCCATGCCATGATATGCCCGGTTCATCATTTTCCTTCCGGAGCACACATATGCATTGCATATCACATCTCGCATCGCATGTCATGTATTGCATCATATTGCTTGTGCATTGTTCCTTGTTTGATTGTGGTTCCGTTGCTTGAGTTCTTGCTTTGGGTAGAGCCGGGAGACGAGTACGTGAACGAGGAACCTGTTGAGAACGCCTACGAGGATCAAGCCTTCGACAACTCTGAGAACCTTGCAGGCAAGATGACCATACCTTCGATATCACTTCTATCTTTGCTTGCTAGATGCTCGCTCTTTTGCTATGCCTATGCTGCGATACCTACCACTTGCTATATCATGTCACCCACATTGCCATGTCAAACCTCTAACCACCCATGTCCTAGCAAACCGTTGATTGACTATGTTACCGCTTTGCTCAGCCCCTCTTATAGCGTTGCTAGTTGTAGGTGAAGATGAAGTTTGTTCCTTGTTGGAACACGGATATTTTGGGATATCACAATATCTATTGTTTTAATTAATGCATCTATATACTTGGTAAAGGGTGGAAGGCTCGGCCTTATGCCCGTGTTTTGTTCCACTCTTGCCGCCTGGTTTCCGTCCATACCGTGTTATGTTCCTTGATTTTATGCTCCTTACGCGGTTGGGTGATTTATGGGACCCCTTGACAGTTTGCTTTGAATAAAACTCTTCCAGCAAGGCCCAACCTTGGTTTTACCATTTGCCACCTAAGCCTTTTTCCCTTGGGTTTTCGCGAGCCCAAGGGTCATCTTTATTTAACCCCCGGGGCCAATGCTCCTCTGAGTGTTGGTCCAAACTAGAGCACTTTGCAGCGCCCCCTCAAGGAAACTTGAGGTTTGGTTTTAGTTGTACGGACTGCTCATCCGGTGTGCCCTGAGAACGAGATATGTGCAGCTCCTATCGGGATTTGTCGGCACACTCGGGAGGCTTTGCTGGTCTTGTTTTACCATTGTCGAAATGTCTTGATGTACCGGGATTCCGAGACTGATCGGGTCTTCCCGGGAGAAGGTTTATTCCTTCGTTGAGGGGGAGCTTGTGATGGGCTTAGTTGGGACACCCCTGCAGGGTATTATCTTTCGAAAGCCGTGCCCGCGGTTATGAGGCAGATGGGAATTTGTTAATGTCCGGTTATATAAAACCCGAAGTTGACCTTAATTAAAATACATCGACCGTGTATGTAACCGTGATGGTCTCTTCTCGGCGGAGTCCGGGAAGTGAACACGGTGTTGGAGTTATGCTTGACGTAAGTAGTTAGGATCACTTCTTGATCGCTAATAGCTTCATGACCGTGCTTTGCGTCTCTTCTCGCTCTCTTTTGCGATCGTAGCCACCATATATGCTAGTCGCTTGCTGCAGCTCCTGCTTTTTACACCAGCCTTCCCTTAAGCTTAAATAGTCTTGATCTCGCGGGTGTGAGATTGCTGAGTCCCCGTGGCTCACAGACTCTACCAAAACATATGCAGGTACCGATGATACCAGCGCAGATGGCGCAACTGAGCTGAAGTGGGAATTTGATGAGGCCCTTGGTCGTTACTATGTTTCATTTCCGCACGATTAGTAGTGGAGCCAGCTAGCGATCGGGGATCCGTGTTGCATTTGGGGTATTCTTCTTTATTTTGGTTCCGTAGTCGGACCTTGAGTGTAAACTGAATGATGGATGTTTATTTATGTATTGTGTGAAGCCAACTATGTATCTCTTTCCCTTATGTATTACATGGATTGTGCGAAGATTACCTCACTTGCGACATTGCTTTCAATGCGGTTATGCCTCTAAGTCGTGCTTCGACACGTGGGAGATATAGCCACATCGAGGGCGTTATAACCACGCCGTCGTGCTGCTGGATCATCATCAACCTCTCCTTCCCCCTTGCTGGATCAAGAAGGAGGAGACGTCTCCCGTCCCATACGTGTGTTGAACGCGGAGGTGCTGTCCGTTCAGCACTTGGTCATCGGTGATCTGAATCACGACGAGTACGACTCCATCATCACCATCCCCTTGAACGCTTCCACACTCGATCTACAAGTGGTATGTAGATGCAATCTCACTCCCTTGACTTGTTGCTTAGATGAACTCATAGATGGATCTTGGTGAAACCGTAGGAAAAATTTTAATTTTCTGCAACGTTCCCCAACAGTGGCATCATGAGCTTGGTCTATGCGTAGTTCTCTATTGCACGAGTAGAACACAATTTTGTTGTGGGTGTGGATCTTGTCAACTTGCTTGCCACTACTAGTCTTTTCTTGCTTCAGCGGTATTGTGGGATGAAGCGGCCTGCACCAACCTTACACGCACGCTTCGTGAGACCGGTTCCACCGGCGCATATGCACTAGTTGCATAAGGTGGCTGGCGGGTGTCTGTCTCTCCCACTTTAGTTGGAGCGGATTTGATGAAAAGGGTTCTTATGAAGGGTAAATAGAAGTTGACAAAATCACGTTGTGGTTATTCGTAGGTAAGAAAACATTCTTGCTAGAACCCAATTGCAGCCACGTAAAAGATGCAACAACAATTAGAGGACGTCTAACTTGTTTTTGCAGCAATTGTCATGTGATGTGATATGGCCAGAAGTTGTGATGAATGATGAATGATATATTGTGATGTATGAGATCATGTTCTTGTAATAGGAATCACGACTTGCATGTCGATGAGTATGACAACCTGCAGGAGCCATAGGAGTTGTTTTTATTTTTGCATGACCTGCGTGTCATTGAAGAACGCCATGTAAATTACTTTACTTTATTGCTAAACACATTAGCCATAGAAGTAGAAGTAGTCGTTGGCGTGACAACTTCATGAAGACACGATGTTGGAGATCATGATGATGGAGATCATGGTGTCATGCCGGTGACAAGATGATCATGGAGCCCCGAAGATGGAGATCAATGGAGCTATATGATATTGGCCATATCATGTCACTACTATATAGTTGCATGTGATGTTTATTATGTTTATGCATCTTGTTTACTTAGAACGACGGTAGTAAATAAGATGATCCCTTACAACAATTTCAAGAAGTGTTCTCCCCTAACTGTGCACCGTTGCTAAAGTTCGTCTGCTTCAAGCACCACGTGATGATCGGGTGTGATAGATCCTTATGTTCACATACAATGGGTGTAAGACAGTTTTACACATGCAAAACACTTAGGGTTAACTTGACGAGCCTAGCATGTATAGACATGGCCTCGGAACACAGAGACCGAAAGGTCGAACACGAGTCGTATGGAAGATACGGTCAACATGAAGATGTTCACCGACGATGACTAGTCCGTCTCACGTGATGATCGGACACGGCCTAGTCGACTCGGATCGTGTAACACTTAGATGACTAGAGGGACGTCTAATCTGAGTGGGAGTTCATTGTAATAATTTGATTAGATGAACTTAATTATCATGAACTTAGTCTAAAACCATTGCAAATATGTCTTGTAGATCAAATGGCCAACGCCATGTCAACATGAACTTCAACGCTGCTCCTAGAGAAAACCAAGCTGAAAGATGATGGCAGCAACTATACGGATCGGGTCCGAACCCGAGGATCATCCTCATAGCTGCCAGAAACAATATGTCCTAGAAGGACCGCTAGGTGACGCCTCCGTCCCCAGAGAACCAAGACATTATGAACGCTTGGCAGTCTCGTCGATGATTACTCCCTCGCTCAATGCAGCATGCTTTACACTTAGAACCGGGCTCCAAAAGCGTTTTGAGCATCACGGAGCATATGAGATGTTCAAGAGCTGAAACTAGTTTTCCAAGCTCATGCCCGGTCGAGAGATATGATGTCTCCGACAAGTTCTATAGTTATAAGATGGAGGAAAACAGTTCACAAGGAGCACATACTCAAAATGTCCGGGTTGCACTACCGCCGACTTAGCTGAACATTAACCTCCCCGATGAGGCGGTCATCGACAGAATCCTTGATCGCTCCCACCAAGCTACAAGAGCTTTGTGATGAACTACAATATGCAGGGGATGGTGAAGACCATTCTGAAGTATTTTCAATCTTCAAGACAGCAAAGGTTGAGATCAAGAAAGAACATCAAGTGTTGATGGTCAATAAGACCACTAAGTTCAAGAAGGGCAAGGGCAAGAAGAACTTCAAGAAGGACGGCAAGGATGTTGCGCGCCGTAAGCCGCCATCGAAGAAGTCAAAGAATGGACCCAAGCCCGAGACCGAGTGCTTTTATTGCAAGGGAAGGGTCACCGAAGCGAACTGCCCCAAATACTTAGCGGATAAGAAGGCCGCAACACCAAGGGTATATTTGATATACATGTAATTGATGTGTACCTTACCAAGACTCGTAGTAACTCCCGGTATTTGATACCGTGTCGTTGCTCATATTTGTAACTCACAGCAGGAGCTGCGGAATAAACGGAGACTAGCGAAGGACGAGGTGACGATGCGCGCCGGGAATGGTTCCAGAGTCGATGTGATCGCCGTCGGCACACTGCCTCTACATTTACCTACGGGATTAGTTTTGAACCTTAATAATTGTTATTTAGTGCCAAGTTTGAGCATGAACATTGTATCAGGATCTCGTTTAATACGAGATGGCTACTCATTTAAATCCGAGAATAATGGTTGTTCTATTTATATGAGAGATATGTTTTATGGTCATGCTCCGATGGTCAATGGTTTATTCTTAATGAATCTCGAGCGTAATATTACACATATTCATAGTGTGAATACCAAAAGATGTAAAGTTGATAACGATAGTCCAACATACTTGTGGCACTGCCGCCTTGGTCACATTGGTGTCAAGCGCATGAAGAAGCTCCATGCTGATGGACTTTTAGAGTCTCTCGATTATGAATCATTTGACACATGCAAACCATGCCTCATGGGCAAAATGACCAAGACTCCATTCTCCGGAACAATGGAGCGAGCAACCAACTTGTTGGAAATCATACATACCGATGTGTGCGGTCCAATGAGCGTTGAGGCTCGCGGAGGATATCGTTATGTTCTCACTCTCACTGATGACTTGAGTAGATATGGGTATGTCTACTTGATGAAACACAAGTCTGAGACCTTTGAAAAGTTCAAGGAATTTCAGAATGAGGTAGAGAATCAACGTGACCAAAAGATAAAGTTCCTACGATCAGATCATGGAGGAGAATACTTAAGTCACAAATTTGGTACACACTTAAGAAAATGTGGAGTCGTTTCACAACTCACGCCGCCTGGAACACCTCAGCGAAACGGTGTGTCCGAACGTCATAATCGCACTCTATTGGATATGGTGCGGTCTATGATGTCTCTTACCGATTTACCGCTATCAATTTGGGGATACGCTCTAGAGACAGCTACATTCACTTTAAATAGGGCACCGTCTAAATCCGTTGAGACGTCACCGTATGAATTATGGTTTGGGAAGAAACCTAAGCTGTCATTTCTAACAGTTTGGGGATGCGATGTTAATGTCAAGAAACTTCAACCTGAAAAGCTCGAACCCAAGTCGGAAAAATGCGTCTTCATAGGATACCCTAAGGAAACCGTTGGGTATACCATCTACTTAAGATCCGAGGGCAAGATCTTTGTTGCCAAGAATGGATGCTTTCTGGAAAAAGAGTTTCTCTCGAAAGAAGTAAGTGGGAGGAAAGTAGAACTCGGTGAAGTACTACCTCTCGAACGGGAAAGTAGTGCAGCTCAGGAAAATGTTCCTGTAATGCCTACACCAACTGAAGAGGAAAATAATGATGATGATCAAGGTACTTTGGATCAAGTTGCTACTAAACTTCGTAGGTCCACAAGGACACTTTCCGCACCAGAGTGGTACGGCAACCCTGTCCTGGAAATCATGTTGTTAGACAACGGTGAACCTTCGAACTATGAAGAAGCGATGGCAGGCCCAGATTCCAACAAATGGCTTGAAGCCATGAAATCTGAGATAGAATCCATGTATGAAAACAAAGTATGGACTTTGACAGACTTGCCCGGTGATCGGCGAGCGATAGAAAACAAATGGATCTTTAAGAAGAAGACGGACGTGGATGGAAATGTTACCATCTATAAAGCTCGACTTATCGCTAAGGGTTATCGACAAGTTCAAGGGATTGACTACGACGAGACATTCTCTCCCGTAGCGAAGCTAAAGTCCGTCCGAATCTTGTTAGCAATTGCCGCATACTATGATTATGAGATATGGCAGATGGACGTCAAAACGGCATTCCTTAATGGACATCTTAAGGAAGAGCTGTATATGATGCAGCGGAAGGTTTTGTCGATCCTAAGAACGCTAACAAAGTATGCAAGCTCCAGCAATCCATTTATGGACTGGTGCAAGCATCTCGAGTTGGAACATTCACTTTGATGAGATGATCAAAGCGTTTAGTTTATGCGGACTTATGGAGAAGCTGCATTTACAAGAAAGTGAGTGGGAGCTCAGAGCATTTCTCATATTATATGTAGATGACATACTCTTGATGGGAAATGATATAGAACTTCTGGACAGCATTAAGGCCTACTTGAATAAGTGTTTTTCAATGAAGGACCTTGGAGAAGCTGCTTATATATTAGGCATGAAGATCTATAGAGATAGATCAAGATGCCTCATAGGTCTTTCACAAAGCACATTCCTTGATAATATTTTGAAGAAGTTCAAAATGGATCAGTCCAAGAAGGGGTTCTTGCCTGTGTTGCAAGGTGCGAGATTGAGCTCGCTCAGTCCCCCCACCACGGCAAAAGATAAAGAAGAGATGAGTGTCATCCCTATGATTCAGCCATAGGATCTATTATGTATGCCATGCTGTGTACCGACTGATGTAAACCTTGCCGTAAGTTTGGTAGGAAGGTACCAAAGTAATCCCGGCAAGGAACACTTTGGACATCGGTCAAGAATATCCTGGCAGTACAAAGAGGACAAAGGACATGTTTCTCGCTTATGGAGGTGATGAAGAGCTCGTCGTAAAGGGTTACGCCGATGCTAGCTTCGACACGATCTGATGACTCTAAGTCACAAACCGGATACGTGTATATGTTGAATGGTGGAGCAAGAAGTGCAGTGCAAGCGCAAGCAAGCGTCGTGGCGGGATCTACATGTGAAGCGGAGTACATGGCAGCCTCGGAGGCAGCGCATGAAGCAATTTGGGTGAAGGAGTTCATCACCGACCTAGGAGTCATACCCAATGCGTCGGGGCGATCAAACTCTTCCGTGACAACACCGAGCTATTGCCCTTGCCAAGGAGCCCAGGTTTCACAAGAAGACCAGTGCACATCAAGCGTCGCTTCAACTCCATCCGTGAAAATGTTCAAGATGGAGACATAGATATTTGCAAAGTACATACGGATCTGAATGTCGCAGATCCGCTGACTAAACCTCTCTCATGAAAGCAAAACATGATCAACACCGAACTCTATGGGTGTTCGATTCATCACAATGTAACTAGATTATTGACTCTAGTGCAAGTGGGAGACTGTTGGAAATATGCCCTAGAGTCAATAATAAAAGTATTATTATATTTCATTATTCATGATAATTGTCTTTTATTCATGCTATAACTGTATTATCCGGAAATCATAATACACGTGTGAATACATAGACCACAATATGTCCCTAGTGGGCCTCTAGTTGACTAGCTCGTTGATCAACAGATAGTCATTGTTTCCTGGCTATGGACATTGGATGTCGTTGATAACGGGATCACACCATTAGGAGAATGATGTGATGGACAAGACCCAATCCTAAGCATAGCACAAGATCGTGTAGTTCGTTTGCTAGAGCTTTTCCAATGTCAAGTATATCTTCCTTAGACCATGAGATCGTGTAACTCCCGGATACCGTAGGAATGCTTTGGGTGTATCAAACATCACAACGTAATCGGGTGACTATAAAGGTGCACTACGGTATCTCCGAAAGTGTCTATTGGGTTGACACGGATCGAGATGGATTTGTCACCGTATGACGGAGAGGTATCTCTGGCCCACTCGGTAATGCATCATCATAATGAGCTCAAAGTGACCAAGTGGTTGGTCACCGAATGCATTACTGATGCGAGTAAAGTGACTTGCCGGCAATGAGACCGAACAAGGTATTGGGATACCGACGATCGAGTCTCTCGCAAGTAACGCATCGATTGACAAAGGGAATTGTATACGGGGTTGTTTAATCCTCGACATCGTGGTTCATCCGATGAAATCATCGAGGAGCATGTGGGAGCCAACATGGGTATCCAGATCCCGCTGTTGGTTATTGCCCGAGAGTCGTCTCGGTCATGTCTGCGTGTCTCCCGAACCCGTAGGGTCTACACACTTAAGGTTCGGTGATGCTAGGGTTGTATGAATATGAGTGTGCAGCATACCGAATGTTGTTCGGAGTCCCGGATGAGATCTCGGACGTCACGAGGAGTTTCGGAATGGTCCGGAGGTAAAGAATTATATATAGGAAGTAGTATTTCGGCCATCGGGAAAGTTTCGGGGTCACCCGGTAATGTATCGGGACCACCGGAAGGGTCCCGGGGGTCCACCGGGTGGGGCCACCCATCCCGGAGGGCCCCATGGGCTGAAGTGGGAGGGGAGCCAGCCCATAGTGGGCAGGTGCACCCCCTAGGCCCACCCCCTGTGCCTAGGGTTGAAACCCTAGGGTGGGGCGCCAACATGCCTTGGGGCACTCCACACCTCTCGCCGCCGCCCCTTGGGAGATTGAATCTCCCAGGCGGGCGCCCCAGGGGGGCCTATATAAGGAGGGCAGGGGAGGGCAGCCGCACCCTGTGCATAGGCGCCCCCTCCCCTCGCTACACTCGCCCTCCTCCCATGAGCAGCTTGGCGAAGCCTGCCGGAGTTCTGCTGCATCCACCACCACGCCGTCGTCTTCTGGATCATCATCAACCTCTCCTTCCCTTGCTGGATCAAGAAGGAGGAGACGCTCTCCGTCCCGTCACGTGTGTTGAACGTGGAGATGCTGTCCGTTCAGCACTTGGTCATCGGTGGTCTGAATCACGGCGAGTACGACTCCATCATCACCATCCCCTTGAACGCTTCCGCACTCGATCTACAAGTGGTATGTAGATGCAATCTCACTCCCTTGACTTATTGCTTAGATGAACTCATAGATGGATCTTGGTGAAACCGTAGGAAAAATTTTAATTTTCTGCAACGTTCCCCAACAATCCCTGGCCAGTCGGCTCAAGGGAGGCCAGCTGATGATCAGGTAGCCCTCCCCCTCCTGGGAATTTGTGCGTCATTAACCAGAAGGAACGGGGAGTGGCTATAGTGAACGCCCGCCAGGAAGCGGCACTGTAGCCACGCCTCCCCCGACAAAGCATGCATAATTACCAACATAGCTACAGTGATGAACAGCCGACAGACCCGCGAGCGGTGGGCACGGCCTGTCGGCTGAGTACGAGACAGCCGGCGGGGCCCACCAGGCAGCGTGCCCCATCAGCCAGCGGAGAAGCCGGCGACCAGAGACACTAACAGCGGGGTCCTACCCCGGCCGGATTACCCTTGTACCCCTGGGGGGTAGGCCTATATAAACCCCCCAGGGCACCCATGCAAAGGGTTCGGACCCCAGTTCAACCACACACACATATAAAGAGAGGAAGCTAGGGCTAGCCTTGTTCTTCTTCCCCCTCTAGAGAAACAGCTCAAGGAGCAAGCTTGTAGCCACCGTTGTTGCTTGAGTGATCATGCGGAGACCCCGCAGAGCAGGAGTAGGGGTGTTATCTCCTTGGAGAGCCCCGAACCTGGGTAAGATTCACCGGCGTGCATGTCTGCGCCTTATCCCGTTTCCTGGCACCGGCGATGTATTATTAGCCCCCTCCATGATAAGCCATCCATTGGCATATGTTGCACGACACCCCCGACATTTGGCACCCACCGTGGGGCTAGGTGCACCATCGCCCGGAGATCTATTCTGGACGGGAACGCTCTTCCTCCCCAGCGAGCGCAGCCAGCCCGACACGCCCGATGGCGTTAGCGCCGACGTGCTGCGTGGCGCAGAGCTTGCCTGCGCAGCGGCTGGCCTCGCTGACCTTGTTGGCGAGATCTGCCTCTCCGACGACCCCGCGCCCAATGCGGGAGCAGCCAGCTCCGAGAGCTTCCTGGTCGACCTCCTTGGAAAGCTCGACATCACCAACGAGCCGGCCTCCGACCTGGAGTCGATCGGCTCCACCGACCTGATGCTTGTCGACTCCGACACGGCATCGCTCGACGCCTTCCCCACCAACGTGGTGATCATCAATGACCCACTCCCTCGCGTCGACAGCGGCGGCAGCGCCGTCACGGAGGTGCTCATCATCAGCCACTATGGAGCTTCTGGTGGCAGCACCCAATACTCGTTCGAGGCGGCGCTACAAGACTTGTCTGCACCCATCGCAGAAGATGCTGACGCCGAGACGCTGGAAGCCCGCCGCGTCTTGCTCGTTGAAAGCGCCAAAAAGTTGAGCACCATGACACACCTCTCAGAGGCCTACCAGCGCGAGTTCGACCGCGCTGTTGGCGGCACGCCAGCTGCCGGCGGGCCTAGCCGCATTGGCATGGTCCGGCAGCGTGGCGCTGCCACCGCCAGCATGTTCGGGGCAGACTGCCCTATCTATGCCACGCCCACGAAGAACATACGAGCTGCCCAGGCAGCAACAGATGAGCTGGATCACCTCGAGGGTCGCTACATGACGGAGCGCGTTCAACAACTCATTGACGCGTCTGCCATGCAGCAACAAGCCGGCTGCTGCGTAGAAGGACCCAACCAGTGGGTTGAGAAACCCCCTCCCCCCTCGCTGAGATCAAGGCGCGACCTCCCAGATGCCGATAGGTGGCGTCCGCGACAGAAGAGACAACGAGCCGGCTGCCAGCCGCAGCCGCACACACCTCACCATCGAGCGCGACCAAGACGGCCGCCCACGAGCAGTAGAACGACAGGACGACTATCCGCCTCCTCCTCCTCGCAGGGAGAGGCGCGCTTCCCCGCCACCTGTAGAGCATCCGACACTCGGCGATCGGCTGGGCCACCGAGAAGGAGTCGGAGAGAACGACGCGCGCCACTAGATCGACCGCCTTGCTCGATCCTAGGTGCTAGAAGAAGAAGACACATTGGGCCCGCCTTGTTTCGGCCCCCGCATCCGCAACGAGCCCTTTCCCAAAGGGTTCACGCTTCCACAAGATACGCCAAAGTACAACAGCTCTGTGAAGCCGGAAGACTGGCTGGTCGACTACTCCACGGCCGTCAGCATAGCAAACGGCAACAAGCGCGTTGCCTTAAAGTACATTCCGCTCATGCTCCAGGGCACATCCCGAACATGGCTGAACAGCCTGAAGCCCCGCAACATCTACAGCTGGGTAGATTTCACTTAAGTTTTTGTCCGCAACTTCACCAGCACCTACAAGCAGCCACCCAAGCCCCGCCATCTCTCATTGTGCGTCCAGGGCCCCATTGAGTCCACTCGCAACTACCTAACGCGGTGGGATGAACTGTGCAACTCCTGCGAAGGGGTGCACGAGGTGCAGGCCATAGAATTCTTCACTGTCGGGTGCCGAGAGGGCACCTTACTCAAGCATCGACTTCTCTGCGACGAGCCGGCCACACTCAATGAGTTGGTGATCATAGCAGACAAGTATGCCACTGCCGACTCTTCCATGAAGTCGGAGCTCCGAGTGGATACCTCTGGAAGGTGCTCCCTCCAGCTCCCCGAACGCCTGCTGGAGACAACAGTTGTTGGAAATATGCCCTAGAGGCAATAATAAAAGTATTATTATATTTCCTTGTTCATGATAATTGTCTTTTATTCATGCTATAACTGTATTATCCGGAAATCGTAATACACGTGTGAATACATAGACCACAATATGTCCCTAGTGAGCCTCTAGTTGACTAGCTCACAGATCAACAGATAGTCATGGTTTCTCGCTATGGACATTGGATGTCGTTGATAACGGGATCACATCATTAGGAGAATGATGTGATGGACAAGACCCAATCCTAAGCATAGCACAAAGATCGTCGTAGTTTGTTTGCTAGAGCTTTTCTAATGTCAAGTATCTCTTCCTTAGACCATGAGATCGTGTAACTCCCGGATACCGTAGGAGTGCTTTGGGTGTATCAAACGTCACAACGAATCGGGTGACTATAAAGGTGCACTACAGGTATCTCCGAAAGTGTCTGTTGGGTTGACACGGATCGAGACTGGGATTTGTCACTCCGTGTAAACGGAGAGGTATCTCTGGGCCCACTCGGTAGGACATCATCATAATGTGCACAATGTGACCAAGGGGTTTGTCGTGGATTTGTCACGGCAGATGTCCTAGTGAAAGGACTTAGTCGTGGAGCCATCGCTACGGGTTTACTTGAAGGGGTTAAAGCAGACACAAAGACACAAGGGTTTATACTAGTTCGGCCCCTTCGATGAAGGTAAAAGCCTACGTCTAGTTATGATGGAATTGATGTGGTCTCGATGGCTAGGGAGCAAACAAGCTTCGCCTAGGCTTGAGTTGTGGTTGTCTGTCCATGAACCGTCGCCGGGTCGTCCCCTTATATACACGGGTGACGCCCGTCGGTTCATAGAGTCCCAACCGGTTCATATTCGTATCCCGGTTGGTATCTCTCTATTCCTAACTTACAATACAAGTTATACATCAGGCCGGTTTACAGCTACAAGTTCTAAACCGACTACGTGCCTTGGGCCTTTCTTCGCTTATACCACTAACGGAGTTAACTCGCCCAGCTGGCCGGTTTACACCTAGTGGTAATATCCCCAACATTAGGCCCCAGTTGATTTGAACTGGTTCATGTCAATCCTTCACAAAGCTTGTATCTTGACATCTTCTAGTAGTTGGTAAACCGCCGTGTCGTCACCACTTCGTTATCAGAAACCGCATGACGTCATCTTATCATTTATAACGCCTTCTTTAAACGGCAGTTCTCGGATCCGCTGCTTGACCTAGCTCATCGCTGTATAAATAGGACCAAGGGTCATTTCTTTCTTTCCTTCGTCCTCTCTCCTTCGCCTTCCTCGCGCCGCTGGTCTTGGAGCTCCGCCACCGTAAATCGACTTTCGCCTCATCCTAGGCCGCTGCATCAACCTGATCGTACCAGAGCATTGCGGCTTCTTTCCGCCTTCTCCGCTCCCGTAAGCTTCCTCCTTTCTTGACCTAGATCTGTCTTTTAGGGTTCCAGTTCCATGCTTTGTGTTCTTCGTGATGTTCATATCTCATTGTTTTGATTTTGAATGAATCCATGAACTGTGCTGCTTTTAATAGTGATCCTTAAGATCCGCTGTAGTCTTCTCATCTAAGCCCACGATCTTCCGCATATACCGCTTTATAGCTCACTTCTTTTTGCCTTATTCCTCGAAATATTTTACGCTTTACAGAAGCTCACGCTTGATCCGCAGCCATAATAGGATGTTGTGAAACTTGTTTCTGTATACTAACTATCCATAGCTTCAATTGCTTCCAAAGCCTAGATTAGGCGGTTTAACTCACCATAGGAAAAGACTGCTAAACCGGCACATATCTATCATTAGTCCCCTTGTTGAACCGCCAGAATCCAACTGATATCATATCACAAGAAACCGGTTTATAGACACTGCCTCCGGTTTATCATAACTTAGATCAACACCTTGTATCAAGCATGCTCTTGAACCGGATCAATTATTTCTTGTAGATCTTATCATGGCCAAACAAGTGTATGAATGCAACTGGGTTCCTTCTCGCGTCACCGAGTCACAGCTGAATGATCTAGTCTCGATTGGTGCTTTAGATGACAAAGATACAGATCCTTCGGAGGGTCCTCGGAGAGGAATGTCCTCCCACACCCCAGAAGGAGAAGTTGTGGTCTTCGCAGATCACTGGCCGGGCTTCAAACCGCCTGTTCAAAATTTTACCGGACGTGTTAGCCAATTTTCAGCTCCGTCCCCGTGACATTGGCCCCAACTCCGCCACCAATTTATGCCATTTTCAAGTACTATCTCAAGTATATCTTCAAGAGGAACCTTCGTTGAACTGTTTAGAGACCTCTTCCATCTAAACCGTCAGACCGAATTCACCGACGGCCCCAATACTGAATTGGGTGGCATGGCTATTCAAAAGAGGAAGGAGATCACCTATCCCCACGTCAAACTCCATACTCACCCCAAGGAGTGGAATGCGACTTGGTTTTATTGCAAAGATACTTCTCCTGAAGATGAAAATCCCTTACCTGGCTTTCGTCCAGAGCGGCTAAGCAACACCCATCCGTTTCCACAAAGATTGAGCGCCAAAGATAGAAGCAAATATGCCCCGCAAATGTCCAAGCTCCGAGCTTTTATGGCTAACGGTTTGACGGGAATAGACCTTGCACGCTGCTGGTTATCATGGGGCATACCGCCTCGAGCCGTAACCGGTTTGATGTGCCAAGATAATCGATAGTGTCGACGACCCACTCCGACACACCAAACTCCAACTCTCTAATGATGAAGTTACGAGACTTGGTAAAAAGATGTGAATGAACCGGAGCACCTCTGCTCAAACCGTCTAGCTCCTCATCGCACCACCAACAAACCGCTCATGTAAGTTTCTAGTTGTTCCATCATTAAACCTGTTACTGCTTCATGTATCTAACATTTAATTACTTCTGATCTAGGGTGATAATCCGTTTTGGAGCAAGAAACTTTCACAAGATAAAGCGGAGAAAGCAGGGCGGCCAATCCGGCCCAAAACCAAAGTTGTCAAGAAACCAGCCCATAAGAGAAAGACCACTGCTTCATCTAACCCAGCCATTGACGATGATGTGGGTAATTCGGATCTTGAGGTAGAACTTGATTCTCTTGGCTTGCTTTTTACACGCCTTATTGATGATGATGCTTGTCAGGACGACGCTGAGGCCAGCAATGCAGGATTCGCCGAGGTAACTATTCTCTTCCGATTCAAAAATTTGCCTTTGCCAAAATTTCGCCAGCAAACCGGAAAGTTGATTTTTCTCACCCTCTTGCTTATTTGGATCCCAAATTTCTTATGAAGACGCAGCAACATGAAGCTCGCCGCACAACCCGCATGTTGGTCGTAGTTACCTCTGCGGTTTACCAAATAGCCCGGTTCGAAGCGCCATTCGAGGTCTCCGACATTTTTATTGCTTTAAATTCTAAGCGGGTTTCTTCCACAACCTCTTAATCCGTCCGACTCCGATTATCAAGTCACTTCCCATTCATCCTCTGGTGAATCATCGGCCACTCAGTTACCACCATTGAAGATAGCCGCCGGGTAAGCCAAACCGACCATATGCTTCTAATATATTGTGTAATGGTTACGCTTTTCCCTGACTCTTTGTCTCTTAGAACCAAACCGAAACCCAGCAAGAAGGCCCGTTTGGATAAAACCGCTGAAGAAGATGCCGCCTTAGATCATGAGAGAGCACCAGATCTTGAAAATTTTGCCTCTGAAGACATTCCCAATGATCCTCCGATACAAGATGCTGTTATTCCCGAAGAAAGGCCTGTTAACACTTCAACCTCTGCCGATCCACCGCCAAGACCGTCCGGTTTGATAAATCCTGATCCTGCCGACAAAACGGCCGTGCCCACACAATCGTCGAGTCCAAAGATGATGACGTTGTAATTATCGGTATGGGCCGCTCAACCGGGAATCCTGCAACTTTAACCGTGCACATCAGAAAAGAAGATTTTTCCGCTTTGAATAAAGGAAAATGGGATGTTGAATCGAGACATATGCTGCTCGAGCGCCCAAGACCTTCATTACGGCTATTTAAACCGGCTTTATACTAGCCGTGACTATGAAGCTGGCCTGGTCAAGTTAATGAGAGACAAGTTTGAGGTAACCCACTCCTTTACTTACTGCCATTATATCAGTCCGTCTAGCCCCCAAGGGCCGGTTTGTAATCTTGATCAAACCGGGACTTGAATATATTCCTTCACAACTTTGAAATCCACCTGCATAGCCCCCAAGGGCCGGTTTAACTTTGCATACTTAAACCGGGGCTTCAATAAAAACTACCTTTGGAAACATACGTAGATCAAATAGCCATTAGCCCCCAAGTGCCAAGTTGAATACTTGTATTGAGCTTGGGACTTTGTCATCTAGCAGATATATAAAAATCAGAGGTACATTAGCCCCCAAGTGTCAAGCATATAACTTTGTTGTGTGGTTGAGACTTTGACTTTCTTGAATTGCTTGCTGAACATACTATCGATACAGAGGCTGAGGTGAAAATCAAGGAGGACCGGATTGCCGATTTACAAGAGGCGTTGAAAACCCAGCAGGCCGAAACAGAGAAGGCCAAGAGAGAATTAACCAGTGCTTTGAACGCCACTGAACAATTGAAAGAAGGCTTCAAGAAAGAACAGGCTGACTGGGCCACTGAGAAGGCCAATTTAATCAAACGAGCAGAAAATGCTGAAGCTGCCCTTAAACCGGTGGTAGATGATCCGACAAACAGAAGCGGCAAGTACACTCTATGATCAAGGCAATCTTTGGTAAGCTCCTTTGAACAGTTGTGATGTTTTGAACCCGCTGTAGCATAACTCCGGTTTGGGACTAACTCTTTACTGTTGTAGGCACACGCATTGGGCACTTAGGAAACGATGTGCGGAAGAAACTGAACGCTGTATACACCTTAGTAGAACAGTTATATACTGGAGCCTAGCGTATCATCACCACAGCCTCGCATAACAACCCGGCACCTTCCTTGATCCAAGATACTCTGAACCGGTTGTCCATGCTTCCTGCCCGGATTGAGGAGGTGAAAAAATCTGCTGCCCGGACCGGAGCTATTAATGCTTTGATCCGAGCCAAGGCATGGGTACCAGATTTTGACCCGGTGGAAGCAGCTCAAGGCTACCCTAGTGTGAAGGAAGATGGTTCTGATTTTAATGAAGAGGATTTACGGGCAATAAACCATGCAAGTGCCCTCCGCTTGTCACCGGCGAAGAAGCAGATTTGGAGCATTATCAAGCACAGTACAATGAGCAGAACAAGCGAGTGCCAGCCCCAACTTTTGAAGCGGAAAATCTGATCCCTCCAATCTGTAAGCATACCTACGCCCCTGATATTGAACCGTCTTCCCTGATCCATGAAGAAGCTGTTTTTCAAGCGTTAATGGGAATCGACTGGACCACTGTTGATTTCCAGCCAATGGGTAGAGACGAGGAAGCGGAAGCGGCGGAAGATGAAGAGCAAGCTTGAACCGGAGGCCGGTTCAAATATCTGTCGTTGGCGGTTGCCCAAAGAACAATGATCTTACTTGGGCACCGTGTTGCCTTGTAATAACTTTAGTTAATACTTCCGCTTTGAATATGCCTTCGTGCATAAGTAGTGAAACTTTTGCTTGATTCGTACTTCCTGCAACCAGAAAAAATTTGAACCTCGGTGGCGGTGATACCGCCAGCCGGTTTATGATATTGAATATATGTATCAGAAATCCAACAAATATGTGATACAGATACCTGCCATATCTGGGCATGAAGCTGGCATAGCCAAGCTGAAAGCGGAGGCCTTTAGAAACCATTACTGTTGGTAAAGCGGGGAGAGAACAACTCCCATATAAATCGGGCCAAATCAGCACAATGCCCCTTGTTATTCAATGATGATAACAAAAAAAAGGAAAATCGGGTAGATAACCTCTGGTTTAAGATTTACCGTATTCTGTCAATTTGTAATTGACAGTTGAACCGGATAAAAACGTTGTCGGTTTAAAAAACGAAACAAAAAATCGAATACCAATTATGAAAAAATATGGCAACAAAGGCAACAACTTTTTGCAAAAGAAAAGCTTTACTGAGCTGGTCAGATGGCATTACCATGGTCAGACGCAACCAAGCTCCCCGAAGGCGTAGCGATGGTGCCAGTCGGCCAGGTCCCCAAAAGACTCGTGGCAATACGCCGGCCAAGTGGCATGACATTGGTTGAGGTTCACCAAGCCCCAAATGACTCGCCCCCAGAGGGTCGACCAAGAGGCGTGACCGGTTCAGACTTGACCATGTCCCCAAATGATCTGGTGGCTTTTGCCTATCAAGAGGTGTTGCATTGGTTCGGACACCACCAAGCCCCCAAGTGATAAAAACAAATGTCAAGGGTAAACCGGAGGCCGCTTTAAAACAGAATCACTCCATGTAACCACGCATGATGAGAAAGACAGAGACCCCGCTTAGCCGAGGCTCCGGTTTTATTATATCAAGATAATATATACATTGTCATGATATGTACATAAATAGAGCCGATGGCTCAAGTGTAGTAAGGTCAAGATGAGCTATGTTCCACGGCTGTTGGTCTCCTCCTCGATGTGCGTGAGTCTTGATGCTCTCGAATATCAATCGATAGTATGATCCGTTGTGTAGATTCTTGCGACCACAAAAGGTCCTTCCCAAGGCGGGGATAACTTGTGCATATCTGTCTGGTCTTGGATGAGCCGAAGCACCAAATCTCCTTCTTGAAAGGTTCTGGTTTTAACCCGGCGACTGTGATAACGCCGAAGATCTTGCTGGTAAATCGCCGAACGGGCAGCCGCCATATCACGCTCTTCATCCAATAGGTCCAAAGCGTCTTGCCGTGCCGTCTCGTTGTCCGCTTCAACATAAGCCGCCACACGAGGCGAGTCGTGCCGGATATCGCTGGGGAGAACTGCCTCTGCTCCATAGACCATAAAGAACGGTGTGTATCCTGTGGACCGGTTTGGCGTAGTATTGATACTCCAGAGCACAAATGGTAGCTCTTCAACCCAGCATCCCGGTGTCCTCTGCAACGGAACCATAAGCCGGGGTTTGATGCCTCGTAATATCTCTTGATTAGCTCGCTCTGCCTGTCCGTTGGACTGGGGGTGAGCCATCGATGACACGCAAGCGGATGTGCTCACGCTCACGTAACTCTTTCATAGCACCCTTGGATAAATTAGTACCATTATCGATAATGATACTATGTGGAAAGCCAAACCGAAGATCACCTTTTGATGAACGCACACCGTTGCTGCATCACACTTGCCGACTGTGCTCCGCTTCAACCCACTTGGTAAATTTGTCACCGCCACCGAAGGTGGGTCTTCTTATCCTTGGATCGCTTAAAGGGTCCAACCATATCCAGCCCCCAAGTTGCAAATGGCCACGTTATTGGGATCATCCTCAACTCTTGTGCCGGTACATGAGCACGTCTTGAAAATTTCTGACATCCATCACACCGTTTAACCAAGTCCTCCGCATCAGCGTGTCTTTGTCAACCAAAAACCCGTGATTTAAACGCCTTTGCCACCAGAGACTTTGAACCGGCGTGATGTCCACAGTCCCCTTCATGGATTTCTCTTAAGATTTCACAGCCTTCCTCAGGAGAAACACAACGTTGAAATGCCCCTGATACACTGCAATGATGCAGTTCACCATTAAGAATCGTCATAGACTTGGAGCGCCGGATTATCTGTCTGGCCAGCATCTCATCCTTTGGCAATTCCCCTCAAGTCATATACGCAAGAAAAGGAATCGTCCAATCCGGAATAGCATGTAGTGCTGCCACCAATTGGGCCTCCAGATCAGGAATAGCCAAATCCGCTTCACCAGGGAGCTGGACTGACGGGTTGTGCAATACGTCCAAAAAGACATTAGGCGGGACCGGTTTACGCTGAGAACCCAACCGGCTTAAAGCGTCCGCCGCTTCGTTCTTCCGGAGATCCACATGATCCACTTGATAACCCTTGAAGCAACCCGCAATATTATCCACTTCTCGACGATATGCGCCATAAGCGGTCCTTGAATCCCAAGTGCCGATACTTGCCGAGCCACCAGGTCCGAGTCACCAAAGCACTTAACCCAGCTTAAGTTCATCTCTTTAGCCATCCGGAGACCATGGAGCAAGGCTTCAGACTCAGCTGCATTATTAGTACAAGGAACATTAAGCGGAGAACATAACAAAACTTATCACCTCGCGGGAAGTTAAACGACTCCAGCCCCCGAGCCTTCCAACTGCCTGGATCCATCGAAATGAATAGTCCAATATGTGTGATCCGGCTTCTCCTCTGGTGCTTGTAACTCCGTCCAATCATTAATGAAATCAACAAGTGCTTGAGACTTCACCGCTGTCCGTGGTATATACTTTAGTCCATGCGGCCCAAGCTCTATGGCCCATTTGGCAATCCGGCCAGTCGCCTCCCGGTTCTGTATGATATCACCCAAAGGAGCTGAACTGACCACTGTGATAGGGTGCCCTTGGAAATACTGCTTCAATTTCCGACTGGCCATGAAAACACCATAGACTAGCTTCTGCCAATGCGGATACCTTTGCTTGGACTCAATAAGCACCTCACTGATATAATAAACCGCCACGAACCGGATATTCCTTGCCCGCCTCCTTGCGTTCTACCACAATAGCCACGCTTAATCGCCGAAAGGCGTTGGCTGCAACATATAACAACAAATGCTCCTTATCAACCGGGCCGCAAGAACAGCGGATTGGCCAATTGCCGCTTTAAGTCCTCAAATGCTTCATCGACACCGGACTCGATTTAAATTATCTGTCTTCCTCAAAGATTCGGTACAAAGGGATGGCCTTTTCTCCGAGGCGGTGATAAACCGCTCTCAGCAGCGATTCTGCCCGCCAAACGCTGAACATCATTGATACACTTCGGTTTAGCCAAGGAAGTAATAGCTTTAATTTTCTCCAGATTAGCCTCAATTCCTCTGTTAGATACCAGGAACCCCAATAACTTGCCTGCTGGAACACCAAAGACGCACTTGGCCGGATTAAGCATCATCTTGTAAATACGCAGGTTGTCAAAGGTTTCCTTCAAATCGTCCACCAGTGTCTCCTTCTGTCTTGATTTCACCACAATATCATCCACGTAAGCATGCACATTGCGGCCAATCTGTGTATGCAGGCAATTCTGTACACACCGCTGATAAGTAGCCTGGGCGCTCTTGAGCCCGAAAGGCATAGATACATAGCAGAAGGCTCCAAAGGGAGTGATAAACGCTGTTTTCTCCTGGTCCTTAACCGCCATTTTGATCTGATGATATCCAGAGTACGCATCCAAAAAACTTAAACGCTCACAGCCTGCTGTGGCATCAATAATCTGATCAATGCGGGGGAGGGCAAAAGGATCCGCTGGACAGGCCTTGTTAAGATCTGTGTAATCCACACACATACGCCAAGTGCCGCTTTTCTTAGGGACCAGCACCGGATTAGCAAGCCACTCCGGATGAAAGACTTCAATGATAAAGCCAGCTGCCAAAAGCCTGGCCACTTCCTCTCCAATGGCTTTGCGCCTTTCTTCGTTAAACCGGCGGAGGAACTGTTTCACCGGTTTATACTTAGGATCCACATTAAGTGTGTGCTCAGCGAGTTCCCTCGATACACCTGGCATGTCAGATGGCTTCCATGCAAAGATATCCCGGTTCTCACGGATGAACTCGATGAGCGCGCTTTCCTATTTAGGATCCAGATTGGCACCGACAAAGGAATCGCTTGGACGAATCGCCCGCACGAAGTCAACAAGTTTGGTCTCATTTGCCGATTTAAACTTCAGATCCGATTCATGCTCTGTAGTTGGTTTCTTTAAAGGGGTCATATCTGCCGGATCAACGTTCTCCTTATAGAACTTCAACTCCTCCGTGGCACAGACCGCCTCTGCATAAGCTGCATCACCTTCCTCACATTCCAAAGCGACCCGGCGGCTTCCATGCACCGTTATCATTCCCTTGTAACCCGGCATTTTGAGCTGCAAGTAGATATAACACGGTCGTGCCATGAACTTAGCATAAGCCGGTCGCCCAAACAAAGCGTGATATGGACTCCGGATCTTCACTACCTCAAAGGTTAGTTTTTCAGACCGAGAATCGTGCTCGTCTCCAAAAGCCACATCCAGGGCTATCTTACCAACAGGATAAGCAGATTTTCCCGGTACTACGCCATGGAACACTGTATTGGACGGTCTGAGATCTTGGTCTGTTAGGCCCATGCGACGGAAAGTTTCATAGTATAGTATATTAATACTACTTCCTCCATCCATAAGCACCTTAGTGAACTTATAACCCCCCACCTGAGGGTCTACCACTAACGCTAGCTGGCCCGGATTATCAACCCGGGGGGGATGGTCCTCTCTGCTCCACACGATAGGCTGCTCCGACCAGCGAAAATAACGTGGCAAGGCCGGTTCAACAGAGTTCACTGCTCGCTTGTGAAGCTTTCGGTCGCGCTTATCCAAGCTAGTTGTGAAAACATGATACTGCCCATTGTTCAACTGCTTTGGTTGGCTCTGATAACCCGACTGCTGTTGCTGTTGTTGCTAGCCGTTCTGATTATTCTGATTATTGTGACTGCCCTGATTAAGACCTGAACCGAAAGCTCCATCGTGACCCGGCGCGTGGAAACCGGATCCTGAACCGCCACCTGACCCCTGGTCATACCGGAAAGCATTAGAATTTTTGAACTCCTGCATAATGTAACAATCTTTCCAGAGATGGTTAGCTGGCGACTCCTTCATCCGATGCTTGGGGCAAGGTTGATTCAACAAGTAATTCAAACGGCTTGCATTAGGATTTGGACCCGATTCGCTTTGCTTCAAGGCGCGCTGCCCCCTGTCTGTGCATTAGTATTGGCCACGAAATCCATGTTGCCATCCGCTGGCGCTTGCCTCCGCTTCCATGACCCGCCGGTTTGTACTGCTGCCTTTGAGTTGCCATTCTTCTTTCCTTCCTCGCTTCATCATCATCAGCCTCGGGATCCTTGGTACTGTCCGAATCAGCATACTTCACCAAAGCGCCATGAGGGTTCCCATGTCATTACATAACCGCTTCATGCGCCCAATTTCAATTTTAAAGGCTCAAACCGCGCTTGCCTTCTAGGGTTAAGATTGCAGAGTCAGCGTTGATCCCGCTGTGAGGAGTGCAAAATCTCAAACACGGCACCCAACGGGTCGTTGACTCCCTTCCTCCTGGACACAAGCCGCTAGGTCTACTATGGACTTGGGCTGCTTACATGTATCCTTGAAATTGATAAACCGGCCCGTGAATCGCCCATGAGCTGATAGAGTTGGGCGGTAGGCTCTTCAACCAAGTACGAGCCGTGCCTTCAAGCATCATGGTGAAGTATTTTGCACACGCCCTCATCCACATCTAGCATCTCCATGGCCATCTCATAACTTTCAACCCACGCCTGGGGACAAATCGGCGGTGTAATTCGCACCTTGCGTGGACCCTTAAAGTCTTTAGGCAGGCGTACATTGCGTAAGCGGGATCAAACAGGCACCCCTAAAGCGGATGCGACTCTGGTCCGCGAAGGTGGTAGGGCGAACCAAAGTATGTTGACCAGCGCCATCCTCAAGCTGCTAATTCAGCCTCTCTTGGCGCGGGGCCGATCCACCACCTCCCGAGCATCACGAACACCACCCGCCGGTTATTGCCACGGGCCGCTTCACGGTCCCGCGTGTTGCTGATATGGCGGTTCATCCACGCTACCGCTATAGCTCCGCTTGGGCGGGCGTGAGTGAATCCGACACGGCTATATGAATATGCTTCCTGTTGAATCAGTGCGGTCCGGAGAAGCTCCTTAACTCGACGTGTCTCGACCGCTTGTGGTGAGTCCCCTTCGACTGGGATAGCCTCCAATCGTGCAGCGGCTGCGACAAGATTGTCCATAGGATTAGAGTAATGACCTGGGGGTGTCTGAACCGAAGGGGGAAACACGGTATTCTGCTGAGGAGGCTCCATCAGGCGAGGTTGGACCGTCGCCCCTGGCGCCTCAATCCGGTTTGCCTCCTGGTGCTGGGGCGGATTACTGGGTCCAGCTCCTGGGCTCTGAAAGAGATTTCTGGGATCAAACCCTAGTGGTAGGCGTGATCTATACTTCCGCTTCAACACCTCTTCCGACGCACTCTGGTCAAGCATGAGTTTGTAGGCCTGGGCATCTAGAGCGGCCCGCTCCGCAGCCATCCGCTCCTTCTCTGCCGCTAGATCCGCTTTGGCTTGCGTGATCTGCTCTTTCACCTTCGCAATTTCTGCATTATGAGCCGCCCGATCCGCCGGGTTGTCCTCTGCCATGAGCGCAGCTAGTGCTTCAAACAGATCTGATAGAACTTGAACCGGCGGGCGCTCCGGGCCTCCTGCCCCTGCTGCCACTGCCGCTGCTGACCCAGAAAGCATCGCTGCCACGGTAGAAGAGTGCCGCCGCTGCGTATCGCCATGAATATTCCAACCCGTTGATCGGCTTGGGGGTCCGGAATCTCGCCGCCATCGAACAGCCCTCGATCATATCATCCTGCAATCGGTACAATGACTCGCCTCTCCTTGAAGATTCGTCACCGGAATAGACAACGGTCTCACTACCATAGCTCGAACCGGCGCCGTGTTCTCCTCCGTGAATGACCCCAACGAAGACACGCTTCACAGCCGGTTTAGCCTGGGTAGGTCTCGCACGCTGAGCCATCTCGACGAGGTCGGTGCAGATGTTCGGCTCAGGCCCAGGCTCCCCGATCTTGCCGATGAAGACGTGTATGCCACCAAAGGGGACCCGTACCAGACTCAATTGAATCGCCTCGGGACCCCATCCTGCGCCGTCGATGTAGATCCAGCCGCGACGACTCTTGGTCATCCGCCCACGACGTAGCCCTCGAGTCCCTTGAGCTTGCCCTCCAAGATCGTCAAACCAACGTTGCGATAGCCCCACGGTGGGCGCCAACTGTCGTGGATTTGTCACGGCAGATGTCCTAGTGAAAGGACTTAGTCGTGGAGCCATCGCTACGGGTTTACTTGAAGGGGTTAAAGCGACACAAAGACACAAGGGTTTATACTAGTTCGGCCCCTTCGATGAAGGTAAAAGCCTACGTCTAGTTGTGATGGAATTGATGTGGTCTCGATGGCTAGGGAGCAAACAAGCTTTGCCTAGGCTCGAGTTGTGGTTGTCTGTCCTTGAACTGTCCGCCGGTCGCCCCTTATATACACGGTGACGCCCGTCGGTTCATAGAGTCCCAACCGGTTCATATTCGTTTCCCGGTTGGTATCTCTCTATTCCTAACTTACAATACAAGTTATACATCAGGCCGGTTTACGGCTACAAGTTCTAAACCAACTACAGGCCTTGGGCCTTTCTCTGCTTATACCACTAACGGAGTTAACTCGGCCCAGGCTGGCCGGTTTACACCTAGTGGTAATATCCCCAACAGGGTTGATCACGGGATGATGTGTTGCGGAACGAGTAAAGAGACTTACCGGTAACGAGATTGAACAAGGTATCGGTATACCGACGATCGAATCTCGGGCAAGTAAAATACCGCTAGACAAAGGGAATTGTATACGGGATTGATTGAGTCCTTGACATCGTGGTTCATCCGACGAGATCATCGTGGAACATGTGTGAGCCAACATGGGTATCCAGATCCCGCTGTTGGTTATTGACCGGAGAACGTCTCGGTCATGTCTACATGTCTCACGAACCCGTAGGGTCTACACACTTAAGGTTCGATGACGCTAGGGTTATAAAGGAAGTTTGTATGTGGTTACCGAATGTTGTTCGGAGTCCCGGATGAGATCCCGGATGTCACGAGGAGTTCCGGAATGGTCCGGAGGTAAAGATTTATATATGGGAAGTCCTATTTTGGCCACCGGAAAATGTTCGGGATTTTTCGGTATTGTACCGGGAAGGTTCTAGAAGGTTCCGGAGTGGGGCCCACCTACATGGGGGACCCACATGAACGTGGGTAGTGGGGAGAGGCCCCACACCCCTGGTCAAGCGCACCAAGATCCCCCTTAGAAGGAATACGATCATATCCCAAGGGATAAGATCAAGATCCCAAAAAGGGGGATAACAATGGGTGGGAAGGAAATGATGGGATTTCTTTCCTCCCACCTTGGCCAACGCCCCAATGGACTTGGAGGGCAAGAAATCAGCCCTCCACCCCTATATATAGTGGGAGGCGATGGGAGCTACACACGAAGTTCTCGCGCAGCCCCCCTCTCCCAAGTCCTCCTCCTCTCCCGCGGTGCTTGGCAAAGCCTCGCAGATTGCCACGCCCTCCACCACCACCACGCCGTCGTGCTGCTGCTGGATGGAGTCTTCTCAACCTCTCCCTCTCTCCTTGCTGGATCAAGGCATGGGATACGCCACCGGGCTGTACGTGTGTTGAACGTGGAGGTGCCGTCCGCTCGCACTAGGATCTCCGTGATTTGGATCACGACGAGTCGACTCCTTCAACCCCGTTCTCTTGAACGCTTCGCTTAGCGATCTACAAGGGTATGTAGATGCACTCTCCTTCCCTCGCTGCTGGTTTCTCCATAGATAGATCTTGGTGAAACGTAGCAAAATTTTGAATTTCGCTACGCTCCCCAGCAAGGGTATCGAGCTAGGTCTATTGCGTAGATTCTTTGCACGAGTAGAACACAAAGTAGTTGTGGGCGTTGATTTTGTTCAATATGCTTACCGTTACTAGTCCAATCTTGTTTCGACGGTATTGTGGGATGAAGCGGCCGGACCGACCTTACACGCATTTCTTCGTGAGACAGGTTCCACCGATTGACGTGCACTTGGTGCATAAGGTGGCTAGCGGTGCCGCCTCCCACTTTAGTCGAACGGATTCGATGAAAAGGGTCCTTATGAAGGGTAAATAGCAATTGGCATATCACGTTGTGGTTTTGCGAGGTAAGAAACGTTTTGCTAGAAACCCATAGCAGCCACGTAAAACATGCAACAACAATTAGAGGACGCCTAACTTGTTTTTGCGGGGTATGCTACGTGATGTGATATGGCCAAGAAGAATGTGATGAATGATATGTGATGTATGAGATTGATCATGTTCTTGTAATAGGAATCACGACTTGCATGTCAATGAGTATGACAACCGCAGGAGCCATAGGAGTTGTCTTTATTTATTGTATGACCTGCGTGTCATTGAACAACGCCATGTAATTACTTTACTTTATTGCTAACCGTAGCCATAGTAGTAGAAGTAATAAGTTGGCGAGACAACTTCATGGAGACATGATGATGGAGATCATGATGATGGAGATCATGGTGTCATGCGGTGACGATGATGATCATGGAGCCCGAAGATGGAGATCAAAGGAGCAAAATGATATTGGCCATATCATGTCACTATTTGATTGCATGTGATGTTTATCATGTTTATGCATCTTGTTTACTTAGAACGACGGTAGTAAATAAGATGATCCTTACAACAATTTCAAGAAGTGTTCTCCCTAACTGCACCGTTGCTAAAGTTCGTCGCTTCTAAGCACCACGTGATGATCGGGTGTGATGGATTCTTACGTTCACATACAACGGTGTAAGACAGATTTACACACGCCAAAACACTTAGGGTTAACTTGACGAGCCTAGAATGTACAGACATGGCCTCGAACACGAGAGACCGAAGGTCGAGCATGAGTCGTATAATAGATACGATCAACATGAAGATGTTCACCGATGATGACTAGTCTGTCTCACGTGATGATCGGACACGGCCTAGTTGACTCGGATCATGTAATCACTTAGATGACCAGAGGGATGTCTATCTGAGTGGGAGTTCATAAGATGAACTTAATTATCCTGAACATAGTCAAAAGATCTTTGCAAATTATGTCGAAGCTCGCGCTTTAGTTCCACTGCTTAGATATGTTCCTAGAGAAAATATAGTTGAAAGTTGACAGAGCGATTATGCGGACGAGAAAGCTTATGTCCTTATTGCACCGCTCGGTGTCTTTGAACCCCAAACGTCGCTTTGTGGATGTTGCGAACATCGGACATACACGTTTTGATAACTATGTGATAGTTCAGTTAAACGGTTTAGAGTTGAGGCACCAAAGACGTTTTTCGAAACGTCGCAGAACATATGAGATGTTTCGAGGGCTGAAATTGGGATTTCAGGCTCGTGCCCACGTCAAGAGGTATGAGACCTCCGATGATTTTCTTAGCCGGCAAACTAAGGGAGAAAAGCTCAATCGTTGAGCTTGTGCTCAGATTATCTAAGTGCAACAATCACTTGAATCGAGTGGGAGTTAATCTTCTAGATGAGATAGTGATGTTTCTCCAAAGTCATTACCAGCAAGCTGCTAGAGCTTCGTGATGAGCTATAACATATCAGGGATAGATATGATGATCCTTGAGGTATTCACGATGTTTGACACCGCGAAAGTAGAAATCAAGAAGGAGCATCAATTGTTGATGAAACCACTAGTTTCAAGAAGGGCAAGGCCAAGAAGGGATACTTCATGAAACGGCAAATCAGCTGCTGCTCTAGTGAAGAAACCCAAGGTTGAACCCAAACCCGAGACTAAGTGCTCCTGTAATAAGGGGAACAACCACTGGAGCAGAATTACCCTAGATACTTGGTAGATAAGAAGGCTGGCAAGGTCGATAGAACTATATTGGATATACAATATGTTAATGTGTACTTTACTAGTACTCCTAGTAGCACCAGGGTATTAGATACCGGTTCGGTTGCTAAGTGTTAGTAACTCGAAATAAAAGCTACGGAATAAACTGAGACTAGCTAAAGGTGAGCTGACGATATGTGTTGGAAGTGTTTCCAAGGTTGATGTGATCAAGCATCGCACGCTCCCTCTACCATCGAGATTTGGTGTTTGCGTTGAGCATAGACATGATTGGATTATGTCTATCGCAATACGGTTATTCATTTAAGGAGAATAATGGTTACTCTATTTATTTTGAATAATACCTTCAATGGTCTTGCACCTAAAGGAATGGTTTATTGAATCTCGATCGTAGTGATACACATTTTCATGCCAAAAAGATATAAGATAGTAATGATAGTACCACTTACTTGTGGCACTGCCATGTAAGTCATATTGGTGTAAAACGCATGAAGAAGCTCCATGTTGATGGATCTTTGGACTCACTCGTTTTGAAAAGTTTGAGACATGCGAACCATGTCTATTGGTGTATACGCATGAAGAAACTCCATGCAGATGGATCGTTTGGACTCACTTGATTTTGAATCACTTGAGATATGCAAATCATACCACATGGGCAAGATGACTAAAAAGCCTCGTTTTTCAGTAAAATGGAACAAGATAGCAACTTGTTGGAAGTAATACATTTTGATGTGTGCAGTCCAATGAGTGCTGAGGCATGAAGTGAATATCGTTATGTTCTTACTTCATAGATGATTCGAGTAGATGTAGAGTATATTTACTTGATGAAACACAAGTCTGAATTATTGAATGGTTCAAGTAATTTCAGAGTGAAGTTGAAGATCATCATGACAAGAAGATGAAATGTCTATGATATGATCATAGAGATGAGTATCTGAGTTACAAGCTTTGGCACGCAATTAAGACATTGTGGAAATTGTTTCAAAATTAATACAGCCTGGAACACCACAGTTTGATGGTGTGTTCGAACATCATAGTTGCACCCTATTGGATATGGTGCGTACCATGATGTCTCTTATCGAATTACCACTATCGTTTATGGGTCAGGCATTAGAGACAACCACATTCACTTTAAATAGGGCACCACGTATGAACTATGGTTTAGAGAAACCTAAGCTGTCATTTCTTAAAGGTTTGGGGCTGCGACGCTTATGTGAAAAGTTTCAGGTTGATAAGCTCGAACCCAAAGCGGATAAAATGCATCTTCATAGGACACCCAAAACAGTTGGGTATACCACCTAATTCAGATCCGAAAGCAATAGGGATTGTTTCTTGAATCGGGTCCTTTCTCGAGGAAAAGTTTGTCTCGAAAAGTTGAGTGGGAGGATGGTGGAGACTTGATATGGTTATTGAACCATCACTACAACTAGTGTGTAGCAGGCACGTGAAGTTGTTCTGTGGCACCTACACCAATTGAAGTAGAAGCTATGATAGTGATCATGGAACTTGAATCAAGTCACTACTGCACTCGTGGGGTGACAAGGATGCGTCTCGCTTGAGTGGTACAAGAATCTTGTCTTGAAGGTTATGTTGCTAGACAACAATGAACCTCCGAGCTATGGAGAAGCAATGGTGGGCCCTAATTCCGACAAATGGTTAGAAGCCATGAAATCCGAGATAGGATCCATGTATCAGAACAAAGCATGGACTTTGGTGGACTTGCCTGATGATCGGCAAGCCATTGAGATAAATGGATCTTTAAGAAGAAGACGGACGTGGATGGTAATGTCACCGTCTATGAAGCTCGACTTGTGGCAAAGAGTTTTTCACAAGTTCAAGGAGTTGACTACAATGAGATTTTCTCATTCGTAGCGATGCTTAAGTCCGGCGGAATCATGTTAGCATTAGCAGCATTTATGAAATCTGGCAGATGGATGTCAAAATGAGTTTCCTTACGAGTTTTCATAAGGAAAGGTTGTATGTGATACAATCCGAGAGTTTTTGTCGATCCTAAGGATGCTAAAAGGTATGCTGGCTCCAGCGATCCTTCTAAGGACTAGAGTAAGCATCTCGGAGTTGGAATATGTACTTTGATAAGATGATCAAAGATTTTGGGTTTATACAAATTTATGAGAAACTTGTATTTCCAAAGAAGTGAGTGGGAGCACTATAGAATTTCTGATGAGTATATGTTATTGACATATTGTTGATCAGAAATGATGTAGAATTTCTGGAAAGCATATAGGGTTATTTGAAAAGTGTTTTTCAATGGAAAACCTGGATTAGGCTACTTGAACAATAAGCATTGTAGGATCGTTGAAGGCAAGAGTGTCTAGAGGGGGGGTGATTAGACAACTCGACTAGATAAAAAATTAAGCCTTTTGACAAGAACAAGTTATTGTCAAGTTCACAATGGATATCAAGTCAAGCATCATGCAAACAAGTCAAGCAACATACTACACATGCAATTCTAGAGTATGGGCAGCGGAAAGTAATTTGCACAAGTAGTAAGAGAGAGATTTTGAAGAGCAAACGCAATTTGGAGACGCGGAGATTTTTCTCGTGGTTCCGATAGGTGGTGCTATCGTCAATCCACGTTGATGGAGACTTCAACCCACGGAGGGTAACGGCTGCGAGAGTCCACGGAGGGCTCCACCCACGAAGGGTCCACGAAGAAGCAACCTTGTCTATGCCATCATGGCTTACGCCCACGGAGGACTAGCCTTACTCGGGGTAGATCTTCACGAAGTAGGCGATCTCCTTGCCCTTACAAACTCCTTGGTTCAACTCCACATCTTGACGGAGGCTCCCAAGCGACACCTAACCAATCTAGGAGGCACCACCCTCCAAAAGGTAATAGATGGGGTTAGTGATGATGAACTCCTTGCTCTTGTGCTTCAAATGATAATCTCCCCAACACTCAACTCTCCTCACTGATTTTGCTGTGGTGGAAGAAAGAATTGAGTGGAAAGCAACTTGGGAAGGCTAGAAATCAAGTTTCATATGGTGGGAGTGGAGCAACTTGATCTCAACACAAGGGTAGGTAGTTTTCTTCTCGTAAATGTAAGGTAGGAGTGGTAGTTCTTTCGATGGCTCTCTCCACGAATGAAGAGGAGGTGGAGGGTATTTATAGCCTCCACACAAAATCCAACTGCTACACACATTTGACCAATCTCGGTCGGACGAAGTTGACAACTTCGGTGAGACCGAAAGTTCAAATCTTAGAACGTTGGGATTTTCGGTGGGACCGAAAATACAATCTCGGTTAGTCCGATTCTTCCAAAGTCTAGGGTTTGCCAATCTCGGTGGGACCGACTTTCTCATCTCGGTGACACCGATTTGAGTACAGAAGGTTACAGAAGCTTGGCAACACCAATTTCGGTATGACCGAGTTTGGAATCGGAAAATCCGAAATTCTTAGGGTTTGGGTGTATGGCTGAGGTGGTTCATCTCGGTGTGACTGAGTTTGGAATCGGTGGGACCGAGATTACTTATGAGTTTATGTTGGAATGAAAGATTGCTGATAGTTTGAGAGATAAATCACTAAGCACTTTAGAGCAACCAGATCATCATCATAACCTCATCCCCTTTTAATAGTATTGGCTTTCCTATGGACTCAATGTGATCTTGGATCACTAAACCAAAAATGGAGTCTTGAGCTTTTGCCAATCCTTTCCTTAGGATCTTAGGGGTCCACCTTTCTAGTCCTTTTGCCATACCAGAGTGATTGACTTTCCTGAAACATACTTGTTAAAAGCATTAGTCCAACCACAAAGTATGTTGTCATTAATTACCAAAACCACCTAGGGAGCAAATGTGCTTTCAAGCATCAAGATCTATAAGATAGATCAAAATGCTTAATGGTACTTTCAAATGAGCACGTACCTTGACATGATCTTGAAGGTGTTCAAGATGGATCAGTCAAAGAAGGATTTCTTGCCTGAGATGTAAGGTATGAAGTTAAGACTTAAAAGCTCGACCATGGCAAAATAGAGAGAAAGGATTTAAGGTCGCCCCTATGTTTCGAATATAGGCTCTATAGTATGCTATGCCGTGTACCGCACCAAAGTGTGCCTTGCCATGAGTCACTAAGGTACAAGAATGATCCAGAATGGATCATTGGACAGCGGTCAAAATTGTCCTTGGAGTAAATAAGGACATGTTTCTCGATTATGGAGGTGATAAAGAGTTCGACGTAAAGGGTTACGTCGATACAAGCTTTAACACCTATCCGAGTGACTCTGGGTAGCAAACCGGATACGTATAGTGGAGCGACCATTTGGAATAGCTCCAAGTGGAGTGTAGAAGCAGCATTTACAATATGACCTAGAGATTTGTGAAGTACATATGGATCTGAATGTTGCAGACCCGTTGACTAAAACCTCTCTCACAAGCAAAACATGATCAAACCCCAGAACTCATTGAGTCTTAATCACATGATGATGTGAACTAGTTTAATGACACTAGTAAACTCTTTGGATGTTGGTCACATGGTGATGTGACCTGTCAATGTTAATCACATGGCGATGTGAACTAGATTATTGACTCTAGTGCAAGTGGGAGACTGTTGGAAATATGCCCTAGAGGCAATAATAAAAGTATTATTATATTTCCTTGTTCATGATAATTGTCTTTTATTCATGCTATAATCAGTATTATCCGGAAATCGTAATACACGTGTGAATACATAGACCACAATATGTCCCTAGTGAGCCTCTAGTTGACTAGCTCGTTGTGATCAACAGATAGTCATGGTTTCTGGCTATGGACATTGGATGTCGTTGATAACGGATCACATCATTAGGAGAATGATGTGATGGACAAGACCCAATCCTAAGCATAGCACAAAGATCGTCAGAAGTTCGTTTGCTAGAGCTTTTCTAATGTCAAGTATCTCTTCCTTAGACCATGAGATCGTGTAACTCCCGGATACCGTAGGAGTGCTTTGGGTGTATCAAACGTCACAACGAATCGGGTGACTATAAAGGTGCACTACTGGTATCTCCGAAAGTGTCTGCGGGTTGACACGGATCGAGATCGATTTGTCACTCCGTGTAAACGGAGAGGTATCTCTGGGCCCACTCGGTAGGACATCATCATAATGTGCACAATGTGACCAAGGGGTTGATCACGGGATGATGTGTTGCGGAACGAGTAAAGAGACTTACCGGTAACGAGATTGAACAAGGTATCGGTATACCGACGATCGAATCTCGGGCAAGTAAAATACCGCTAGACAAAGGGAATTGTATACGGGATTGATTGAGTCCTTGACATCGTGGTTCATCCGATGAGATCATCGTGGAACATGTGGGAGCCAACATGGGTATCCAGATCCCGCTGTTGGTTATTGACCGGAGAACGTCTCGGTCATGTCTACATGTCTCCCGAACCCGTAGGGTCTACACACTTAAGGTTCGATGACGCTAGGGTTATAAAGGAAGTTTGTATGTGGTTACCGAATGTTGCTCGGAGTCCCGGATGAGATCCCGGATGTGACGAGGAGTTCCGGAATGGTCCGGAGGTAAAGATTTATATATGGGAAGTCCTATTTTGGCCACCGAAAATGTTCGGGATTTTTCGTATTGTACCGGAAGGTTCTAGAAGGTTCGGAGTGGGGCCCACCTGCATGGGGGACCCACATGAACGTGGGTAGTGGGGAAAGGCCCCACACCCTGGTCAAGCGCATCAAGATCCCCCTTAGAAGGAATAAGATCATATCCCAAGGGATAAGATCAAGATCCCTAAAAAGGGGGGATAACAATCGGTGGGGAAGGAAATGATGGGATTTCTTTCCTCCCACCTTGGCCAACGCCCCAATGGACTTGGAGGGCATGAAATCAGCCCCTACACCCCTATATATAGTGGGGAGGCGCATGGGAGCTACACACGAGTTCTCGCGCAGCCTCCCTCTCCCAAGTCCTCCTCCTCTCCCTTGGTGCTTGGCGGCCTGCGCAGATTGCCACGCCCTCCACCACCACCACGCCGTCGTGCTGCTGCTGGATGGAGTCTTCTCAACCTCTCCTCTCTCCTTGCTGGATCAAGGCATGGGATACGCCACCGGCTGTACGTGTGTTGAACGCGGAGGTGCCGTCCGTTCGGCACTAGGATCTCCGGTGATTTGGATCACGGCGAGTACGACTCCTTAAACCCCGTTCTCTTGAACGCTTCCGCTTAGCGATCTACAAGGGTATGTAGATGCACTCTCCTTCCCCTCGTTGCTGGTTTCTCCATAGATAGATCTTGGTGAAACGTAGGAAAATTTTGAATTTCTGCTACGTTCCCCAACAACAGTCGACGCCAGCAGCCGAACGACAAAAGCGCAAGGCCCAGTAGTCGGCTTCCACCACCGGCAGGTGGCGATAGTTGAGGACCAGCAACCTGAAGGACAACCCCTCCCCAAGCGCTAGAAGGGTGGCAAGCCAGCTTGGTTACCTGCTTTCTCCTTTGAGAAGACCCTCGATGCCCCTTGCAAATTTCACAACGGTGTGAAGCCGTCCAACCATACGACTCGGAAGTGCCACTGGCTCGTCCGCATCGCCAGGGGAGAAGGACTGCCCCCTCCTCCTGCTGGCCCGCCGGCTCCGCCTCCTCAGCAGTCGGCCGCCCATCCAGTAGTCGGCACAGTCCAGGATGATTACCCTGAAGAGCATGGCGCATACGTTGTCTTCACCAGCATGGCCAATGACAGACACAGCCGGCGTCAGCAGCACCGTGAAGTGAACGTTGTTGCTATAGCAGCCCCAAAGTTCATGCACTGGTCTAAGAGGCCTATCAGCTGGAGCCGAGCTGACCACCCGGAGGTGATGCCTTCTCCGGGTTCCTATGCCATGGTGTTGGATGCTACCCTTGAAACAGAGAGGTGAGCTGCTCGTTTCTCCCGGATCTTGATAGATGGCGGTAGCAGCATCAACATCCTTTACCATGACACCATGGAGAAGTTGAAAATCAAAGAGAAGCAGCTGCTGCCCAGTCGGACTGTGTTTCATGGCATTGTGCGCGGCTTGTCCTGCTCACCAATCGGCAAAGTCAAGATAGATGTCCTCTTCAGAGACAAGGATCATTTTTGCTGAGAAGCGATTTGGTTTGAGGTGGTTGACCTGGAGAGTCCTTACCATGTGCTCCTAGGCCGACCTGCTCTAGCCAAGTTTATGGCGGTGCCTCATTATGCCTACCTCAAGATGAAGATGCCAGGAACCAAGGGAATTATCACGATCAATGGAGACTATGAGAAATCCTCCGCTTGTGCTGCAGCCAGCAGCCGGCTGGCCGAGTCCCTCGTGATTGCTGCTGAGAAGAAGCTCCTGGACCCGGTGATGGCTGAGGGAGTCTTGGACTAGGGGGTGTCCGGATAGCCGAACTATCACCGTCGGCCGGACTCCAAGACTATGAAGATACAAGATTGAAGACTCCGTCCTGTGTCCGGATGGGACTTTCCTTGGTGTGGAAGGCAAGCTTGGCGATACGGATATGTAGATCTCCTACCATTGTAACCGACTCTGTGTAACCCTAGCCCTCTCCGGTGTCTATATAAACCGGAGGACTTTAGTCTGTAGGACGAACAACAATCATACGATAGGCTAGCTTCTAGGGTTCAGCCTCCTTGATCTCGTGGTAGATCTACTCTTGTACTACCCATATCATCAATATTAATCAAGAAGGAGTAGGGTTTTACCTCCACCGAGAGGGCCCGAACCTGGGTAAAAACATCGTGTCCCTCATCTCATGTTACCATCCGCCTAGACGCACAGTTCGGGACCCCCTACCCGAGATCCGCCGGTTTTGACACCGACATTGGTGCTTTCATTGAGAGTTCCTCTATGCCGTCGCCATCAGGAAGGATGCCTCGTCCCGTCATCAAAGACGGCACCGTTACTAATGGAGCTTTGGCCATCGGCCAAACTATCCGGCTAGGCGGTTTTCTTATGACCGCCTGTTCGGCCACCGCGCCGACGATGACCTCTCAGGTCATCAAAAGCGATCTTCACTTCAACTCGGAACTCGCCGAGCAGCTAGATCCGATGGAGCTCTCTTCCTTAAACGAGCTCTTGGATCGCATCGCCGCCCTGGGAGTCGCTACACACTACGATCAGACTGGGCCTAAAACCGATCTGAGAGAGATCAACTCTCCCCAGGCTACCCACCACGTTGCTATGGTGGAGGAACATCACGGCGACTCTTCTTCTACATTAAGGACAAGCTATGTCAGAATTCCCGACCCCTCCATGCCGGATTCCCGCGGAGGGATGGACGTAGATCAAGTCCTGAACCTAAAGTCAGGCAGCGGGCTGGATTCGTTGGACAACATCCAACAGCCCAAGCTTCCAAGTTCGGAAACTTTTTGGCCTTGAGTCTTAGATTGGACGGGGTTCCGAATTTAATTCCACCCGCCCAACGAAACACAAGCGATCTATCCCGAAACTGGCAAGAGCTCGCTGAAACAGTACACCATTACTGGGCCTGATTCCTCCTGGTTATGGACAGGATAAAGGACTGCCGCGAGGAAGACGCAATCTCACTTTTCTGCAATAATTGCACGGACAAGGGAATCATAAATGCCATAAGTCGTCGCGAAATTATACGCTTCACCGACTTAGCGTCCATAGTAAGAAAGTATTGTGCGATGGAGAGCGTCTGGAAAACCAAAACCAAATTTTGGGATAATCCGGCTCCGGATACAACCCTAGTCCAAAATAAAAGGGTGCATCATCGCCACGCACCCGGGTTAAATACCAAAAAGCAAAAAACCCCTAAAGGGCATGGAACCGTACTAGAGGGATGCCTTAGTGGACCCTGCAAAATTCATAGTACAGAGGGCGCCACTCCAACTCATAGCCTTCGAGAATGTTGGATACTGTGGCAGGTGGCGAAAAGTGGCGAGGAGCTTCTAGCTCCAGAGAACCAGCCTAGCAGCACCAGTACGGTATTAACAGTCTTCGAGACTTTCGCATCAAATAATATGCGGAAACGAACACTCCCCAGCCTTGCCGAAGTCTACAAATAGCAACAATAAACCCATGGAGTGACACGGCTATTACCTTTAATGCCAGTGACGAACCTAAATTCCGAACAGCCCGAGCACCAGCCGCATTGGTCCTCAGTCCAATAGTGGACGGCTTTCGCCTTACTAAGGTACTCATGGATGGCGGCAGCGGATTAAACCTCATTTACGAGGAAACCCTTCGAAAAATGGAAATAGACTGGAGCCGCATTGAGCGAAGCAGCACAACTTTCAGAGGAATAATCCCTAGTCGGGAAGCATGCTGCACAGGAAAAATCACACTGGATGTGGTGTTCGGCTCGCCGGACAACTACAGGTCCGAGGAGGTCACATTCCAAGTGGTCCCGTTCAGCAGCGGATATCACGCTTTATTAGGGCGGGAGGCATTCAGAATCTTTCAAGCTATACCCCATTATGGGTACATGAAGCTCAAAATGCCCAGGCCCAACGGAATCATCACCCTTACCAGTGATCCAGACATAGCACTCCGCACCGAAAATAAGACAGCTGCACTAGCCCTAGAGGCACTATCAGAAGCCCTAGTGGCCGAAGAACTCACTGCGCTGCGCTCCACGGTGAACAGGGACGATGTGATACTCGATAAAAGATCCAAGTCCACCTCTTTTAAGCCAGCAGACGAAATAGTCAAATTCCAAGTCCATCCAACGGACCCTACAAAGACGGCCTCCATCGGGGCACAATTAAACCCTGATGTAGACGCCGCACTACGAGAATTCCTACGGGAAAATTGGGACATTTTTGCCTGGCACCCTTCAGACATGCCAGGAATCCCACGACGGCTGGCAGAGCACAGCCTGAATATCTTCAAAGGATTTAAGCCAGTCAAACAGGCTCTTCGGCGATTTTCCGAACCCAAGAGACAGGCAATGGGAGAGGAGCTAGCCAAACTATTGGAAGCCGGATTCATTAGAGATATAAAACATCCAGACTAGCTAGCAAACCTAGTAATGGTACCAAAGAAGGACAAATCCTGGCGCATGTGTGTCAATTTCAAGGACCTCAACATGGCTTGCCCAAAGGATCCCTCCCCCCTTCCCCGCATCGATCAAATTATCGATGCTACCGCGGGGCAAGATTCATTGTGCTTCCTCGACGCATACTCCGGCTACCACCAAATTAAGATGGCAGAACCAGACCAAGCCGCAACGGCATTCATCACTCCATACGGCCCATTCTGCTTCAACACAATGCCCTTCGGGCTCAAAAACACCGGCGCAACATATCAGCACATGATTGAGACATGTCTGGCAAACCAGATCAGCAAAACAGTGGAGGCATACGTAGACGATGTGGTCGTCAAATCCAAGCATGTCGAAACTCTAGTAGATGACTTGAGGCTCACATTCGACAATCTCCGGACATACGACATCAAGCTGAATCCGGAAAAATGCGTCTTCGGCGTACCAGCCGGAAAGCTCTTGGGCTTCATTGTATCCGGTAGAGGAATTGAAGCAAACCCAGCCAAGATCCGAGCTCTGTCACAATTGGATATCCCAAAAGACCTCAAGCAAATACAAAAATTGACTGGATGCATGGCGGCTCTAAGCCGCTTTATCTCCCGCTTAGGACAAAAGGCATTACCCCTTTATCGACTCCTCCGGCGCACCGAACACTTCGAGTGGACGGATGCCGCCACGGCCGGACTCGAAGAAATCAAAGCCATATTGGCAACAAATCTGGTCCTGGCCACGCCCAACTTGGGCGAACCAATGTTATTATACATCGTGGCAACACATCAAGTTGTAAGCGCGGTGCTCATCGTCGAACGAGAAACGGACGGACACAAGTTTCCTCTTCAAAAACCAGTTTACTACGTGTCCACTGTCCTAACTCCATGCAAGTCCCGGTATCCACATTATCAAAAGATAGCATACGCGGTGTTCATGGCATCCCGGAAGCCGCGACACTACTTCCAAGAGTGTTCGATAACAGTAGCCTCCGAAGTACCTCTTAATGACATTATAAATAACCGCGACGCAACGGGCCGGATTGCCAAATGGGCCATCGAGCTCCTCCCATTCGACATAACCTATAAACCACGGCGAGCTATCAAGTCGCAAGTTTTGGCTGACTTCATCACAGAATGGACCTAGGCCGAACTCCCTAAAGAGTACGACGCATACTCCAATTGGATTATGCACTTCGACGGCTCCAAAATGTTGGCCAGCCTGGGGGCTGGCGTCATCCTGACGTCCCCAACCGAAGACACAGTCCAATACGTACTCCAGATAATGTACACGGACTCCAACAACGCAGCCGAATATGAGGCCCTTCTACATGGCCTCCGGATGGCGGTCTTCATGGGCATCAAACGCCTAGAGGTGCGCGGGGATTCGAACCTCGCGATATCCCAAATAAATGGAGACTTCGACGCCAAGGATCCGAAAATGGCGGCTTACCGTAACGCCATCCTGAAAATGTCAGCTCAGTTTGAAGGGCTCGAATTTCACCATATAGCCCGGGATAGTAATCAAGCGGCGGACGTATTGGCACGCATCGGCGCAAAGCGCGATGCCGTCCCTCCCAACATATTCCTGGAACGGCTTTTCAAGCCATCCGTACTATGGGAAGGGGAGTCCCGAAACAACAATCCGGACCCTACCGCACCGCCCGACACCGAACAATCTGACACAATCAGTGGTTCTACCAATGAAATAACACCCTCAACCCACGAAATAATGGCAGTCATTGCCCCATGGACCGAGCCATTCCGAGCCTACTTAACTAGGCAGGAACTTCCCGAGGACCAAAACGAGGCCCGCTGCATAGTACGGCGATCTAAAGCCTATAAGGTCCATGAGGGAGAGCTTTATAAGAAAAGCACAACCGGAGTCCTTCAAAGGTGTATCTCCGAAGAGGAAGGGCGAAATCTTCTGGCTGAAATTCATGCCGGACTTGGTGGGCACCACGCCACAGCCCGGGCCCTTGTAGGCAAGGCCTTCCATACATGATTTTATTGGCCAAAGGCCCGGGCAGATGCTCAGGACTTAGTCCAACGATGCGTCGGTTGCCAGCTCTTTGCTAATCAAAGCCACATGCCACCCACCGCCCTCAAAACTATACCCATCACCGGCCGTCATGTCAGGGGGCTTAACATGGTTGGACCCCTTAAAGGGGGAACCCACAAGCAAAAATACCTATTGGTCATGGTGGATAAATTCACCAAATGGATAGAAGACAAGCCAGTTAAGACAGCCGAATCCGGACCTGTGATAGACTTCATATCAGGGGTAGTACACCATTACGGCATCCCCCATAGCATCATCACTGATAACGGCACGAACTTCACGGCCGACAAGGTTAAACTCTGGTGCAAAAACATGGGCATCAAGCTCGACTATGCTTCAGTCTATCACCCTCAAACTAACGGTCAAGTTGAACGAGCAAACGGTCTAATAATGAGCGACATTAAACCCAGACTAGTGCGGTCCCTCAAGGAATCTAATACGCACTGGGTAGAGGAGCTCGACTCTGTACTCTGGGGGCTGTGGACCATGCCGAATCGTACTACCGGATTCACACCATTTTTTATGGTATACGGCGCAGAGGCAGTTTTGCCCTGCGATATAATTCATGACTCACCTCGCGTCCGCATGTACAAAGAAAGAGAAGCCGAGTTGGATCGGAAGGACAGTTTGGATGCCTTAGAGGAGGAGCGCGACGTGGAAAAAGCTCGTTCCGCATTCTATCAACAGCAGGCTCGAAGATACCAAAGCAGAGAAGTACGGGCCAAAACTTACAACGTTGGCGAACTAGTTCTACGCCTGCCGGACAAGAAAAAGGACAAACTCAAGACCAAATGGGAAGGTCCCTTCATCATCGACAAAGTCCCGACAGGCAGAGCGCACCGTCTGCGAAACGCATTGGATAACCGACTCGAGCCGAACCCATGGAACGCAGCCCGCCTCCGAAGATTCTACGCCTAGTGCCGGACTCTGAGTTCGTCTCCTTCCTCAGTCTACATTTTATATTTTTTGCTGTCTTTTATTTCTCTCTTTCTTCCCCCCTTTTCTTTTTCTCAAAGCCTTTTGAGGCTCCCCAACGCATTGTTCGCACACACTTGACGTGCTACTCGCACTCATTATACCTGGGGGCTTCTTTAACAGAAGCTTATTAATACGGGCTTTATGCCCAACACATGTGTCACATTCCGCATGTACCTTTTATTCACCATTATATGCATCGATATGACTTGAGTTTTGGCCAAGCTGGGTTGCCTGGCTCCTGTGCTTACCCCTACGTTCCCAATTGTTCGGCTAGGAGGTAAAGGGAGCACCTCTGCGATTGTTATCGCTGGTCACCGGATGTGTACCTCGGACCGGTGAAGCCGAAAGCTAGCGTTCTTAAGGGAATATTCAGTCGGTGAACTAAAAGATGATTTCTTACCTATTTATTTATCTGCCCCCAGATGCTTTCCTGCTTTTTTCGCAGTTCGGACATGCACTTTAGGGCATGCCTCCCAGGGAAAGGAACCCCTAACGGAACTATTCTCCCTGGAAGATGTTTCTTACTAACCATGTAATATAACATAACTAGTTGGGCACTTGTCTGATAAAGCACTAATGACCCCTACGCCTGGTCTCCATGCATGCCCCGGTTTTTATATAACCGCGAGGGTATTCGGACACACTCCAGACTGTCGGGTCCCGAGGTTGAAGCGAAAAGGTCTGCAACGACAAACGATCTACAATCCGGCTAGAAGGCATTTTACAGGTCATTTTAAATTACATAGTCAAATTGACTGACTGTATTCCTCTTCAACACCATCTAATAGGCTGTCTAGTTTACAGTCCCGCTGGGAATACTTTGCGGCCAACTCTACTTGGTCATACATTAAGCTCACAGGGATCTCCTTCCTATCGGGCCCCACAGGTCCGACCTCGACCATGTGATTTGGGTCAGCCTTTGTGTACCGCGTCTTCACCATGCCCCAGGCCTCCCTGGCGCCTTGACGGCAGGCCGATATCTTCCATAGACGGAAGCGCCGCCATGTTCCCTGAAGCTTCTCTACAAGCTCTCCAAGACCTTCGGGTAGGGAGACGGACGGCCACAAGGCCTGGGCGACGCTGCTCATCACCTGCCGAACTCGTTCGTGCAGTTGCAGCAGCTCAGGAAGTAGGTCACCCGTTGAACCGGGCATTTCCTCCGCAGGATGACCTGTGAGCATACCTACAGACATATTCCTGTTAATTGACTTCCTTGCCGAACTCTTCTTTTCAAAAGTTCATTCAAGCACTTACTATAAATGCCACGACGAAGCCGTCGATTCTCCTTTACGGAGTCAGATAGCTGGGCCCGAACATCTTTTAGTTCCTCGCCTAGCTGGGTGTTGGCATCTTGGAGTTTATTTTTCTCCTGTTGCACCCTTGTAAGCACCTTCGTGCCGGCCTTTAGCTGGCATAGTAGCTGCTGCTTGTCTGGATCTAGTCCGGCGCCATCTGCAATATTATTGTCAGACCTATACACACGCCGCACTTCACAAACTACTTATCTTTCGAAAGTATATATTACCGGAGGGGGTCTTTGTGGCTCCCCCTGTGGCGGCTAGTGCGGCCTCAAGTTGGGCCTTGCACTCTTGAAGCTCCTGGGATAGGTGGGTATTCTTCTCCGTAAGATCCTGCATAACAAAAGATCCTTAAATCAGTTATTCTAACTATTTTAAGTCTTGGGGGCTATTGGCATATATAACTGTCAAAATTCCTCACCCGAATGTCTTTCACATACTGCTCCATGGCCCTGGCTAGACCATCTTGAGCGACACGGAGGTGCGCATCTCCCGAATTAAAGGCATTCAATGCCTCCGGGGAGAAACATGCGTCACGAAGAACTGTCCGGCGGCGCCTGTGATTCATGGCGCTCTCCACCTCAGATCTGGTGGCGGACAACCTGTCGGCATCCTCCGTTGGAGGAGCACCCGACGCGCGCCTTGCGTTCGCCTCCCCCTCCGGACCTGGTGTTGGAGCCTGGCTGGCGGAGGCTTGATTGGCAAACTCCCCGGACACAGTCTGACGAGCACTCTTTCTCCTGAAAAGATCACGAGCGTTAATATGCCTTCCAGGAATCTTTCCTTGAAACACGGCGACGCGCCATACCATTGCTGCGACGTCTCGATTCGCACCGCACTTCTTTTCCTCCTGCTGGGCCGACCTGCCCCTTGTTGGCCAGCCGCCGCAGGCTCGGCTTCCCGCCTCAAAGGCACCTCCTGCGGAACACCATTAGTATACGGTGATCAGAGATAAGCACGTATGGACAATGGTATCGAGACTTCAGTCACAGTTACCTGGGAAGCCGGAGATATTCCGGGGTAGTCGGTCGTAATGGCGACCAAAGCATTGTCAATGCTAAGCTGGTGGAACACCCCATCGATCAGCTCCACCTTTATATCTGGATCCTCTTCGGAGGCCGGATTGAGGGACCGTTCTGGATCCTCGGGTTGTGGAGCCGGGCTGTGTATATCCTCTACGGCCCGGCGCAGTTCCTGCGTCCAAATCACAAAATAAGACACTTAACTTTGGGAATATGGATCGGATAAACAAGTGTCCGCTTACCCAGCTTCGAGGGTTGTTCATGGAAAATCCATTCAATGGACTGGCACGGAGGAAGTCCTCCTCCTCCCCTTTATACAAGCCGGACAGGATCTTCACCAAATCGGCGACCGATCCCGGCCCCTTGCGGCCATGATGGGTGGCATCATCCTCCCCATTGAAATCCCACATGGGGTGGCCCCTATACTGGAGCGGCTGCACCGCCCGCATGATGCATGTGGCCATGACCCCAATCATGGTCAATCCGGAATGAGCCAATAATCTTATTCGGCCCATCAGGTACAGGACGTCCCTGTCATCCTCCCATTGAGGGCTCCACGGACGCCAACTTAGGCGTTTCTTCAGAGGGGCATTACCAAACTCCGGGAGGCCGATCCGAACTGGATCCGGTAGCGGGGTGTCTTCTATATAAAACCATTCCGAAGGCCAGTCTTCGGACGCCTTCTTCGGGGTTCCGGATAGATATCCGGTCCCGGCGATGCACCATAGTTCGGCTTTGCCCATTTGATATATCGACCCCTCATGAGAACGGGGTACGAGGCAGAATAATCTCTTCCACAGCGCAAAATGGGCCTCGACGCCCAAGAACAGCTCATGCAGAGGGCCACAAAGCCCGCGATGTGCAAAATGGAGGCAAAGCGAAGGTGGTGCAAATGAGGCCATAGAACTCAGAGCCCCGGAGAAACGGATGTATGGGAAATCCGAGTCCTCTTATTAGATAAGGGAAAAAGCATACCCGCTCTCCTTTGGAGGGATTGGGAACGCTCTCCGCCTGCTTTCCGCCCTTGTAGGTGGCGAGTCCGGCTCGCACCGAAACCATAAAGGCTGGGGGAAGAAATTCCTCAGCTTGGAGCGTCACTAACTCGCTATGCGGGACTGAGCACCTCCCCCAATCTCCAGGCTGGGGGCTGGGAGCACGAGAGGAGGAGCCGTGTCAATTGTCCATGATGGAATGGGTCTTTGTCAGAGGCGCTCCGATGAATACTCGAGGTAGGAGGATGGTGTGGTTCGGATCTAGATCCTCATCTCTTTTTATAGGCGGCTCATTTGCGTAGCTAGGGGGGAAAGTGTAAAAATACCCTGGCTTTTCGCATTCCTTCGACACGTGGAAGATGGCCATTATTGGGCGCGGAAGCCAAGGAGCGCGGCATTTATAAGAAGCCGGACACTATTCGACAAGTACATGGAATTTGGAGAAGAACCCGCCTCGCAATGCCGAAGATAATCTATGCACCGGACTCGTCGTCATTGAAGCCTGGTTCGGGGGCTACTGAGGGAGTCCTGGACTAGGGGGTGTCCGGATAGCCGAACTATCACCATCCGCCAGACTCCAAGACTATGAAGATACAAGATTGAAGACTCCGTCCTGTGTCCGGATGGGACTTACCTTGGCGTGGAAGGCAAGCTTGGCGATACGGATATGTAGATCTCCTACCATTGTAACTGACTCTGTGTAACCCTAGCCCTCTCCGGTGTCTATATAAACCGAAGGGTTTAGTCCGTAGGACGAACAACAATCATACCATAGGATAGCTTCTAGGGTTCAGCCTCCTTGATCTCGTGGTAGATCTACTCATGTACTACCCATATCATCAATATTAATCAAGCGGGAGTAGGGTTTTACCTCCACCGGGAGGGCCCGAACCTGGGTAAAAACATTGTGTCCCTCATCTCCTATTACCATCCGCCTAGACGCACAGTTCGGGACCCCCTACCCGAGATCCGCCGGTTTTGACACCGACAATGGCCATGGCCAGCAAGCAGCTGGAATTGTCACCAGAACCCAAAGAGTCAGAGATTGAGGGCTCCTTCAAGCCGGACAAAGAAACAAAGAAGATCCCCTTGGACCCTGAGCACCCGGAGAGGCACGTTGTCATAGGTGCCAACCTTGACAGCAAATAGGAAAGCGAGCTCGTTGATTTCCTCCGTGAGACTTGGGATATCTTTGCATGGTCTCCCAAAGACATGCTGGGTGTTCCGACGGATTTCGCCGAGCACAAGCTACACGTCAGAGCAGAAGCTAAACCAGTCAGACAGCCCCTCCGCCGACTTGCGGAAGAGAAGAGGAGAATTGTTGGTGAAGGGATCATCCACCTGTTGGTAGCCAGCTTCATTATGGAAGTTTTCTTCCCAGAATGGCTTGCCAACCCAGTCCTTGTACTGAAGAACAAGAACAAGTGGCGCATGTCCATTGATTACACCAGTCTTAAGAAAGCCTGCCCCAAGGATCCGTTTGCCTTACCACGGATCGACCAAGTGATAGACTCCACAGTCGGATGCGAGCCGCTGAGCTTCTTGGATGCCTACTCTGGTGTCACGCCCAATATGCGACCCTATCCAAAAGGAACTCGAAGGTCCCACCAAGGATAGACCCGCATATTGAAACACTTTTGCAAGGTGGATATCATTACATCAACATTACATAATAGATGGGGATACATGCAAGAGGCATACAATGCCACACGAATACAACAGTACATCACATACATAAGATCATCATCCGACTACGGATGAAACACAAACAGAAGCTCAAACGACATCCACCCTGCTAGCCCAGGCTGCCGACCTGGAACCTATCCCTTGATCGAAGAAGCAGAAGAAGAACTCAACGCAAACAAACATCGCTCTCGTGTCATGATCAGCGCATAACCTGTACCTGCAACTGTTGTTGTAGTAATCTGTGAGCCACGAGGACTCAGCAATCCCATTACCATGAGTATCAAGACTAGCAAAGCTTAAATGGGAAAGGAAGGGGTAAAGTGGTGAGGTTGCAGCAGTGACTAAGCAAGTATGTTGGCTAACCAACGCAAATAAGAGCGAGAAGAGAGCAAGCGGAACGGTCGTGAAGCTAGCAATGATCAAGAGGTGATCCTAAACTCCTACTTACGTCAAACATAACCCAAAGACCGTGTTCACTTCCCGGACTCCACCGAGAAGACACCATCACGGCTACATACGCGGTTGATGCGTTTTAATTCGGATCTGGTGTCAAGTTATCTACAACCGGACATTAACAAATTCCCATCTGCCACATAACCGCGGGCACAGCTCTCAAAAGTTTATACCCTGCAGGGGTGTCCAAACTTAGCCCATGACAAGCTCTCGCGATCAACAAAGGAATAGACCTTCTCCCAGGAAGACCCGATCAGTCTCGGAATCCCGGTTTACAAGACATTTCGACAATGGTAAAACAAGACCAGCAAAGCCTCCCGCTGTGCCGACAAATCCCGATAGGAGCTGCACATATCTCGTTCTCAGGGCACACCGGATGAGCCAGATGTTGGGTTGGCATAGACCCTGGTTGCCCAGGGGGCGCCAGACATCGCTCGGTTTGGACCAACACTTAGACAAGCATTGGCCCGGGGGGGCTAAAATAAAGATGACCCTTGGGTTAATTACTCGCAAGGGAAAGGTAGGTGGTGGTGAGGCAAATGGTAAAACCAAGGTTGGGCCTTGCTGGACAAGTTTTATTCAAAGCGAACTGTCAGGGGGGTCCCATAAATCACCCGACCACGTAAGGAACGCAAAATCCGGGAATATAACACCGGTATGACGGAAACTAGGGCGGCAAGAGTGGAACAAAACACCAAGCATAAGGCCGAGCCTTCCACCCTTTACCAAATATATAGATGCATTAATAATATAAGAGATATTGTGATATCCCAACCAAAATCTTGTCCACCATGGAGCAAACTTCAACTTCACTTGCAACTAGCAACGCTATAAGAGGGGCTGAGCAAAGCGGTAACATAGCCAAGCAATGGTTCGCTAGGAAGGGTGTCAAAGGTTAGAGGTTCATGGCAATTTGGGAGGCTTGATGAGCAAAAGATAGGTAACGCAGCAAAGCGATAGAACGAAGCAACTAGCATAGCAATGATAGTAGTGAGATCCAGGGTAGCGGTCATCTTGCCTGAAATCCCGCTAGGAAGAAGAACGAGTCCATGAAGAAGATGAAGTCACAAAGACGAACCAAGCGTAGACGAACGAATCCTCACGATCGCAACGAAACAGGAACTATCGAAAAGAAGCACACAACATAGTAAACACACCACACATGAACAAGGCATGATGCACAACAAGCATGATGCATGGCAAAGCTACATGAAGCTACTCATGGCAAGAGATGATACAAACAAGAACAACACATCAAGGCAAGTTTAAATGAGGCCGGGAACAACATATAACAATTCCGGTAAGTCCTCATATGCATATTTCGAAATTGGTCCAGATCTGAATAAACCTTATGTTCAAGTTGTTAAACAGGAAGTTAAGATGCACCAAGATGATCTACACGAAATTCTAGTCAAGTTACATATAAAGTTCATTAGATTCAGCGCTACGGCCTAGAAGATATGAGCAAAACAAGTTAAACATGGCATTGATGCAAAATGCATACAAACATCAAGCAAACACACCAAAACAAGGATGCAACATGATAATATGAAACTACATGCAAAATCAAACAAGTTTCATATAGAGCACACTCAAAACGGAGCAACGGTTCAACACATGCACTCTATACAAGTCATAACAACAATCTGTCCAAAACAGCAACTAGGCATATTGCAAGCATCAAAACAACATGCTAAAGCACCCCAACATAATAACAAAAGGCATGGGCATGAAGTACAGGTAAAGCATAACAAAACATGAACACTAAGCTATCTCCAGAAATCACTAGAACATGCTCCACATGGTAAGATTGCAAATAATAACAGTTTTAGACTTTGCAGAAATAACATCAGGTTGCAATGTTTAGAGCTATCAAACAACATGTTACAGGAACTTATCATGGCAAACAAAGGCATGTCATGAATCTACTAATTTCATAGAACAAAAGTCCCTTACTGACCATGAGCCAAAAAGGCACAGAAAACATGATGGCACCCATGTAAACATGGCAAGTTATATTACAGATCCATACATGGCAGGAACAACAATAAGTAGGCATGTTGATGAGCTTGAACCACTCACCACAGAGCAATACATGGCATGGCAAGGCAACCAACAGTAAGAAGACATGTTTATGAAGCTAAGCATGGCAAGAGCAAGTTCATAGGGTGCATGGATCACTAGCAAACAATCATGGAAACATTGAACTTAATGTTAACAGGCTGACAGCAACATCATTTAGCAACATTGGAGCAAGATAACAACATGCTACAGCAAGCTATAAATGCAACCAAGGGCATGAATGGATAGAGCAAGACATGTATAACAACTCATCCTTAGTGGACATCTCCAAAATAATGCACGAAATGACTTGTAGCAGCAGGTTAACATAGCAACAAAATATAACAGAATCTGTCTAGCAAAACAGCAACAGCAAGTACCCTACTTAACAAGCTTGATGCACTCAGCACACAACTCACAAAAATACATGGATTGCACCTCTGGAAAGATGGCATAGCATAGATCAAAACACATGTAGACATCAACCTCATAGGATGCACACATCAAACATGGCAAAAATGACAAATGAGCAAGTTATAATAGTTTCAGCAGATTAGCAGCAATATGCACTCTTCCAACAGCATTTCGGGCATCCAGATGAGCTCAAATGAAAATGATGCAATGAAATGAAATGAAGTATTCATCGAGACGAACAATTTGACATATTACACGCACAAAACGGAGCTACGAATGCAAAGATACGATGCAATGAACATGGCATGATTATGTCAGGGATTCGGGGACTTAGTGGAATTTATACCTTCGGAAACCGGGACGGAGCCATGCGGGATGGAGGGATCCGGGACGGAGTGGAGGCGTTTGGTTGGTGGTACTGGTGGATCTCGTCCCACCAGGTGGATCCGCCCGCTGCCGCGCTGGAAGCCGAGGCGGCAAGCAAAGGTCGGGCGGCGGCGGTTGGCGAGGCGCGACGGGTCGCGGAGGGCCGGGCCGGCGAGGCACGGCGGGACCGCCGGGAGCGGGAGGTGTGGGCGACGGGCCGGGCTGAGATGGAGGCGGCGAGGTCGGCGGCGATCGGGCGGCGGCGGGCGCGCGCGAGGGACGAGCGCTGGCGGCGGAGGACCTCCGGGCCGGCGCGGCGGGCGGCCGGGCGGTACGACCACCGGCGGGAGGCGGCGAGGATGCCAGCGGCGGCGCGGCGCTTAGTCGGCGGGGCGGACGGCGGCGGAGGCGCTGGCGGGCGGGGAGGCGCGGCGCGCGGGCGCGGGCGAAGCGGGGGGTTGCGGATGGCGGCGCGGCCGGATCGGGCCGGGCGGGCTCAGCTGCTGGCTCGCCAGGCCGCAGCAAGCGGGACGGCGCGGGAGCCACGTGGCACGACGTGAGAGGCTGGGAGCGGCGGCGCGGGGACGGGCAGACATGTCCGGGCGCAGAGGAAGAAACGTCCGGCGGCGCGAGGGGAATTTCTAGGGTTTGGACTGCGGGATTTCGGGGAGGATCACATATATATAGGTAGAGGGAGCTAGGAGAGTCCAAATGGAGCACGGTTTTCGGCCACGCGATCGTGATCGAACGACCGAGAGCATGGAGGGGAGTTAGATGGGCTTTGGGCCACTTTGGAAGGGGTGTTGGGCTGCAAACAAAAGAGGGCTTTAACGGTTACCCGGTTAACCGTTGGAGTATCAAACGACCTCCAAATGGCACGAAACTTGACAGGCGGTCTACCGGTGCTATACCAAGGCCGCTTGGCAAACCTCAGGACATTCCTAGAACGTTTAACACCCGCTCACCACGAGAGACAAAAGGGGAACGCCGGGGGACATAGGAGTGCCGGATCGCAAAACGGACAGCGGGGAAAAGGCTCGGATGCATGAGACGAACACGTATGCAAAAAGAAATGCACATGATGACATGATATGAAATGCATATGATGACAAGGCAAAGTGCAACACGCAAGCAAATGACATGGCAACAACGGCGAATAACTGGCGGACACCTGGAGCATCGAATCCGGAGCGTTACATATGGGTACCATCAGATAAAGTTGAACCCAGCAGACCGCCTTCGTCGCACCATTGGGATCCTTCTGCTTCCTGACCATGACATTCGGCTTGAGAAATGCCGGTGCCACGTTCCAGCGTTGCATGCAGAAGTGTCTCCTCAAGCAGCTCGGCAGAAATGCCCATGTCTATGTAGACGATATTGTGGTGAAGATGGAGAAGCGCGGTACCCTCTTGGAAGATCTCAAGGAAACCTTTGAGAATTTGCGTCGGTTTCAAATCAAGCTCAACACGGAGAAGTGCGTGTTCGGAGTACCAGCCGGCTAGCTCCTTAGCTTCCTGGTCTTAGAGCGCGACATCGAGTGCAACCCTATGAAGATTAAGGCCATCGAGAGGATGGAGAAGCCCACCCGACTAAGAGACGTCCAGAAGTTCACCGGCTGTTTGGCATCCATCAGCCGCTTCATCAGTCGGCTAGGCGAGAAGGCTCTTCCCCTGTACCAGCTCATGAAGAAGACCACTCATTTCGAGTGGAATGACAAGGCGGATGAAGCTTTCCTCCAATTGAAGAAGATTTTAACCACACCGCCTGTCCTGGTGGCTTCAACTGCTAAAGAGCCAATGTACCTCTACATCGCTGCCACCAGCCGGGTGGTCAGCACTATCATAGTAGTGGAGCGCCTAGAGGACGACAAAGCACTGCCGGTCCAGAGGCCTGTGTACTACTTGAGCGAGGTGCTGTCAGCCTCAAAGCAGAACTACCCTCACTACCAGAAGATGTGCTACGGCGTGCACTTTGCCGCCAAGAAGCTGAAGCCGTACTTTCAAGAGCACCCAATCACGGTTGTCTGCACTGCTCCGCTTGCTGACATCATCGGAAGCCGAGATGCATCTGGCCGGGTGGCCAAGTGGGCCATCGAGTTGGTCCCCTACACCATCTTCTACCAGCCCCGCACTGCCATCAAGTCCCAAGCACTGGCTGACTTCCTCGTCGACTGGGCCGAGACCCAGTACCTGCTGCCAGCTCCAGACTCCACTCATTGGCGGATGCACTTCGATGGCTCAAAGGTGCGCACTGGTTTGGGAGCCGGCATAGTCCTCACCTCTTCCAAAGGCGACAAGCTCAGATATACATTGCAAATCCACTTTGCCGCCTCCAACAACATGGTCGAGTATGAGGCGCTCGTACACGGCTCCGGCTGGCCAAAGAACTCGGCATCCACTGGATCCTGTGCTACGGTGACTCAGACTTGGTGGTCCAACAGTCGTCTGGCGACTGGGATGCCAAGGATGCAAACATGGCGAGCTACTGTTTCCTCGTCCAGCAGCTCAGCGGATACTTTGAAGGGTGTGAGTTCCTTCACGTGCCACGGAATGACAATGAGCAAGTTGATGTCCTGGCACAGATCGGCTCCACCTGTCAAGCAATACCAGCCGGCTTCTCCCTTTAGTGCCTCTGCAAGCCGTCAATCAAGCCTTCTCCAGAATCTGAGTCCATCTTTGTGCCGACTCCTCCCGAAGCAGTTGGATCCGACTCGGGGCCTGCAGCAGCCGGCTCGGGGACTTCAGCAGGCGGTGTGGGGACTGCGGCAGTTGCACCCGGCCCGGGGACTTCACAACCCAGCCTGGGGGCTGCAGCAGCCGGCCTAGGGACTTAACCAAGCGGCTCGGGGAGTGTAGTAGTCGCACCCGGAACAGGGACTTCACAACTCGGCCCAGGGGCTGTAGCAGTCGGCCCGGGGACTTAAGTAATGCAACAAGCGGCAATCGATTCCAACCCGCCGCCTCCCAACCCAACCGCCCTCGTACGAGTGGTCGTAGTGGCAGTAGAAGAAATTCAAGCACCTTCATGGGCATTGCCCATCCTCAAGTTTCTGGTAAATAGAGAGCTGCCGACCGATGAGATCTCGGACTGGCAAGTGCAGCGTCGAGCAGGAGCCTACACGATAGTAAACAGAGAGCATGTCAGGTGTAGCATGACTGGAGTCTTCTAGCGCTGCATAGAATCAGAGAAAGACCAAGCAATCCTCAAAGATATCCACCAAGGCGAGTGCGGCCACCACGCGGCCTCCATATTCCTTGTTGCCAAGGCTTTCTGCCATGGTTTCTTCTGGCCGACTGCGTTGGAGGACACCAAGGAATTGGTCAAGCATTGCAAAGGGTGTCAGAAGTTCAGCTCCCAGCAACATCTACCGGCTTCTGCACTCAAGACCATCCCCTGGCTTGGCCCTTTGCCGTCTGGGGGTTGGACATGGTGGGACCATTCAAGACAGCACGCGGCGGCATGACCCATCTGCTCGTCGCCATGGACAAATTCACCAAGTGGATTGAAGCAAAGCCAATCAAGAAGTTGAATGGTCCGATTGCTGTGACCTTCATTGCAGACATCACCACCTGGTACAGAGTACCACACAACATCATCACCGACAATGGCACGAACTTTGCCAAGGGAGCCTTGGCCCGTTTCTGCGCGACGCAGGGCATCCAACTGGACTTAGCGTCTGTTGCCCATCAGCAGTCAAACGGCCAAGTCGAGCTAACAAATGGCCTCATCCTCTCTGGCATCAAGCCCCGACTGGTCGACCCACTAGAGCGGTCGGTCGGCTGCTGGATCGACAAGCTGTCAGCCATCCTCTGGAGCCTCTGCACCACTCCGAAAAAATAAACCGGCTTCACTCCATTTTTCCTCGTGTACGGTGTCGAGGCCGCCATCCCAACTGACATTGAGTTTGACTCACCTTGCGTCACCATGTACACGGAGGCGGAGGCGAAAGAGGCGCGAGAAGACGGCGTCGATCTGCTAGAAGAGGGCCGGCTGTTGGCACTCAGCCGGTCCGCCATCTACCAGCAGAGTCTGCGCCGCTACCATAGTTGGAAGGTCAAGCCAAGATCCTTCCAAGAGGGAGACCTAGTGCTCCGAATGATCCAGCGAACAGCCGGCCAACACAAGCTCTCGACCCCTTGGGAAGGCCCCTTCATCATGAGCAAGGCATTGGGCAACGACTCCTACTACCTCATCGACACGCAGAAGCCCAGAGCATGCAAGAGAGACGATTCGGGCAAGGAATCGGAGCGCCCATGGAACGCAAATCTCCTCCGAAGATTTTACAATTGATTCAGTATGTGCCACGCTACCTTTTGTATTAAGCACTAAGACATCGGGGCCCTCGAGGAGCACTCGGGGGCTACCCTTTTTATCTATATGATAAGTTCTATGCCTATGAATGTGTTATTTCATTATTCTGCTTGAAACCGGGTTCGACCAGTTGGCCCGAGGCTTGCCGCCTTGTCCTATGTAAATGCTACCTGCAGTCGGACAAGTAGTGTGCCGGCACCAAAGCCCTCTCTTGCCACAAGCCGCAGCTCGCAGAGTGACTGTCCAACCGGCAAGAGTTGAAGGCGGGAAATGGTGCCCACACGAAAAATGGCTAAGGACTAAAGCATTTGCATAGGCCGAGTCGGCTCCTCACCTCGCCGACCGGCTGCTGAGCAGCCGGCCGACCGTTTTTTAAGTTAATTCGCTATACTCTACAAATGGCTAAAGTATTTGCCTTCCCAAAACGGCCAAGTTCTTGACCCAACCATAGACCGTGGAGCTGCTGTCCGGCTGGCAAGACGGCAGCCAAGGGAATGTGGCAAAGGAAAAAGGCAAAGGAGAAGGAAAGCAAAACAAGTCGGAAATCGGCAAAGACAAATTTTCACAGCAAAAGGCCCTTGGCCAGCATTCAACGGAGTTTGAATACACCCTCAGTGGGTGGAACTGCGCGAACTTAACAATTTTTGTTCAGGAGGTTACAAAACAAGGAAAGGAAAGATAACTTGGCCGCCTAGGACAGAGGAGCAGCAGCCAGATCGGAGGGGTTGGCGGAGGTAGAGGCTCCGGGTGGTGGAGCAGCCGCCTGGTGGGTCTCGGCCTGGTCAGCATCGGCAGCAGTCGGCTCGCCGACACTCCGTCCGTTGGTCGAGACTTGGTCAGGCTGAGGCCGGTCGTCGTCTCCACCGTCCGGCGCGTCATCTTCACCGTCCTCATCCTCATCCTCCTCGCCTTCATCGCTGGAGGCGATCTCCTCCACTGAGTCCTTGCCGCCTTCTGGGTTCAGCCCGAATCAGTTGGGCGACACCTCGACGCCCGCCTCGTCTAGCTCAGGAAGGAAGACGCTGGTGTCCGTGTACTCGGCAATCGCCGCGGCGCGATGATAGAGCTCGGGCACCATCGCCTCAACCTCTTTGTCGGCTCTGGCACGGAGAGTGGCCAGCTGGTCCAGGTTCAGCCCAGGGTACCACCCTTTGACGAACTCCAAGGCTCGGCGTGCGCCCGCCCGGGCAGAGGAGCCTTTCCATGCCTTCATGCAGCCGATGGCCACCTCCAACCAAATGGACGTCCGGTTGGCGGTGCGCAGAATGGGAGTACCCGGCCAGAGGGCAGAGACCACCTGGGCCCCGGCACACTGAAGACAGCGAAGAGCCTGATGCGCTGGCTGGAGATGAGCCTAGATGGCAAGCATCTGCTCGACAAGGGTCCGAGGGGCGTTGGGTGTGATCGTCGTACCAGCCAGCCTCCGGTCATCACGGTGAGCCTCGACGGCTTGACTGGCGGCAACGGAGTAGCCAGGAAAATGCTCTACATAAGAAGGGAAAAAGAAATGAGAAGTCGGAAGTAGGATTGTATGACAGCTCGGCAAGAAGAAGAAGAAGAACAACAACAACTCACCATCGAGCATATCCTCGATCTCGCCATTGCAGGCCTCTAGGGCCTTCTCCTTCTCAGCCCAGTTCGAGCGCTAAGTCTCGAACTCGGCCTGGAGAGCATCTTCCGCCTCCTTGAGCTTCTGCAGCTCCGCCTGGTGCTCGGTCGCCTGGTCAGCCAGCTGCTTGGCTAGGCAGTTACGCCCTTGTTCCACCCTGCTGCGCTCCTCTTCCTTGGTGCGCAGCGCGGTCTGAGATTCGCCCAGTTGCTACCGTAAGGTGCCGTTGGCTCCTGTAGAAGACAAGAAGAAGCAGGAAGTCAGCAAATCAACAAGGAAAGAAGTAGTTGCTGAAAGATCTGACCCGACTCCTCAGTAGTCGGCCCGAATCTCGGGGCTACACCCCGCGGGTGCACTGGCGCACCCCCGCGAGAATGAAGAATGGAGTGCTTACTCCGGCTGTCGGTTAGCTCGGTGGTCCGCTTGGCCAGCTCCTCGACTTGGGAGTTGTAGGCGGTAGCACGGATGTTGGGGTCATCCTACAACAGAATCAATAGAAGAAAAGAAAGGGTCAGCACTTGGAACTTACCTTTAAGTTCCAGCCGCTTCCAAAGAAAGCGTCCCGAACTCGGGGCTACACTCAGCAGGCCTGCGCGCCCATGGAAGATTGCAAAGATTGGAAGCAAAGCATAAGGAGCATACCCGGACGGCGGCTCGCGACGCCAGGAACGTCTGCATGTAGTTCTGGAGGGCGTTACCTTGGGCCTGGAGCCGGGACCGGACTTCCTGGGCAGCCTTGTTCAAGACGCCCATCCCGCCCCCAGACGTCCACTCCCGCGGGACGGCACTAGTGGCCTCCGCCTCCAGGGCCGACGAGCTCGAGGCTCCGACCTCCTGAGGCCGCGGCGCCGAAGTCGCCTTCACCACGCGCTAACGTGCCGGAGTGCGGGGCACGGGGGTCGCCCCCACCACCAGTTCGCCACTGAGTTGAGGCGCCGGCGGTGCGTTAGGTCGACTGCCCTGGGTCTCGGCAGCCGACGTCTGCTGGGGCACCTCCGGCCTTGGGATGACGGCGTCTCTTCCCTCCCTCTCCATGACCGGCTAGTCGGCGCCAGGATCTCTGGCGCCGGTGGCATGAGCGCAGCTGGACTACCAGCTATGGAGCCTGGCCGCTCGCGGCTGCCCCTGCTTGTACCTTGGTGGCCGCGTCCGCCTGGGCCTTGGTCGCCTCCTCCTCCCGGGCCTTGGCCGTGGCATCGGCCTGAGCCTTGGCCGCCATGTCCGCCTCCTCCTGCGCTGCCTTGGCCGCGTCCGCCTTCGCCTGCTCCACCCTCTCCTTCTCCTCGCACGCCTCCCGTGCGTTCTTCTCTGTCGCCTCCCAGAGGTCGGCAAGCGGGTCTATGCGGTGGGTGTTGGTGGAGCCCTCCATCCCCCCGACGATGGAGGCGGAGGCCGACCGCTCAAGGGAGAGCGGGGCTCTATTCACACAAGACAAGAAGAATACAGAAGGGGTTTGCGAAAAAGACACAGAAAGGACAAAGAAAGATATGCTCTTATGCGGACACCGTCCGTGGCTTCTTTGCGCCCTCTGGAACCAGGCTGCCTTTGTGGCGGCTTCCTCCCACCTGGTCATCGTGGCTGAGCCCTTGGGTTTCTTCGGCCAGCCGCCTTGCAGCTGTGTGCCGGCTCGACGCTTCGGTGCGCCGCCTGGTGCGGGCGGTGCCACTGAGGAGCTCGCCCCCGCCTTGTTAATGACTGGTGGGCGGTGCGGCTCGGCCTCCTCCTCGTCATCATCCGGCCACGTCCCGAGGCCGCCTCCTCCACCAGAGCCGCCTGCCTCGTCGCCACCGCCTATGGCGTCATCTTCCTCCAAAGCGGCCGCTCCCAAGTCAGGGTCGTCCGCGTCACTCACCGCTTGGTCCGGCAGGTACTCCTGGCCTTGCGCCAGGGCATTGGCTGCCGGCTGGGTCGTGAGGAGCTGCGGCACGTCTGGCTGATCAGTCGGCAAAGTAGAACTCGGCAGAAGAAGAAAAGACCAAGGAAAGAAAGGAGATCAGGAGCTTACGGCAGAAGGCGGATGCGCGCGGGAGTACGGCCGCTTGCCGAACTGCCACTCCGACTCCGAGAGCTTGCAGTTCGCGATCTTGTTCACCATGCGGGCCACCTCCATGGCCGGCATCTCCCGGGTGGACAGCCGGCACGGGTCTCGGTGCCCACTCATCTGACTGATCAGATGAGGTCGGCCCGGAAGAGGGAGGACCCGACGCTCCACGAAGGTGGTCAACAAGTCGGAGGCCTTCAGGCCCTCCAAATCTGTCATCACCTTAAGCCTGGCGATGGCGGCGGTGGAGGCGGCCGACAGATGCTTCGGCTTGAAGGTCCAGTTGGTGCGTGGCTCGGCCAGTGGGCCGGCTTCGTAAGCCAGCAGGTTGACGAAGTCCAGCGCCGGGTTGACGTTCTTGACGTAGAAATATGACTTTTGCCACAGCTTGAACAACTGCGTCAAGCTGATGGACGGGAAACGGTTCCCGGCTCCCGGGCGCCGCACCGCGACGAAGGGGCCGCACTGAGCTGCCTCGTCTTTTGTGGAGACGCCAAGTTTGGTATAGAAGAACTCTCCCCACAGCTCGAGAGTGGGGTGAACACCGAGGTAGCCCTCGCACAGCATGACGAAGGCCGACAGCAGCACCACCGTGTTTGATGTGAGGTGGTGCGGCTAGATATGGTAAAACTAGAGGAAGGAGCGGAGGAAGCCACTCGCCGGCAGGCCTAAGCCTCGAAGGAAGTGCGAGCGGAAGATGACGCGCTCGCCTTCCTCCGGCGCCAGCGAGATCTCCTTCGCAGGCGGGACGCGCATCTGGACATAGCCCTCGCCGGGCAACTGCCGCGTGTTGCGGAGGTAGGAGATGTGGTCTTCGATGACATTCGAGCCATCCCAGTCGCCGGCTCGCTCCCGTGCCATGGAAGCTCAGGCTCGATGAGGCGACGGCGCGACGAAGAGACTGGGCTTGGTGACGACGAGCCATAGCAGCACTTCGGCATGGCGCAGGAGTGCGGCAGCGGCAGAGAAGAGAAGAGGAAGAGTAAAGCGAACGAAGAGGAGGGCGCGTGTGCTAGAGCTGCCCCCTCCTCCCCCTACTTATAGCCCTGGGCTGCGAAGCCGAGGGGACGGGGCATGGGGATTGTGGATTAACTGTGCCCACGACCCCACAACCCCGCATTAACCGCGCAGTAACGGCATGGAGTAATCACGCCACGGAATCCCAACCATTCGCCTCGGCCGTAGCGGATCCGCGCGCGTGCCGAGGCCTGGTAGTGGTGGGTCCGGGCTTGTGGTGACGTCCCGTCACGCACGTGGTTGGCGGCGGCCGGCGGGGCGACACGTGGCGCGGCAACGGGCGGCAAGACTAGCACTCGCCGGTCGATCCGACTCCTAGCGATCGATGCGCTTAAGACGGACGGCGAGATCAAATGAAGCACTCGGAGTAGGATGCTGCCGAGGCTCCTTCCTTTCTTCAGCCATGGAGCCTCATCAGCTTCGGGGACTACTGTCGGAGTAATTGGCCATGGGTAGCCTCATCGGCCCCCCATGGCGCTTCAAGACATTGGGGCGGCTATCCCTCAAGATTCAGAGAGCCCAACGCCGCCTCCTAGCGGCCAACTGGTCCAAGCGGCCGGCTGCCAGGAGACGGCAAAGCCCAGCAGGCGATCACGAGGTGGGTTGGCTCCTAGCAGACAGTCCTAGGCATCCTCAAAGTCTGCATCCACATAAATACGATGAGATAGGGTATGGCTACAGCACGCCTCGCCACCCCCAAATCTAGGGCCAAGCATGGCCACAGTGCGTCGTACCAAACGGAGATCTCCCGTCCGGCGCGGCACTGTTGCCACGCTGCCCATGACGTCACCCCTGTCAGAGGGAGTCATGCTCCCATGACGGGCTGTCGGTATGGCCCGCAGGCGGCAGGCCCCACCTAACTGCGAGAGGCTAGAGAGCGGCCATCCCTGGCCAGTCGGCTCAAGGGAGGCCGGTTGATGACCAGGAGGCCCTCCCCCTCCTAGGGATTTGTGCATCATTAACCAGAAGGGACGAGGAGTGGCTACAGTGAACGCCCGCCAGGCGGTGGTACTCTAGCCACGCCTTCCCCGACAAAGCATGCATCATTACCAACATAGCTACAGTGTTGAGCAGCCGACAAGACCCGTGAGCGGCGGGTACGGCCTGTCGGCCGAGTATGAGACAGCCTGCGGGGCCCACCAAGCGGCGGGCCCCATCAACCAGCGGAGAAGCCGGCGACTAGAGACACTGACAGCCAGGTCCTACCCTGACCGGATTACCCTTGTACCCCTGGGGGTAGGCCTATATAAACCCCCCAGGGCACCCATGCAAAGGGTTCGGACCCTAGTTCATCCACACACACATATAGAGAGAGGAAGCTAGGGCTAGCCTTGTCCTTCTTCCCCCTCTAGAGAAACAGCTCAAGGAGCAAGCTTGTAGCCACTGTTGTTGCTTGAGTGATCATGCGGAGACCCCACAGAGCAGGAGTAGGGGTGTTATCTCCTAGGAGAGCCCCAAAGCTGGGTAAGATTCGCCGGCCTGCATGTCTGCGCCTTATCCCATTTCCTGGCACCGGCGACGTATTATTAGCCCCCTCCATGATAATCCATCCTTTGGCATATGTCGCACGACACCCCTGACAGATTGGATGGACTTAATTCACTATCGTGGAAATAAGTTAAAATCAACAGCAAGGTTGTGAAGGAAAGAAATATATTCACTTTCATGGAACGAATCCATGAAAATTGCCAACAAATTGGCAATTGCATTTAAATCCATGGCATCACCAACTGTTTGTAATTCAACATGCAAAGCACGTGCATTTTACTAGTTGTAGTAGTCTATCTAGCAACCAACTGACTAAACATCATGATGTGTCTAGTTACATGTTACACTGTAATCTTTGTACCTTTGTGTTAAGGTAGACTTCGTGTTAACACATCCACATTGGTCGCATTGTGCATGCACAACTTCAGTTCTTCTTTATACAATCGCCCAGCATCATCCGGGTAATATGTCGTGGTTCTTCATACTCGAACAGGTGGTGGGCACACTCTGATAGCAGCTGAACCCGCCTCTATAGTTAGGTCTTCAAAGTTTGCATGCCCGTGATACCTTCACCATTCAGGTGCTTCACCTCAGTCACTAGGAGTCCGACCTCCTCAGACAACTAGGGTACGACCCGTCAAAAGAACATTTTCCACATCACCACCATAGACCGTAGCACACCAACTACCATGCCAGCCACATGGCCATTGCAGCGAGCCAACACCTAAGAGGGGAACCAACTCCTCGGTCGTGACTATTTGAAGGTCCTCGGCCAAATCCGAGGGTAAGCAAAGGGTTCAACTGCCAGATTCTGTCCATTGGATTTTAGATCTTGATGGTAGGTAGGGGCTCCAAAGCGCTCATGTGCTTTAGTTGATTCGAAGTCTTGGGTCTCCGGCGTGGAGACACACAGGAACGGTTTTGATTGTTAGATGAGGCTTCCATCGAACCTTGGCAATCACACGACGGGTTCTGTACGGGCCACCAATGCCGGTGCTAAAATTGACGGATCTCGGGTAGGGGGTCCCAAGTTGGTGATCTTAGAATGATGGTAACATGATTGATAGGGACACGGTATTTACCCGGGTTCGGACCCTCTCAAAGAGGTAAAACCTACGTCCTGCCTTGTTTATATTGATTGTGGATGGGATACAGAGTACAATATAAATCATGGTCCATCCGTGAGCTCTTCTCGCCTCCTCCCGAAGCTTCCAAGGTGTCTTCTGGTCCAAGAAAAATCATCAAAAAGTTTCGTTCCGGTTGGACTCTGTTTGGTATTGATTTTTTGTAGAAGACAAAAACAAGGAAAAAACAACAGCTGGCACTGGGCACTAGCTAGGTTAATAGGTTAGTCCCAAAAATGATATAAAATAGCATAAAAATGCATAAAAAATGAATAATATAATAGCATGGAACAATAAAAAATAATAGATACGCTGGAGACGTATCACAATCATAGGAGAAATGAAGCATATGTATGATTCAAGCTAAGCCGCCGCTGGCAAAGAAAGAAAAACTAAAAAATTGTTGAGTAATAATGCAATGGAAATAGAAATGGAAAAGGAGACAACATCTTTTGCTAAAAGATGTATAAAAGCTTGAAAGTGCGTTATATCGACTAGAGGGGGGGTGAATAGGCGATTTTTACAAATTCGTCACTAAGGAATTTCACAGAGAGGAAATTCCTAAGTCACGAACAACTAGCAGCGGAATAAGTACTCAGAAGTAAACAAAACAGAGCAGAAGGACAAACATCATGATGAAATGAAAACAAGCACAGAGTACAAATAGCGTAAACACATGATAAGCAGGCTGAAAACAAACTAACTGAAGAAATTGAACTAAGGAAATTGAGAAAGTCTCCAGTCAAAGTCTTCGTACAGTAACGATCAGGTACAACAACACAGAATGAGGAAATTGGAAGGGCTGAGGAGATAGAACCAGTTCGTTCAGTGAAGACAGTGATTTGGAAGGCCAAGTCCAACTGCTGTGACAGTCGTATGTCTGGTTGGAGCGGCTAGGTATTTAAACCTGAGGACACACAGTCCTCACCATATTCTCCTTGATCTAAGGTCACACGGACCTCGCCCAATCACTCATGGTAAGTCTTCAGGTGACTTCCAAACCTTCACAAACTCGGTCACTCGGCGATCCACATTTTGAGATGCACAGTCTTCAAAGGTAACAAGCGCCGGATCCACACAGGAACACTCTCTTTAGTGATGCTCAATCACTTTGTGTTTGTAGGTGTTTGGGTTTGGGTTTTCCTCACTTGATGATTTTCGCTCAAAGTCCTCGGAGGATGGGATGCTCTCAATGACAAGTGTCAGTTTCTCTCGGAGCAGCCAACCAGCTAGTGGTTGTAGGGGGCAGATATTTATAGCCTAGGAAGCAGCCTATCATGATGAGGCATAAATGCCCTTCAATGATATGACCGTTAGGTGAGTAGATATTTTGGGACAGCTGGCGCGTAGCACAGCAACGGTCGGAAATTTGAGCTCTCAAATTCCTCAGGGCTATCATGTTCCTCACTTGTAGGCAATCCGCACTGGCGAATTCCTAACTCCTCAGTCAGAACAAATTCCTCAGAGACCAGAAGATCTTCGTCTTTGTCAGTGAAGAATTGACTGAACTGTATGAGATTTCCAATGGCTTCGCTCGAAGGGATTGGTAGGTGTATATGATTTTGAGATGAGCATCACTTGGAAACTTTTCCTTAGTTTTTCCTCGACCCCCTTTAACAGTACGGTGTTTCCTATGACTCAAGAAAGAGAAAACAAAACTACAAAAACAAAAGTCTTCATGCTTCATGTTCCTCGCACGAATATCAAGTCTTCACGGTCACACCAATTTCTTCGCTTTCAAAGTCTTCAGAAAGCCAAACTCTTTAGTTGAATATATTCATTTTTAGGGGTCGACTTTCACTTAAAATTCAAACTCCTCATAGACTTATAGACCTGTGTACACTCAAAAACACATTAGTCCCTTAACCTATAAGTCTTCAATACACTAAAAATCACTAAGGGGCACTAGATGAACTTACAAAGCTACGGACACAGTGTCTTGTCATGTTGATTGATGTTTTACCGTTCACATTGTTATCTTGATTATTGCAGCGCTCTGTTCCTTGCAAACTTAATACCACGAGATGCATGCTGGATAGCGGTTTTGGGGTGGACTATTAATAGTAGATGCAGTTGGAAGAACGGTCTTCTTATCACGGTCGTAATGCCTATATGAGATTATAGTATGAATGATCATAGTCATAAATATAAATATTGCAATTCAATCGCTGCTCAACTATAATTTATTTACCATACTACTTGCTTGTTTCGAGAGACATGCCACTAGTGAATGACCTGTGGTCCCCAGTCTATTCTCCATTACTAAAATCTTCATCACAATTGCTACTTATACTTTGTCGTGTCACATTGCTATCAACTGATTCAAAGGATAAGAGAAAGGACTTGTTGAACTAGCTTCCAAGATCGATGACCAAAGATGAAGCAGCTCGGAAGAACCGAGGAGCGTCCTCGACTTGAATACCGGTTCAGGGGCTACTGACCGTGTCTTGGATTAGAGGTGCTCACCACATCATCTCCCGGCTAGGAGGACTAGGCCGAGGACCCTAAGATGATTCAGTAGTGGGCCTAACTCGTCGACCCAGGAGCGCTACGAAGGGATGTTTTGAAGGAAATATGCCCTAGAGGCAATAATAAAGTTATTATTTATTTCCTTATTTCATGATAAATGTTTATTATTCATGCTAGAATTGTATTAACCGGAAACATAATACATGTGTGAATACATAGACAAACATAATGTCACTAGTATGCCTCTACTTGACTAGTTTGTTTAATCAAAGATGGTTAAGTTTCCTAGCCATAGACATGAGTTGTCATTTGATTAACTGGATCACATCATTAGAGAATGATGTGATTGACTTGACCCATTCCGTTAGCTTAGCACTTGATCGTTTAGTATGTTGCTATTGCTTTCTTCATGACTTACACATGTTCCTACAACTATGAGATTATGCAACTCCCGTTTACCGGAGAAACACTTTGTGTGCTACCAAATGTCACAATGTAACTAGGTGATTATAAAGGAGCTCTACAAGTGTCTCCGAAGGTACATGTTGAGTTGGCGTATTTCGATATTAGGATTTGTCATTCCGATTGTCGGAGAGGTATCTCTGGGCCCTCTCGGTAATGCACATCACTATAAGCCTTGCAAGCAATGTGACTAATGAGTTAGTTGCAGGATGATGCATTACATAACGAGTAAAGAGACTTGCCAGTAACGAGATTGAACTAGGTATTGAGATACCGACGATCGAATCTAGGGCAAGTAACATACCGATGACAAAGGGAACAATGTATGTTGTTTTGCGGTTTGACCGATAAAGATCTTCTTAGAATATGTGGGAGCCAATATGAGCATCCAGGTTCCCCTATTGCTTATTGACCGGAGATGTGTCTCGGTCATGTCTACATTGTTCTCGAACCCGTAGGGTCCGCATGCTTAAGGTTTCGATGACAGTTATATTATGAATTTATGAGTTTTGATGTACTGAAGGAGTTCGGAGTCTCGGATTAAATCGGTGACATGACAAGGAGTCTCGAAATGGTCAAGACGTAAAGATCGATATATTGGACGACTATATTTGGACATCGAAAATGTTCCGAGTGATTCAGGTATTTTTCGGAGTACCGAAGAGTTACGGGAATTCGTGTTGGGCCTTAATGGGCCATACGGGAAAAGAGAGAAAGGCCCCAAAGGGTGGCCGCACCCTTCCCCATGGACTAATCCGAATTGGACTAGGGAGGGGGGCGCCCCCTTCCTTCCTTCTCCTTCTCCCTTCCCTTTCCTTCTCTCCTACTCCTTCTACTTGGAAGGGCTCCTAGTTCTACTAGGAAAGGGGGAATCCTACTCCCGGTGGGAGTAGGACTCCCCAGTATGCTCCATAGAGAGGGCCGGCCCTCCCCTCCTCCACTCCTTTATATATGGGGAGGGGGGCACCCCTTGGAGACACAACAATTGATCTCTTGATCTCTCAGCCGTGTGCGGTGCCCCCCTTCACCATAGTACTCCTCGATAATATTGTAGCAAAGCTTAGGCGAAGCTCTGCGATGGTAGAACATCAAGATCGTCCACCACGCCGTCGGTCGACGAACTCTCCCTCGACACTTACCGGATTGGAGTTCGAGGGATGTCATCGAGCTGAACGTGTGCTAGAACTCGGAGGTGCCGTAGTTTTGGTGCTTGATCGGTCGGGCCGTGAAGACGTACGACTACATCAACCGCATTGTCCTAACGCTTCCGCTTTGGTGTACAAGGGTACATGGACACACTCTCCCCTCTCGTTGCTATGCATGACCATGATCTTGCGTGTGCATAGGAAAATGTTGAAATTACTACGTTCCCCAACAGTGGTATCAGAGCCTGGTTTTATGCGTAGATGTTATATGCACGAGTAGAACACAAGTGAGTTGTGGGCGATACAAGTCATACTGCTTACCAGCATGTCATACTTTAGTTCGGCGGTATTGTTGGATGCAGCGGCCCTGACCGACATTACGCGTACGCTTACGCGAGACTGGTTCTACCGACGTGCTTTACACACAGGTGGCTGGCGGGTGTCTGTTTCTCCAACTTTAGTTGAACCGAGTGTGGCTACACCCGGTCCTTGCGAAGGTTAAAACATCACTAACTTGACGAACTATCATTGTGGTTTTGATGCGTAGGTAAGAACGGTTCTTGCTCAGCCGTAGCAGCCACGTAAAATTGCAACAACAAATAGAGGACGTCTAACTTGTTTTTGCAGGGCATGTTGTGATGTGATATGATCAAGACGTGATGCTATATTTTATTGTATGAGATGATCATGTTTTGTAACCGAAGTTATCGGCAATCGGCGAGAGCCATATGGTTGTCGCTTTATTGTATGAAATGCAAACGTCCTGTAATTGCTTTACTTTATCACTAAGCAGTAGCGATAGTCGTAGAAACAATAGATGGCGTAAATGACAACGATGCTACGATGAAGATCAAGGTGTCGCGCCGGTGATGATGGTGATCACGACGGTGCTTCGGAGATGGAGATCACAAGCACAAGATGATGATGGCCATATCATATCACTTATATTGATTGCATGTGATGTTTATCCTTTATGCATCTTATTTTGCTTTGATTGGCGGTAGCATTATAAGATGGTCTCTCACTAATTATCAAGAAGTGTTCTCCCTGAGTATACATCGTTATAAAGTTCTTCATCTTTGAGACACCACGTGATGATCGGGTGTGATAGGCTCTACGCTCAAATACAACGGGTGCAAAACAGTTGCACACGCGAATACTCGAGTTAAACTTGACGAGCCTAGCATATACGATATGGCCTCGGAACACGGAGACCGAAGGTCGAGCGTGAATCATATAGTAGATATGATCAACATAGTGATGTTCACCATTGAAAACTACTCCATCTCACGTGATGATCGGACATGTTTTAGTTGATTTGGATCACGTGATCACTTAGATGACTAGAGAGATGTCTGTCTAAGTGGGAGTTCTTAAGTAATATGATTAATTGAACTTAAATTTATCATGAACTTAGTCCCGTAGTATTTTGCAAATTATGTTGTAGATCAATAGCTCGCGTTGTTGCTTTCATATGTTTATTTTGATATGTTCCTAGACAAAATTGTGTTGAAAGATGTTAGTAGCAATGATGCGGATTGGATCCGTGATCCGAGGTTTATCCTCATTGCTTGCACGTAAGAATTATGTCCTTAATGCACCGCTAGGTGACGGACCTATTGCGAGAGCGTATGCGACGCGTTATGAACGTTTGGCTAGCTCAATATGATGACTACTTGATAGTTTAGTGCACCATGCTTAAAACGGCTTAGAATTGGGACTTCAAAGATGTTTTGAACGTCATGGATCATATGAGATGTTCCAGGAATTGAAGTTAATATTTCAAGCAAATACCCGAGTTGAGAGATATGAAGTCTCCAACAAGTTCTATAGCTAAAAGATGGAGGAGAATCGCTCAACTAGTGAGCATGTGCTCAGATTGTCTGGGTACTACAATCGCTTGAATCAAGTGGGAGTTAATCTTCCAGATAAGATAGTGATTGACATCATTCTCTAGTCACCATCACCAAGTTACTAGAACGCCGTGATGAACTATAGTATGCAAGGGATGACGAAAACGATTCCCGAGCTTTTCGTGATGTTGAAATCGACGAAGGTAGAAATCAAGAAAGAGCATCAAGTGTTGATGATTGAAAAGACCACTGGTTTCAAGAGAAGGGCAAAGGGAAAGAAAGGGAACTTCAAGTAGAATGACAAGCAAGTTGTCACTCCTGCGAAGAAGCCCAAAGCTGGACCAAAGCTTGAAACTGAGTGCTTACACTGCAAAGGAAATGGCCACTGGAAGTGTTAATGCCCTGAATATTTGGTGGATAAGAAGGATGGCAAAGTGAACAAGGGTATATTTGATATACAGGTTATTGATGTGTGCCTTACTAGTGTTTATAGTAGCCCCTGAGTATTTGATACTTGTTCGGTTGCTAAGATTAGTAACTCGAATAGGAGTTACATAATAAACAGAGACTAGTTGAGGGGAAGTGACGATGAGTGTTGGAAGTAGTTCCAAGATTGATATGATCATCATCACACACTCCCTATACTTTCGGGATTAGTGTTAAACCTAAATAAATGTTATTTGGCGTTTGCATTGAGCATGAATATGATTTGATCATGTTTATTGCAATACGGTTATTCATTTAAAGTCAGAGAATAATTGTTGTTCTATTTACATGAATAAAACCTTCAATGGTCATACACCCAATGACAATAGTTTGTTGGATCTCGATCGTAGTGATACACATATTCATAATGTTGATGCCAAAAGATGCAAAGTTAATAATGATAGTGCAACTTATTTGTGGCACTGCTGTTTGGGTCATATCGGTGTAAAGCGCATGAAGAAACTCCATAAAAGATGGATTTTCGGAATCACTTGGTTATGAATCATTTGATACTTGCGAACCATGCCTTTTTGGCAAGATGACGAAAACTCCATTCTCCGGAACAATGGAACGAGCTACTAACTTGTTGGAAATAATACATATCAATGTATGCGGTCCAATGAGTGTTGATGCTCGTGGCGGGTATCGTTATTTTCTGACCTTCATAGATGATTTGAGAAGATATGCGTATATGTACTTAATGAAGCACAAGTCTGAAACATTTGAAAAGTTCAAAGAATTTTAGAGTGAAGTGGAGAATCATCGTAACAAGAAAATAAAGTTTCTACAATCTGATCGTAGAGAAGAATATTTGAGCTACGAGTTTGGCCTTCATTTTAAACAATGTGGAATAGTTTCACAGTTCACGCCACATGGAACACCACAGCGTAATGGTGTGTCCGAACGTCGTAACCACACTTTATTGGATATGGTGCGATCTATGATGTATCTTACCGATTTACCATTATCGTTTTGGGGTTATGCATTAGAGATAGTTGCATTCACTTTAAATAGGGCACCATCTAAATCCGTTGAGACGACACCGTATGAACTATGGTTTAGCAGTAAACCTAAGCTGTCATTTCTTAAAGTTTGGAGTTGCGATGCTTATGTGAAAAGGGTTTCAACCTGATAAGCTCGAACCCAAATCGGAGAAAGTGCGTCTTCATAGAATACCCAAAGGAAATGGTTGGGTACACCTTCTATCACAGATCCGAAGGCAAAACATTCATTGCTAAGAATGGATCCTTTCTAGAGAAGGAGTTTCTCTCGAAAGAAGTGAGTGGGAGGAAGGTAGAGCTTGATAAGGTAATTTGTACCTTCTCATGAATTGGAAAGTAGTTCATCACAGAAATCAGTTCTAGTGATTCCTACACCAATTAGTGAGGAAGCTAATGATGATGATCATGAAACTTCAAATCAAGTTGCTACAGAACCTTGTAGGTCTTCCAGAGTACGGTCCGCACCAGAGTGGTATGGTTATCCTATTCTAGAAGTCATGTTACTAGACCATGATAAACCTACGAACTATGAGGAAGCAATGATGAGCCCAGATTCCGCAATATGGTTTGAGGCCATGAAATCTAAGATGGGATCCATGTATGAGAACAAAGTGTGGACTTTGGTGGACTTGCCTGATGATCGGCAAACCATAAAAAATAAATGGATCTTCAAGAGGAAGACGGACGCTGATAGTAGTGTTACTATCTACAAAGCTCGACTTGTCACAAAAGGTTTTTCGACAAGTTCAAGGTGTTGAATATGATGAGATTTTCTCACTCGTATCGATGCCTAAAGTCTGTCCGAATCATGTTAGCAATTGCCACATTTTATGAAATCTGGCAAAAGGATGTCAAAACTGCATTCCGTAATGGATTTATTAAAAAAGAGTTGTATATGATGCAACCAGAAGGTTTTGTCAATCCTAAAGGTGCTAACAAATTGTGCAAGCTCTAGCGATCCATCTATGGACCGTGCAAGCATCTCGGAGTTGGAATATAGGCTTTGATGAGTTGATCAAAGCATATGGTTTTATCTGCACTTCCGGAGAAGCTCAGATTTACAAGAAAGTGAGTGGGAGCTCAGAGCATTTCCGATATTATATGTGGACGACATATTGTTGATTGGAAATGATATAGAATTTTGGATAGCATAAAAGCATACTTGAATAAAAGTTTTCAATGAAAGACCTCGGTGAAGCTGCTTACACATTGAGCATCAAGATCTATAGAGATAGATCAAGACGCTTGATAAGATTTTCAATGAGTGCTTACCTTGATAAGTTTTTTGAAGTAGTTCAAAATGGAACAGTCAAAGAAGGAGTTCTCGCCTGTGTTGCAAGGTGTGAAGTTGAGTAAGACTCAAAACCCGACCATGGCAGAAAATAGAAAGAGAATGAAAAGTCATTCCCTATGCTTCAGTCATAGGTTCTATAAAGTATGCTATGCTGTGTACCAAACCCATCACATACTTTGTTCTGAGTTTGGCAAGGGAGTACAATTTTGATCTAAGAGTAGATCACTGAACAACGGTCAAGAATATCCTTAGTGAGGACTAAGGAAATATTTCTCGATTATGGAGGTGATAAAAGAGCCTGTCGTAAAGAGTTACATCGGTGCAAGCTTTTACACCGATCCAGATGACTATAAGTCTCAATCTGGATACATATTGAAAGTGGGAGCAATTAGCTAGAGTAGCTCCGTGCAGAGCATTGTAGACATAGAATATTTGCAATATACATACGGCCCTGAATGTGACAAACCCGTTGACTAAACTTCTCTCACGAGCAAAACATGATCACACCTTAGTACTCTTTGGGTGTTAATCACATAGCAATGTGAAACTAGATTATTGACTCTAGTAAACCCTTTGGGTGTTGGTCACATGACGATGTGAACTATGGGTGTTAATCATATACAGATATGAATATTGGTGTTGAATCACATGGCGATGTGAACTAGATTATTGACTCTAGTGCAAGTGGGAGACTGAAGGAAATATGCCTAGAGGTAATAATAAAGTTATTATTTATTTCCTTATTTCATGATAAATGTTTATTATTCATGCTAGAATTGTATTAACCGGAAACATAATACATGTGTGAATACATAGACAAACATAATGTCACTAGTATGCCTCTACTTGACTAGCTCGTTGAATCAAAGATGGTTAAGTTTCCTAGCCATAGACATGAGTTGTCATTTGATTAACTGGATCACATCATTAGAGAATGATGTGATTGACTTGACCCATTCCGTTAGCTTAGCACTTGATCGTTTAGTATGTTGCTATTGCTTTCTTCATGACTTATACATGTTCCTACAACTATGAGATTATGCAACTCCGTTTACGGAGGAACACTTTGTGTGCTACCAAACGTCACAATGTAACGGGTGATTATAAAGGAGCTCTCTGGTGTCTCCGAAGGTACATGTTGAGTTGGCGTATTTTGAGATTAGGATTTGTCACTCGATTGTCTGGAGAGGTATCTCTGGGCCCTCTCGGTAATGCACATCAATATAAGCCTTGCAAGCAATGTGACTAATGAGTTAGTTGCGAGATGATGCATTACATAACGAGTAAAGAGATTTGCCGTGAACGAGATTGAACTAGGTATTGAGATACCGACTATCGGTCGATCTCTGCAAAGTAACATACCGATGACAAAGGAACAACGTATGTTGTTATGCGGTTTAACCGATAAAGATCTTCGTAGAATATGTGGGAGCCAATATGAGCATCCAGGTTCCGTTATTGGTTATTGACTAGAGATGTGTCTCGGTCATGTCTACATTGTTCTCGAACCCGTAGGGTCCGCACGCTTAAGGTTTCGATGACAGTTATATTATGAGTTTATGAGTTTTGATGTACCGAAGGAGTTCGGAGTACCGGATGAAATCAGGGACATGACTAGGAGTCTCGAAATGGTCAAGACGTAAAGATCGATATATTGGACGACTATATTCGGACATCGGAAAGGTTTCGAGTGATTCGGGTATTTTTCGGAGTACCGGAGAGTTACTGGAATTCGTATTGGGCCTTAATGGGCCATACGGGAAAGGAGAGAAAGGCCCCAAAGGGTGGCCGCACCCTCCCCATGGACTAGTCCGAATTGGACTAAGGAGGGGCCCCTTCCTTCCTTCTCCTTCTCCTTCCCTTTCCTTCTCTCCTACTCCTTCTACTTGGAAGGGCTCCTAGTTCTACTAGGAAAGGGGAATCCTACTCCCTGGGAGTAGGACTCCCTAGGGCGCGCATAGAGAGAGGCCGACCCTCCCTCCTCCACTCCTTTATATACGGGGAGGGGACACCCTTGGAGACACAACAATTGATCTCTTGATCTCTTAGCCGTGTCTGGTGCCCCCTCCACCATAGTCCTCCTCGATAATATTGTAGCAAAGCTTAGGCGAAGCCTGCGACAGAGAACATCAAGATCGTCACCACACCGTCAGGTCGACGGAACTCTCCCTCGACACTCTACCGGATCGGAGTTCGAGGGATGTCATCGAGTGAACGTGTGCTAGAACTCGGAGGTGTCGTAGTTTCGGTGCTTGATCGGTCGGGCCGTGAAGACGTACGACTACATCAACCGCGTTGTTCTAACGCTTCCGCTTTCGGTCTACGAGGGTACATGGACACACTCTCCCCTCTCGTTGCTATGCATCACCATGATCTTGCGTGTGCGTAGGAAAATATTGAAATTACTACGTTCCCCAACATGTTTCCAAAGACTTGGCACCTACTCCAAGATTTAGAAGTCGTCTACATCATGATTACCTTATATGTAACCAACCTATGTGTAAACCCTACACACCCCTAGTATCTATACAAGCCAAGGGGCAAGATTCATAGATGACACACAAGGATCTCACGGTAGATCAACCTGTAATCTCTAATCCGTCAAACAATACAATCAAAGCAAGACGTAGGGTATTATCTCTTTGAGAGGGCCCGGACCTGCGTAAATCCCTATCTTCTGTTAACATCACACGGAAGCTACCTTCTCGGGATCCCCTACCCGAGATCTGCTGGATCTGACTCCATCAACCTCCTCATCCCACTCGCTGCTGCCGCATCCACTGGTGCCCCACCGCCATCATTGGTTCCGCTTCTTGCCGTCGACGATGTAAATAGCGGCCCGCACCCTACCCAGGGTCGTCGCCACCCATCGGCACACTGTCTCCACCTCCGCAGTCACCGTTGGAAGACGTGGGGTTCACCAGCCAAGACTCGTTCATGCCCGCCCACAAGGTGTTCGACCATTTGCCCGGCCGAGACTCGTCCACGCCCACTGTCGTCTAGCAAGGTACAAATTCACATCACTCGAAAGGATCATGGCAGATACCTCAGACAATTTTTTTTACAATAACTTCATATGTTCATCATTGTCTGAAGAATAGTATGGTGATGATTGTGATGTTGTGGTTGCTACACTTCTCATGGATGAACACATTGCAAGGCGGCGTCCATTGTTCAGTGGATCGATACCGGGCCAAGTTCCTGGGTTGAATCATAATAGAGAAAACATCCATGCCCTACTCTTCAATTATTATTTCAATCAGACAAAACAACTATTCCCTACCAAGCTTTTTCGGCTATTCCCTACCAAGCTTTTTCGGCGATGCTTCTGGATGGGGAGACGATTGTACAATCGTATTTGGCAGGGAGTGATGGGTTATGATTATTACTTCAATTGCAAGTATGATGCTCTTGGAAGGGTTGGCTTGACCTCTTATCGGAAATGCACTGTAGTTGTTTTGATGCTTGCATACGGAGTTCCCGATGATCTAGTTGATGAGTACGTAAGCATGCGTGATTCCACATGCCTTGAGTCATTGTACATGTTTATGATTAAAGTGTTTGGCCTGGAGTACTTGAGAGAACCAAATGTTGAGTATACAACCCGATTGTTATTGATCAAAGCTTCTAGAGGCTTTCCGGTGATGCTTGGAAGCATAAAGTGTATGCACTGGGAGAGGAAGACTATCCATTTGCTTGGCAGGGGCAATATAAGGGACATGTTGATGGTTGCACTCATGTTCATACTTGAAGTTGCGGCATTACAAGATCACTAGATTTGGCACTCATTTTTTTGGCATGGCAGTTTCTCACAATCACATCAACGTGCTTCAGCGCTCAATGGTGTTCCCGAGGATTTCAAAAGGCAATTCCCCAGAGGTCAACTATGAGATCAATGGCCACCAATACAACAAGGGATACTACCTAGCTGAAGGTATCTATCCTCCGTCGGCCCGTCATGCTGTCGGGCGCGAGACGAGCTCGGTCTTGCTGAAGGGCGCGAGACGAGCTCGGTCCTGCTGCCGGGCGTGAGACGAGTGATGGAACGCAACTGTGAGAGGGCCAACCCTTCGATGAAGGTAGCGCCCGAACGACGATGAGAGGAATCGGAGGTCGACAAGGGCACTCACCGACCGGCCAACGCCAAAGAAGTCCAGCCGCCGCCGTGAAACGACCCAGACCACCGCCATGAGCCACCACGCCGTGGCAGCCCACATCGACGCCAGGACCCCGAGGGGCAGCCCCGGGCCATCCTGCAGCAGGAACGCCACCACCCTTGCCGCCAAAGGTCACCGCACGCAAGGGTCGGCTGAAGCCCACACCGCCGCCACCAGCACGAACCATCACCACCACCCTTGCAACGCCACCCGCTGTCGCACCGCCGGACGTAGGCAACTGCCGCGCAAGCCACAGCTGCCCCGCCGCCAGTGCCGCCCGCCACCACCTCGCCGGGCCTGCGCCGCCATGCCAGATCCGCGATGGATCTGCACCGCAAGCATGAGACGGCCACCCACCTCGCACCTAGACCGAAGGCCAAGCCGCGACCCTGCTGCAGCGACCCATGATGGGCCGCCACCACCTCCTCGCGCCGCCCGCAGATCCCCAACCACCAAAGCCGCCACCACACTAGATCTGCAGGACGCGTCGCCGCCACGCAACCTCCACAACCGCGCCGTCGTCGTTGAGTCCTGGCCGGGCCGCCACGTCCCGCGCTGCGCGCCCCGGCAGAGGAGGAAGAAGGCCCCGCCACCTGCCATCACAAGGGGATTTGCCCCTAGAAGTGCCTGCTGGCGGCGGGAGGAGAGCCGGGGCGGCGGATCCACCCGAGCCGCCCGCGGGGCACGACATGTGGGAGAGTCGGGCCGAATGGCCTCTTCCAGCTGTATACATTAGCGCCCACTTGACAAACAAGTGTGGACGTTCTACTCGCCAATGATTCAACAACATATTAACAGAAAAGACACATTTGAGCTGACAAGGTTTAAGATACCAGGGCGATGAAATTGCAGGACGGGACAGGCTCTGGTCGGAAATTTGTATACAGCTGAAAGCCTGAAACTACAGCCTCTAGTGCGCAAAGCTTTGACCGAGGGGTGAGGGCGCAGCTTTGTCTCCAGAGGTCTTTCACCTGACCGTAGGATAGCCTTCGCCTGTTGAGGCTTGCAGCGGTTGAACCTTCAGTTTCGTCGGACCTGAATTTCTACTCCGAAAATGAACCACCATATCTGCATCTCTGACTTTCTTATGGGCTCAAATGAGATTGTGAGAACGACAACCACAACTCTGCTCAAAGACAACCAGTAATGTATTTCCCAACACACCCTGAACTTGCTTTTACAGATTATTACAATTCCTCTACTATCATTAACTCAACTAGTAATGATGTATTTCACAGCTCCTGAATCACTGCTATGATTACCACGCCATCCAAGTGCAGTATCAGGATCAGTCATGCAAACCATACCTGCTAGTTTACTGAAACTGAAATTATCAGGGAACTCGTGAACCATCCCCACTCGCTTGCATACTGCAGGTCAGATTTCCATTACCTACAATACCACTGCATTTTCTAGGGAAGCAGTTACCCACAACAACTGAACTACATCTTTTCTAGAGAATTGTGGTACACTCACTTCCCTCTGGGAACGTAAGTAAAACAGACCTTGTACAGCTAGGAATCAGAAAGTTCCTGGAGGACAGTCTGACTGACTACAAATTACACTTGACCAGATTTTTCATAGCAAAGGATGCATTCCAAAGCTTGCCACCACATTGTGTGAAGATTCGGTATTCGACTAGACAGTCTGCAATTTCTACTCACTTCATTCACTGCTACTCAATGTAAAATATTAGGAGACCATGACAGTTCTAATGCAAACGCTACAGAGGAGCTAACTGCAGTCCCCTCCACATTTTCTCATCCGGGCTTGGGACCGGCAAAGGCAGTGTTAAACTACTCCTACTTAAACACAAAAAACAGCAAACGCTACAAACAGTTATATTCAGCCAAGCATACAAGTCACGCAATCAACCAAAGGCAGCATTGGCACGACACACAATTGGCAGCGGAACAAACAAAGAATGACATAAATTCCAAAACCTGAATGAGAGTGAGCGTGATTCAAATCTTGGACAGAGAAAACTTTCGTCGTTTTATGCCATTACAGGGTCAGAGGACCGTAAGATGTGTATAAAATGTGTGAACAGATGCTTCCTAAGATGTGTAAGATGTGTGAACAGATGCTTCCGTGTCTTCAATGTACTATGAAACAGAATGGGTGGCATGTGTATAAGTTTTTAGTTACTCGGCAGGAATCATCAAATTAGTATTTTTGCTAGTTGCCATCTAATTAAAACTAGGAAGTTCCCAGAGAACCGAGAATATGTAATTGAATCCAGATCAAATTAGCAGTTTGTCGTGAAGAGATCACAGTAGCCATTAGAGGACCGTAAGACGTGGGGGCACTTTGTGTCTTTAAATCCAGGATGAATAAAGTACGAAACAAACTGCCATATGTTGAAAGTAATCAGCAGGAATACAGTTGAACAAAATTAGCCAGACTGTTCTACTAGTTGTGAAATTAAAACAAGGGAGTTCCCCAGCAAACCGAGAGATGCATTGAAGAATCCAGATCCCACTGGAGAAGCACCAGCGAGAAGAACATCACTTCTGAAAATCAACTCCATACCAACAAACCAGAATCATATTCAGTGGAGTTGACACTAATCAAAGACATGCGTAGAGTGTTCAGGGCGAAATATTCGTTCAAGCTTCCAGTTACCTTCAGCTCTCCATTGTTTTAGTATATAGCAACAGGAGGCCACTACTGTTAAACCAACACAAGTGAGTGGTAGGATCTTTCTTGTATCATTGAAGTTAATAAAATATGATTTTATGTCATACGTGCAATCATGGACAATAGTATGTAGAATGGTAAACCCACAAAACCAAGTGTAATCAATTCATATATGTATGAACATTTTTACTGCATTCAGAGCTCATGTACATGCAATCTTTACTTCCTATTATAGGCGATAGATTTGCAAGTTGAAAGCAACCAAATATCAAATGCCAACTTCCTGAAACAGTATGGTAACCAGGTAATTAATAGCCAAATCAAACTTTGATAATCTGCTATACAATCTGAGTACGAACTGATATTTCCATTTTGGACCCTTGTTTGAGACTTCTAGCATTTTCTTGATTCGAGCAAAGAGATCATATTCCATGCAAACCACATGCAAGTTGAAGAAGATACCGGCGCAACAAAAACCAAGTAAGATGCTTCAGGACAGTTGAAAGAATCAGATGCACACACTACCAACTCCAAGCTGCACCAAAGATATGAGGCCACTGAATGCAAGTCAAATTGGAAACTACCACAAAGACCAAATCATTATGCTTCAGGATCACTAATCAGAGGTCAGAACCATCAGGGAAGTCCATTTGATTCAAAAAGGGCCCGCGCTAACTGACTATCCGACTCTACAATCTTGCAATAAAACCTCCAACAATGCAAATCAATGAACGGCCCAAATATAATCAGCATACTTAAAAGTTTCTTCAAGGAAAGTCAGACCATAGTGAAATCTGGTAAGTCAGTCGAAACAAGCATGGAGTCCAGGTGTAAGTTTTTGTGGTTGAAGAAGATTCCGAACTTAGATCCCAAACAGCCATCAGACAAACATAAATTGAAGAACTTAATGTATAGCCACTCAAATCTGACATCACCAAGCACAGATGAGGAATCCAGTAAACCAATGTGACCAACATGGGAAACTGACCTGCCTCGAGTCCCCTTCACCATACGTTCACACACCACATGGAGCTTCACTTCCAGACCAGATCGAAATCCAGTCCTGCAAGCCAAATTGTAGAGGCGGCGACAACAAATGAAACAACAGACCGTCTACTATACACTGACCACGCACAAGACCAAGAGAACACAGGGATCAAGAAGCATGGAGAGCTAGTCATTGCCCACATGGCCTGGGCTAGAGAAAAATCTGCAACCATAGGAAGGGCAGGGCAAAAACCTATATCAGAGAGATGGCCAAGTAACTAAATGAAATTTAGAAAAATAAGAAGGTAAGAGTCTATTTCGGTTATAGGATGTGCCATTAGTTGATTATCCTTATATTCGTGCTGCACATGAATCTGTATTTAAAATATTGCCTAGTAAGATAATTTATAGGTTATGTAAGTTACAATGAATTGAAACGACACTAGTAGATTTAGAAGATCAGTCGACGGATTCATAATAAGGTTGGACAGGAGTTCGTCAACTACAACCTGCCGCAAGCAAGAGGCCGTTTCTATAAAAAATTGTTAGGGGAAATGCTGCTTATAAATAGCTAAAGCATGGATGATGAGTGGGAACAAGTAAAGCCTGTCTAGGGTCAGGTATGGATGATGGAGGACAACACCGCCGGTTCCAAACTGCAGTTATATCCTTTCCAAGTCAGTATCTGCAAGAGCTAATAATTACCAAGGCAAAGAAAACCTAATGTCTAGAGAGTTCAATTATAGAGTAGAGTATAAAAGGTTTAAAAGGTTTTAGCCACAGAAGGAACCACCATGCCGAGGAAAAATAGGACCGCCTTCTCAGCCATATTATTCCAATTTCTGGAGAGCCACCAAGAAATAGTTTAAAATCAGAATTGTGGGAAACCAAAAAAGAACAGTGGAGACGAAAGAGTAAAACAGAGGGAGTGATAATAATTATCCAAACGCAGAGCAGCGAGATGCGTCGCTCCTGCTACGCCGTATAATTCCAATTTCTGGAGAACCACCAACATATCCAAATATATCCTGCACATGGCCCAGACTTCCTAAATATATCCTGCAACTGATACGCGCAGAAGACCAGCACAGGGATCAAGAGTACAAACAACAAATCGATCCAGAGAGAGAGAGAGAGAGAGAGATCGCAAACCAAACGATTTTAACAGATTCCGACTCACTACCAGCATGGTTTGGGCTTAATCTGCAACCAAAGGGAGGGCAGAAGGAAATACCTAAATCAAAGACATGAACAAGTAGCTACGTGAAACAGAAATAAGAGGTGAGTTAAAACTGGAGCAGTCTTTTTCATTGTAGGATGTTCCATTAGTTTGAATCTCCGTCGTTGAACCTTGGCAGATAAATCTGAATTCAAATTATTGTCTGGTAAGATAATTTTAAAGGCTGTCTAAGTTCTGATGAATTGAGAAAATAATAGATTTAGAAGAACTGCAAACAGATTCAAGTCAGCATCAGGTCGGACGAGTCATCAACTACGACCTGCAACGAGGGAGATACCTTTCTATAAGTTATAAGAGGAAAACTAGGCTCAGCTAAAGCAAGCATCAAATGTTGAGGTAAGGGTAAGTAAGCTTCTCGCGGCTGGAAAGTCAGGTAAACAATACTGGTTCCAATTATTTCGCTTCCAAGTCAGCATCTGCAAACTGCAAGAGCTGAGAATTACCAACCAAGGCAAAGAAACTAACATTAGAAAGTTCAATTATCAAGGGAGGATAAAAGGTTGGATATGTTGGGCCACAGAAAGAACCGCCATGCCGAGGAAAAATAGGACCACCCGCTAAACCATATAATTCCAATTTCTGAAGAACCAGCAAAAATTCTAAATCAGAATTGTCGGGCAACTAATTGAGCTATGGAGAACTTAAACAGAGAGAGTAGTGATCATCCAAGTGCAGGTCAGCAAGAAGATAGGTCGCTCCCGCTAAGCCATATAATCCCAATTTCTGGAGAACCAGCAACAGATCCAAATCAGAATTGTCGGAGACTAAAATTGAATTGAGGAGAAGGAATTAAATAGAGGGGTTCGTAATCATCCAAATGCAGATGAGCAAGAAGATAGGTTGCTCCTGCTAAACCTTACTAAGCTCAATTTCTGAAAAACCACAAACGAATACAGATCAGAACTGCCAGAACTAAAATTGTACAGTGCAACCAAATAAATTGAATCGGGACAGAATTCATTATCCAAACACTGATCGCAAGTTCCAAGTTCTAAAGCTTCATTATCCAATCAATCAAAATGATGAACAGAAACCAAATCTCCACCAATTAACCACAATTTCTGGAAAATCACAAACGTATACAGATCAGAACTACCAAGGGCTAAACTGTATTGTGCAAACCAAATAAATTAAATTGGGACGGAATACATAATGTCCAAACGCAGATCACAAGTTCCAGGTTCCAAAGCTTCATTATCCAGTCAATCAAAATGAAGAACAGAAACCAAATCTCCACCCTATGATTCTTCTGTGCAGAACTACTACACTCCTGCATCTGCTGCAAGCAAAGGAGCACAAACACACACCAAAGCGCATCAGCTGCTAGAATAAGAATCCACCAGAACCTCTCTAATCCACCTCATATTAGCTGATAATGAAGAAACACATGATGAGAACCAGAAGACCACACGGGCGATATCCATTCAAACCTGACTTGCTCAAATCCCCTTCAACATACAACACCACAGGGATCTCCACATTCCAGATCCAGTCCTGCAACCAACGTGTGGAGGAACACAACTAACCAAACAAACCGTTGATAGAACACTGACCTGACTCACTGTGTACAGAGATTTTTCTCATAAGCACAAACTTCCTAAATATGTCCTGCAGTCCAACAGGATAAGAGTACAGATAACGAATCGAACCGCATAGAGATAGATTGCAAACCAACGGATTTTAACAGATTTCGAGTCACTACCAAGTACCAACACGCTCTGGGCTAAAATAAATCTGCAATCACAGGGGCAGAAGCAAAAAAGCCTAAATCAAAGGCCTGAACCAAGTAGTTAGGTGAAATAAAAATAAGAGGCAAGAGTTAAAAATGGAGCAGAGTCTTTTTCTGTTGTAGGATGTGCCATTAGTTTGAAGCTCTATTCTTGCATCTCTGCAGATGAATCTGAATTAAAAATATTGCCTAGTGAGAAGATCTTAAAGGTTATACAAGTAATGATGAATTGATTAGAGGTTAGATTTAGAAAGAACTGCAAACAGATTCAACTCAGCATCAGGTTGGACTTTGCATTCCTCAAACCTGCAACGAGCAAGATACTTCTCTGTAAATTAGGGGGAAACTGGGCTCAGCTAAAGCATCCTTCAAATGAGGAGGGAAAAGTTATAAGAAAGTCTTGTCTGGGAAGGTAGACAGCATCGGTTCCAATTATATCCGTTCCAAGACGGTGTGTGCAAGAGCTGACAATGACAAACGACAAACTAAGGCAGAGAAAACTTGTCTGGTGTGTTCTAATTATATTATTGAATAAGAAAAATGGTTGAGCCACAGAAAAAGAACCGCCATGCCGAGGGAAAATAGGACCACCCGTTAAGCCGTATAATTCCAATTCTCTGGAGTACGAGCAACAAATCCAAATCAGAATTGTGTGGAGACTAATTGAACTGTGGAGGAAAGGAAATAAACAGAGAGGGAATGATCATCCAAACACAGGTGAGGAAGAATGACAAGTCGCTCCCGGTAAGCCCCAATTTCTGGACAACCATGAACAAATCTAATTCAGAGCAGACTAAAATTGAGCCGTGTATATGAAGGAATTGAACAGAGGGGGTAATAATAATCATCCAAACGCAGATCAGCGAGATAGGCCGCTCCCCCTGTGCCTTGTAATCCAATTTCTGAAGAAGCACCAACAAATGGAATCAGAATTGCATTTGACTACTGTGCAAATCAAGAAACTAAACTGTGAGGGATTTAGTATTTATTATCGAAAAGCAGATCGCAGGTTCCAGGTCGGTAAGAGACCTAAGTTCCATCACCCAGAAGATCTGACCATGTCAGAATAAACAACCGGTGAACCGTAACCAACCAGTCAATCAGAATAATCATGAACAGAAATCAAACCTCCAGCAAATCCTCGAGGGCCTCGACTAATCCACCTCGTGCCAACGAATGACTGACGGAATTAACCACAGCGCTCGGGGAACCAGGAGATCACACAGGCCATGTCCATTTCAAAGCTGGAATCACGGACGAACGCAGGTGACAGGAACCAAGGACTCGATCTGAGCGAGCACGGGAAACTGACCTTGCCTCGGCCTCCGGCTCCACAATTTAGAGTTCCGATTCCGAAAACCAGGCTCGACGATCCTGCAACCAACGCGCGCGGATGCGAACACGAATACGAGGAACACAGGATCCACGGTTGCAAGCAAACAGAAGCGGACACGCGAAACAGAATCTGAGATAGATTCGCAAACCAAATGAATGAATTCCCCGATCGATCGCTTCCCGGGCTCGCACGGAGGCGGAGGAGACGAGACGGGTCGAATCCGAATGCCCTGCAAGCACAGCAAGGCAACGGCGACGACGGGGTGAATGAAATCAAATCAGACGCGATTCGAAACGAATCGGGAATTGATGGACAAGGGGGAGGAGACGACGGTCGCGGAGACGCGAGGAGGCGGCTCGCTCAGGCGATCGAGGGCGGAGGCGCGGCCGGAACGAAATCTCCAGAGGAGAAGAGAGGAGGCCGGAGCGCGGGGTGCAGGGGGCGCACCACGGCGCCTTTTGTAGGCGGTGCGGGAGGGGGAGCCAACCAGTTCCTTACCGGACCGGACACGGCTTTGCCTCGCTGGCGTGCCCGGCCGCGGGTTAGGCAAAGGGATAATCAGGGAGCGACTACAATAGAAGAAGGGCCACCGGTGCAAAAATAGAAAAAACCTGTCCGGGCCATTAGATCCCTGCTGAATGGTCCAGATTCTAGTGGATGGGTATGAGCGCACAGGTGCTAGGTCCTTTGCAGAAAACACCCTTGGTTATAGTCATTTTGCTTTCAGGATCATCTTCTCCACAGTAGGAACGCAACAGAGCAGGCCCAAATCCCCCAACCTGCGGCCGCCGACTCTTGGACAAGCCCTGCCGACGGTGGCGGCGGGCCAGATCCGGTGCCTAGCCGGGCGATTGCGGCCAGTGGAGGTACAGATCCAGCACTCCGCCGTCTCGTCGCCGGCGGTCTGGCTGCCCCGACGGATCTCCCATGTTTTAAGCTGCGGCCTTGTGTGGGCAAGTTCTCCAAGGTACTCTGCTCCGTCGTCCGGAGGACAACCTTCGCTCCATCCTTTTTCCTACCCAACCAGACCATTCTCCACATGTCGCCTGCACCTCTGCCCGTCTAGCTCCGCCATCTGGGAATGCCTGAGAAGAAAACTACAGCTAGCCTTCTGGTATGCTTGTCTGCCAGGTTGCTACGAGTTTTCATAGTTAATTCTGTAGAATTTCACTTAGAAAATATTTTGTTCAACTATCCATATCATCTACACCATATTTTGGTCCTTCATCCCTGAAAGTACTTTTGCTTTAAAAAGTGTGCTTGGAGCATAGTAGTATGTTGTATCGTTGTTGGATGTTGTATAATTCTGCATCTTTGGAAATGATATGAGTGACAACATTTTGAAAATTCTAAGCATACGCACATTTAGTTTAGATAACATATTTTTATCGTTAGTAGTAGTAGCTTGGAAGCTTGCAATTATTTTTTGGGCAAAGGCCATATTCAGAAGTATGCTCGAGTAGTACAGTAGCAAACCCACTAGTATGTACACACTTCTCTATACCAAATTCAGTTAATTTTGAGAGACCTTTATCCAGTGTTGATTAGCCATAACAAAAAAAACACAATGTGTGCTTACTTCAAAATTTGGACTGGCCAACTAGTTTGTGCTCATCTGGGTTATGCTTGCTTTCAACTTGCATGTCCATTATTAGGGTATCTTTTTGGTTTACTGGTCTGAACTTGTAGTGCTGCTGTCAGCAAAGATGTGTGCATTCAGTCAATGTTAGGGCACAAGATAATAATTAGCAGGAAATGTCTGTTGGAAGGAGCAAACGGCTGATTGTTTTGACCTACTTGGGCTTGATTTGGGATAGACCTTCGGTTGCTAACAAGCATTGATCCATAATGTAATATCAATACAGCAGTACAACCGGTCATAAGCTATTTGAGTTAACCAAGTCTTAGTGGGATGATGAGCTGCAAAAATTGATACAAGTGATTCTTCATTGTCAAGCTGTGAATATATTTGCCATACAATATTCTTTTCCTTGTCTCTTCACTGGTCTGACATGTGCCTTTGTGCTGCAACATCAAATTTTTACTTTTGTCATCTACGAGTTAGCAAAAGTACTTGAATTGCATTCTTAATTGTTCAATACATACGCGATTAGGATTAGAGAACATTATTTTCCTTTTTTTTCCTTGTAATATAAACTATTTTTTTCCTTGTATTTCTAGATGCGCTCTCACAACCGGAAACATCAGGACTACAGATGGATGGAAGAAGCTTCTATCAAAATCTTCCCTTTCTGACAATTGAGCGAATTTCTCTGCAAGATAAATTTAACTCTGTTCTTGATCATGCATCTGTATGTGTCTGTGCTCAACTGAATTGGGTTTGCTTGGTGTGATCTTTCCCAGAACAAGAAGCTTCATGAGCAAGTAGTAGAACTGGAGGGAAAGGGTAGAGTTTTTCTGTTATGTACCATCAAGATATTAGTCTTTAATACTGTCTTGCTGGCCATGTACTAAAAATGGTGCTACCATGCCTCATCAAGATATGTATGGTTGTGATATGCTCAATCTGGGATGGTCCAGTCTGATGTTTTGTTATGCTTCAAAAGGTGACTGAATTTGTGCCATAAGCTGTCGCTGGACAAAATGAATGGAGAGATAGAAAAAAATACTTGAGGGGGTTGCTGCAAAAGTTCTGTTTTATAACTAATTGCCAGTAGGGGGGTTTTCGTAAAAATGTACATTAAGTGGCTGAGATTCTTCCACCAGAATCTGTGCCATCCACCTACAATCCAATGGCTCATGGCTGTTTTTCTATTTTTGCACTGGTGGCCCTTCTTCTATTGTAGTCGTTCCCGGATAATCAGGCTTTCTGGTCACAGCACAGGTGGGCGGCGGGAATCAAACGGGAGTGGAGCTGGTGAGACCGGGCTGGACCCGGGCTTGGTTTGGTTCGGTTCGGGCGGGGCGGCTGGCGGCAGGTCGGCAAAGCATCGGGTTGGGACGTGGGCCGCACCGACGGAACGCCAAGTTTCTAGGCTGCTCGCTGCTCGGGGGGCTCTGACGGGCCATGTGACCGGAGATGCCGTGTGTGGCTGCCGTTGATTGCCGACCGTGTCCGCGAGTGCGAGCCGCGACCGCGACGAACGCGTGGATGGATGGGAACGTGAAACAGGCGGTGCCGTGGATGACAAGTGGTCCGCGGAAATACCTGCCGTGTTTACATTTACACAATCAACGTGCTAGCTAGCTTTTTTATTTTTTATTTATAGAAAATGATATAAAGAAACGAACGTCAGATTTTTGAAGGTTCAGTCCTACGAGCAACTCCAACACACCGATTCAAGCGGACGGCGCTTTTACCCGCTTTTTATTTGTTTGGGTCGGTCTGGCGGACATCCATGTCCGCTTTCGCGTTGGGGTCGGCGCTTGCACCCAACACTGACCCCAACAAAATTTTGAGCCGACGCGAAAAAAAATCATTCCCGCAAACATTTTAAAAAAAAGTTAATTAACATTAATGCCGGCCACAAAGGTCGGCGAGAGTCCACTATTACATTAACTAAAACATTAAATAAGAGCACAAACTATTAGGAGGCGCTGCCCTAGGCGTCCTCGTCGTCATCGTCGGGGCCAGTGAGGTCGATGAGCGTCGACGCCGGGCCAGCCCACGGGAACGTCGTCGACCAGGACATCGTCCGCCGTCGGTTGGGCTGGCCCACCGCGAGCAAGGCACACCTCCTCCTCCGCCTCGCTCAATCGCCGAGGTACTCGCCGCAGCTGCCTCCTCGCCGACCTTTGCTGCCGCCATTGCTCGAGGTACGCCTGCTCCTGCGCCAGCGTAGCCCCCAACCAGACCGGTGGCGCGCTAACACACTCGCGCACCACCCCGGTCCATGAGTAGCGCTCGATGGGGGTCGCCGTCGGCTTGGCCTTGACGGGGGACAGCGCCCTCAAAGGCGGCACGGCACAGTCACCGACCGCGGAGAGCGCCATGGCCTCCGCAATGCGCACCTGGTAAGCCTCCTCCTCCTTCTCCTTGCGCCGCTCCTCCTCCTCCTCGCTTTCACGGAGGAAAATCGCCAGCGTCGCCTAGTAGGCGACCTCAGCCTCCTGCTCCTCGTCGCGCTCGATGAGAGCCGACGGCAGGGAGCCATGCCGCACGTCGCGGACAACGCACCTCCTAGCCTCCTCATGCTCGAATGCGAACCACTGCTCCCAAGTGGGAGAGTCGAACACATAGGCGGGGTCGCGATGCTGCTCCGGCGTCAGCAGCTGCCGCCGGCCTCGAACCTCCTCCACGTGCGCCCGCGCCCGATTGCGGCGCCGTCGCCGGCACTAGGAACCTCCTCCGTCGTACGCCTGTACCTGTCGTGTGGCAGCGTCACGTCGGGGTAGGGAAGGGGGACGCGGTGCTCCCAGTGCCACTTCGCCTGGTACAATGGCACATTGATGCGCTGCCGCGCCCAGCGAGAAGACGCCAATGAGGGGAAGAGGTGGCAGGGGACTTTTCCTTGCCCTTGCCGGAGAAGAAGCCTATCGCGGTGGCTAGGGTTTGTCGCCGACGAGGGAGCAAAGTGGGGTGGTGAGATGGGGACGGGGGCCTTCGGAAGCGGATGAGGACGGTCCCCCACCGCACGCTCGGATTAGAAAAGGCCGACCGCCGTCGCTGACGTGTGGGCCCACGGTGGGCGGTCGTCATTAATAAAGACGACCGCGGTAGCTGAACGGCCACCAGGTGGGGACACGGCGGACAGCGAGAGGGCGCGCGCCGCGTACGCGCCACGCATTCTCAGCCGCAAATGGGTCCGCACAGACGCAAAGCGGACGCATTTTGAGAAATGTGCCAGCGTGTTGGGCCAGCACATTTGTCCGCAGCAACACAAACGGACGGCGGCAGACGAAATGGATACCTGCGTTGGAATTGCTCTAACATTGTAAGGACCGTTGAATTGTGGTACGAATCTTGAAGCAAGGGCGATCGGCCACGTCAGCAAGGATATCGTTCCTAAAATCTGTTGGGAAACGTAGTAATTTCAAAAAAATTCCTACGCACACGCAAGATCATGGTGATGTATAGCAACGAGAGGGAGAGTTCTGCTTACGCACCCTCGTGAGACCGAGCGAAGCGATCACAACGTAGAGGAAGTAGTCGACGTTCTCCTCGCGATCCGACCGATCCGGCGCCACACTCGACGCCCGAGTTCTTGACACACGTACAGCTCGATGGCGTCCCTCGAACTCCGATCCAGCCGAGTGTCGAGGAGAGTTCCACAAGACGACGGCGTGGTGACGATCTTGATGTTTTACGGCAGAGCTTCGCCTAAGCTTGCGACGATATGACCGAGGTGGAATATGGTGGAAGGGGCACCGCACACGGCTAAGGAACGATCTGTAGATCAAACTTGTGTGTTCTAGGGTGCCCCCTGCCCCGTATATAAAGGAGCAAGGGGAGGTGCGGCGGCCCAAGGGGCGCTGGAGGAGTCCTACTCCCACCGAGTAGGACTCCCCTTCCTAGTTGGAGTAGGATTGGGGGAGGAGAAGAGGAAGGCGCCCCCCTCCTTGTCCTATTCGGACTAGGGGAGGCGGCGTGGCCTGCCCTGGCCGGCCCTCCTCTTCTCCCTCATGGCCCACTATGGCCCATTAACCCCGGGAGGTTCCGTAACCCCGGTGTTCCTAAGAAAATCCGATTTCACCCGAACCATTCGAACTCAAATATAGGCTTCCAATATATCAATCTTTATGTCTCGACCATTTCGAGACTCCTCGTCATGTCCGTGATCACATCCGGACTCCTAACTTCTTGAACATCAAAATACATAAACTCATAATAACCGCCATCGAAACCTTAAGCGTGCGGACCCTACGGTTCGAGAACAATGTAGACATGACCGAGACACGTCTCCGTCAATAACCAATAGCGGGACCTGGATGCCCATATTGGTTCCTACATATTCTACGAAGATCTTTATCGGTCGATCGCATAACAACATACGTTGTTCCTTTGTCATCGGTATGTTACTTGCCCGAGATTCGATCGTCGGTATCCAATACCTAGTTCAATCTCGTTACGGCAAGTCTCTTTACTCGTTCCGTAATACATCATCTCACAGCTAACTCATTAGTTGTAATGCTTGCAAGGCTTGATGATGTGCATTACCGAGAGGGCCCAGAGATACCTCTCCGACAATCGGAGTGACAAAACCTAATCTCGAAATACGCCAACCCAACATCGCCTTTGGAGACACTGTAGTACTCCTTTATAATCACCCGATTCGTTGTGACGTTTGGTAGCACCAAAGTGTTCCTCCGTAAACGGAGTTGCATAATCTCATAGTTACAGGAACATGTATAAGTCATGGATAAAAGCAGAGCAACATACCGAACGATCGTGTGCTAAGCTAATGGAATGGGTCATGTCAATCAGATCATTCTACTAATGATGTGACCTTGTTAATCAAATAACAACTCTTTGTTCATGGTTAGGAAACATAACCATCTTTGATTAACAAGCTAGTCTAGTAGAGGCATACTAGTGACATATTGTTTGTCTATGCATTCACACATGTATCGTGTTTCCGGTTAATACAATTCTAGCATGAATGATAAACATTTATCATGAAATAAGGAAATAAATAATAACTTTATTATTGCCTCTAGGGCATATTTCCTTCAGTCTCCCACTTGCACTAGAGTCAATAATCTAGATCACATCACCATGTGATTAACATCGATAGTTCACATCATCATGTGATTAACACCCATAGTTCACATCGCCATGTGACCAACACCCAAAGGGTTTACTAGATTCAGTAATCTAGTTCACATTTCTATGTGATTAATACCCAAAGAGTACTAAAGTGTGATCATGTTTTGCTTGTGAGAGAGTCTTAGTCAACGGGTCTTTCACATTTAGATCCGTTATGTATTTTGCAATTTTTCTATGTCTACAATGCTCGCATTTGAAGCTACTCTAGCTAATTGCTCCCACTTTCAATATGTATCTAGATCGAGAATTAGAGTCATCGGATCGGTGTCAAAACTTGCATCGACGTAACCCTTTACGACGAACCTTTTGTCACTTCCATAATCGAGAAACATATCCTTATTCCACTAAGGATAATTTTGACCGTTGTCGATGATCTACTCCTAGATCACTATTGTACTCCTTGCCAAACTCGGTCAGGGGTATACAATAGATCTGGTACACAGCATGGCATACTTTATAGAACCTATGGCCAAGGCATAGGGAATGACTTTCTTTCTCTTTCTATCTTCTGCCGTGATCGGGTTTTGAGTCTTACTCAATTTCACACCTTGTAACACAGGCAAGAACTCTTTCTTTGACTGTTCCATTTTGAACTACTTCAAAATCTTGTCAAGGTATGTACTCATTGAAAAACTTATCAAGCATCTTGATCTATCTCTATAGATCTTGATGCTCAATATGTAAGCAGCTTCACCGAGGTGTTTCTTTGAAAAACTTCTTTCAAACACTCCTTTATGCTTTGCGAATAATTCTACATTATTTCGATCTACAATATGTCATTCACATATACTTATCGAAATCTTGTAGTGCTCCTACTCACTTTCTAGTAAATACAGGCTTCACCATAAGTCTGCATAAAACTATATGCTTTGATCAACTCATCAAAGCGTATATTCCAACTCCGAGATGCTTGCACCAGTCCATAGATGGATCGTTGGAGCTTGCACACTTTGTTAGCTCCCTTTGGATCGAAAAAACTTCGGTTGCATCATATACAACTCTTCCTCCGTAAAACCATTCAGAATGCAGTTTTAAATCCATTTGCCAAATTTCATAAATTGTGGCAATTGCTAACATGATTCGGACAGACTTAAGCATCGCTACAGCTTGAGAAAATCTCATTGTAGTCAACATCTTGAACTTTGTCGAAAACCTTTTGCAACAAGTCGAGCTTTGTAGATAGTAACACTACTATCAACGTCCGTCTTCCTCTTGAAGATCCATTTATTTTCTATGGTTTGCCGATCATCGGGCAAATCCATCAAAGTCCATACTTTGTTCTCATACATGGATCATATCTCGATTTCATGGCCTCAAACCATTTTGCGAATCTGGGCTCATCATCGCTTCCTCATAGTTCGTAGGTTTGTCATGGTCAAGTAACACGACCTCCGAACAGGATTACCGTACCACTCGTGCGAATCTCACTGTTTTACCTACGAGGTTCGGTAGTAACTTGATCCGAAGTTACATGATCATCATCATTAACTTCCTCACTAATTGGTATAGTAGTCACAAGAACAGATTTACGTGATGAACTCCTTTCCAATAAGGGAACAGTACAATTACCTCATCAAGTTCTACTTTCCTCCCACTCACTTCTTTCGAGAGAAACTCCTTCTCTAGAAAGGATCCATCTTAAGCAACGAATATCTTGCCTTCGGATCTGTGATAGAAGGTGTACCCAACAATTTCCTTTGGGTATTCTATGAAGACGCACTTCTCGATTTGGGTTTGAGCTTATCGGATGAAACTTTTCACATAAGCATCGCAACTCCAAACTTTAAGAAACGACAACTTGGGTTTCTTGCTAAACCACAGCTTCATATAGTGTCGTCTCAACGGATTTAGATGGTGCCCAATTTAACGTGAATGCAGCTGTCTCTAATGCATGATCCCAAAACGATATTGGTAAATCAAGAAGAAACATCATAGATTGCACTATATCCAATAAAGTGCGGTTACGATGTTTGGACACACCATAACATTGTGGTGTTCGGTGGCGTGAGCTGTGAAACTATTCCACATTGTTTTAATTGAAGACCAAACTCGTAACTCAAATATTCATCTCCACGATCGATCGCGAAACTTTATTTTCTTGTTACGATGATTTTCCACTTCACTCTGAAATTCTTTGAACATTTCAACTATTTCGGACTTATGTTTCATCAAGTAGATATACCCATATCTGCTCAAATCATCTGTGAAGGTCGAAAATAACGATACTTGCCACGAGCATCAACACTCATTGGATCGCATACATCGGTATGTATTATTTCCAATAAGTCAAGAGCTTGTTCCATTGTTCCGAGAACGGAGTTTTAGTCATCTTGCCCAAAAGGCACGGTTCGCAAGCATCAAGTGATTCATAATCAAGTGATTCCAAAATCCCATCAAGATGGAGTTTCTTCATGCGCTTTACACCAATATGACCTAAACGGCGATTACCACAAATAAGTTGCACTATCATTATTAACTTTGCATCTTTTGGTTTCAATATTATGAATATGTATCACTACGATCGAGATCCAATGAACCATTTTCATTGGGTGTGTAACCATATAAGGTTTTATTCATGTAAACAGAATAACAGTTTATTCTCTTACTTAGATGAATAACCGTATTGCAATAAACATGATCAAATCATATTCATGCTTAACGCAAACACCAAATAACATTTATTTAGGTTCAACACTAATCCCGAAAGTATAGGGAGTGTGCGATGATGATCATATCAATCTTGAAACTACTTTCAACACACATTGTCACTTCACCCTTAACTAGTTTCATTTATTCGCAACTCCTGTTTGAGTTACTACTCTTAGCAACCGAACCAGTACCAAATACCGAGGGTTGCTATAAACACTAGTAAAGTACACATCAATAACATGTATATCAAATATACCTTTGTTTACTTTGCCATCCTTCTTATCCACCAAATATTCAGGCATTTCCGCTTCGGTGACCATTTCCTTTGCGATTATAAGCACTCGGTTTCAGGCTTTAGTCCAGCTTGGAGCTTCTTGGCGGGAGTGACAACTTGCTTGTCTTTCCATTTGAAGTTCCTTTCTTTCCCTTTGCCCTTTTCTTGAAACTAGTGGTCTTGTCAATCATCAACACTTGATGCTCTTTCTTGATTTCTACATTCGCCGATTTCAACATCACAAAGAATTCGGGAATCATTTTCATCATCCCTTGCATACTATAGTTCATCGCTAAGTTCTACTAACTTGGTGATGGTGACTAGAGAATTCATCAATCACTATCTTATCTCGAAGATTAACTCCCACTTGATTCAAGCAATTGAAGTACCTGACAATTTGAGCACATGCTCACTAGTTGAGCGATTCTCCTCCATCTTTTAGCTATAGAACTTGTTGAAGATTTCATATCTCTCAACTCGGTATTTGCTTGAAATATTAACTTCAACTCTGGAACATCTCATATGGTCCATGACGTTCAAAACGTCTTTGAAGTCCCGATTCTAAGCTGTTAAGCATGGTGCACTTAAACTATCAAGTAGTCATCATATTGAGCTAGCCAAACGTTCATAACGTTTGCATCCGCTCTCTGCAATAGGTCCGCTACCTAGCGGTGCATTAAGGACATAATTCTTACGTGCAGCAATGAGGATAAACCTCCGATCACGGATCGAATCCCCTCATTGCTACTAACATTTTTCAACACAATTTTCTCTAGGAACATATCAAAACCAAACATATGAAAGCAACAACGCGAGCTATTGATCTACAACATAATTTGTAAAATACTACCAGGACTAAGTTCATGATAAATTTAAGTTCAATTAATCATATTACTTAAGAACTCCCACTTAGATAGACATCTCTCTAGTCATCTAAGTGATCACGCGATCCAAATCAACTAAACCATAACCGATCATCACGTGAGATGGAGTAGTTTTCAATGGTGAACATCTTATGTTGATCATATCTACTACATGATTCACGCCGACCTTTCGGTCTCCGTGTTCCGAGGCCATATCTGCATATGCTAGGCTCGTCAAGTATAACCTGAGTATTCTGCGTGTGCAAAACTGGCTTGCACCCGTTGTAGATGGACGTAGAGCTTATCACACCCGATCATCACGTGGTGTCTGGGCACGACGAACTTTGGCAACGGTGCATACTCAGGGAGAACACTACTTGATAATTTTAGTGAGAGATCATCTTAAAATGCTACCGTCAATCAAAGCAAGATAAGATGCATAAAGGATAAACATCACATGCAATCAATATAAGTGATATGATATGGCCATCATCATCTTGTGCTTGTGATCTCCATCTCCGAAGCACCATCGTGATCACCATCGTCACCGGCGCAACACCTTGATCTCCATCGTAGCATCGTTGTCGTTTACGCCATCTATTGCTTCTACGACTATCGCTACCGCTTAGTGATAAAGTAAAGCAATTACAGGGCGTTTGCATTTCATACAATAAAGCGACAACCATATGGCTCCTGCCGGTTGCCGATAACTTCGGTTACAAAACATGATCATCTCATACAATAAAATATAGCATCACGTCTTGACCATATCACATCACAACATGCCCTGCAAAAACAAGTTAGACGTCCTCTACTTTGTTGTTGCAAATTTTACGTGGCTGCTACGGGCTTAAGCAAGAACCAATCTCACCTACGCATCAAAACCACAACGATACTTCGTCAAATAGACTCCGTTTTAACCTTCTCAAGGACCGGGCGTAGCCATACTCGGTTCAACTAAAGTGAGAGAGACAGACACCCGCCAGTCACCTTTAAGCAACGAGTGCTCGTAGCGGTGAAACCAGTCTCGCGTAAGCGTACGCGTAATGTCGGTCCGGGCCGCTTCATCTCACAATACCGCTGAACCAAAGTATGACATGCTGGTAGGTAGTATGACTTGTATCGCCCACAACTCACTTGTGTTCTACTCGTGCAAAACATCAAACCATAAAAACCTAGGCTCGGATACCACTGTTGGGAAACGTAGTAATTTCAAAAAATTCCTCGCACACGCAAGATCATGGTGATGTATAGCAACGAGAGGGAGAGTTCTGTTTACGCACCCTCGTGAGACCGGGCGAAGCGATCACAACGTAGAGGAAGTAGTCGACGTTCTCCTCGCGATCCGACCGATCCGGCGCCGTTACTCGACGCCCGAGTTCTTGACACACGTACAGCTCGATGGCGTCCCTCGAACTCCGATCCAGCCGAGTGTCGAGGAGAGTTCCGTCGACCTGACGGCGTGGTGACGATCTTGATGTTTTATCGCGCAGAAGCTTCGCCTAAGCTTCGCGACGATATGACCGAGGTGGAATATGGTGGAAGGGGCACCGCACACGGCTAAGGAACGATCCGTAGATCAAACTTGTGTGTTCTAGGGTGCCCCCCCCCGTATATAAAGGAGCAAGGGGAGGTGCGGCCGGCCCAAGGAGGCGCTGCGAGGAGTCCTACTCCCACCGAGTAGGACTCCCCCTTCCTAGTTGGAGTAGGATTGGGGGAGGAGAAGAGGGAGGGCGCCGCCCCCTCCTGTCCTATTCAGACTAGGGGAGGCGCGCGGCCTGCCCCGCCGCCCCTCCTCTTCTCCCTCATGGCCCACTATGGCCCATTAACCCCGGGAGGGTTCCGTAACCCCGTGTTCCAGAAAATCCCGATTTCACCCGAACCATTCCGAACTCAAATATAGGCTTCCAATATATCAACCTTTATGTCTCGACCATTTCGAGACTTCTCGTCATGTCCGTTATCACATCCGGACTCAACTTCTTCGGTACATCAAAATACATAAACTCATAATAACATCATCGAAACCTTAAGCGTGCGGACCCTACGGTTCGAGAACAATGTAGACATGACCGAGACACGTCTCGGTCAATAACCAATAGCGGGACACGGATGCCCATATTGGTTCCTACATATTCTACGAAGATCTTTATCGGTCAGACCGCATAACAACATACGTTGTTCCCTTTGTCATCGGTATGTTACTTGCCCGAGATTCGATCGTCGGTATCCAATACCTAGTTCAATCTCGTTACCGCAAGTCTCTTTACTCGTTCCGTAATACATCATCTCACAGCTAACTCATTAGTTGTAATGCTTGCAAGGCTTCAAAGATGATGTGCATTACCGAGAGGGCCCAGAGATACCTCTCCGACAATCGGAGTGACAAAACCTAATCTCAAATACGCCAACCCAACATCGCCTTTGGAGACACCAGTAGTACTCCTTTATAATCACCCGATTCGTTGTGACGTTTGGTAGCACCCAAAGTGTTCCTCCGGTAAACGGGAGTTGCATAATCTCATAGTTACAGGAACATGTATAAGTCATGGATAAAAGCAGTAGCAACATACTGAACGATCGTGTGCTAAGCTAATGGAATGGGTCATGTCAATCAGATCATTCTACTAATGATGTGACCTTGTTAATCAAATAACAACTCTTTGTTCATGGTTAGGAAACATAACCATCTTTGATTAACAAGCTAGTCTAGTAGAGGCATACTAGTGACATATTGTTTGTCTATGCATTCACACATGTATCGTGTTTCCGGTTAATACAATTCTAGCATGAATGATAAACATTTATCATGAAATAAGGAAATAAATAATAACTTTATTATTGCCTCTAGGGCATATTTCCTTCAAAATCGTCCCGTGGTCACGAACACTCTCCATCTCCCTTTCGTATCTTATATGCCAACCACATCACCCACTCCCAGCCACATCCACTCAACTATATCCCCCCTCTCCTCGAGCTATTTTTTTAAACAATACACTTTTTTTATTAATTTTCAAAAGTATTACGACGACTGGATCCGGTCGTCCAGGAGAAAGCCGATTGGCACCAGGTGGGCGGCGAGGGCACAGGGAAGGGCAAGGGCAGCCGTGGATGATCTTCTCCACCATAGCCAAACATGCAAAATTTTGATAGTCCGACGAGCAGATCCAGTGATGTAGTAAGCGGACAATGTGTGAAATGCATCGTTCATGTAGTTGCATGAATTTGTATAGATTTCAGGTATGCTATTTCAGGTGTTCGGTTGTGAGAAGGATAATTTGAGGCTTGGCCGGTCAGTGTCCGCAAAGGCGCCACGTCTGCGAGCATTTGAGAGGTCGAATTTGCCAGATCCGATTGTAAATGCTGTAAGAGATAGCGGATCCTTTAGTTAGCCCTTTTTCTTCCCTCCCTCGAACGCGTTTTTTTAGTTGTGAAACACTTTTTAGTTGAATATGCATAATGACTTCTATTATCTACCCAATTTTTTCTTAGGCTAGTAATGCATTGCAGCAGTGTTGGATCATGGCAGGTGTTTAATCTAGTACTCATTTCATTGCTTAAAGATGTTCTTATATTATGAGACGAAGGACGTATATGGCAACTTCCAAGATTTTTTTTTCACACATGGTTGTAGCGTGAAGCTCATGCAGTGGTTCGCCGAGGCCGCCATAGCGTTGTGCTCTATGGGGCGCGATGTCACCTTCGCCAAAGCCGTTTGGCCGCACCTAGTTGACCTTTGTCTCAGACCGCGGCAAGGTGGTTTTGTAGCCTTTGGCCAGCGTCAAGGCCAGCGACTTCGAGGCTAACAAGCAGTACGCCTTCAAGACCTCTCTGTTTGAGTCTCCTATCATTTTCTCTGTTACCATTCTACACTAGTGTTAGTACCATTTCTTGGTAATCACTACTGATAACGCATGGAAAATTATTAACCTAAAATGCCTATAAACTATTAGGACAAATCTTAGAGTAGAGAACATATTAGTTGTTGTCATATTTGCCATGGCAAAACATTTGATGCTAGACACATATGCATGGTACTGAAAGTTGCCATCAATTTTTATACAGTAAATGACGGACATGGTGATTACCATAAATTTGTAGGAAGTCTAAGGAATTTGTTGTTACATGGCAAATTCATATCTAGTCGCATGGAAAATTCACTAGCATTATTTTTCCAAAACATGGGAAACTATATAAACCTTTGTAATGTCGATGTGGAAAATCTATGTTTACTCTGTAGAACATATTACCTTTTATAAGAACATCACAAGTTTACTCCATAGCATGGTAAGTTTACTTTTATAGCCATGTCAATTTTACTTTATTGCATGGCAAATTTTTACTTTTTATTTTGCCACGGCAAATTTACCTTTTTGTTGCCATGGCAAGTTTTTATTTCATGTTTATGCCATGGCAATTTTAGCTTCATTGTCATGGTAAATTTACTTATACATCCATGGCAATTAATACTTATCAGTCATGGCAAATTCTTATTTTTCATTTTCCTTAAAAATATATGTTTATTTTCCATGGCAAATTTACTTTAGACCCACGGCGATTTTAAGTTTCACCCACTCATGGGATTTGGTTTTTGCTTTTCTTTTGGACCGTGGCAAATTTACATCATGAAACATGACAACTCTTACTAAACACATGCTACACGTTTTTGTGTTCTACGTGATGTCAATTTTACATTTTTGTCTTTATTACTAAATAAGTTTAATCCATTGCCATGCCATAAACACATTTATTACCATGGCAAACTCGTTAAACTCTTTGCCATGGCAAAAAAGTTAACACTTTTGCCATGTAACCAACACTCCTTTTTAAAATCATTTTTGCCATGGTTTTTTCCTCTCGTGGTCACATGGCAAATTAGTAACATTACAATTTTTGTGAAGAGACATGGCAATTTTTGCAAAAATCACATGGCAATTTTCTTAGGAAATTGTTAATAAGTAAAATCATAATTTAAAAATTATTTTCCATGGCAAAAGTGTTTATAACTTTTTCCATGTAACCATTACAACTTTTGCCATGCCACCACCACATTTTTTCTCTATGGCAAAAAGTTAAATCGTGTTGGCATGCAAACCTACACAGTTTTGTTTTTTGTAAAATCATTTTCGCCACGATTTATTTTTCTCATGCACACATGCAAATTCATAACATTTTTTTTGGTTCTAATAAAAATGAAAAATCTAGGTCTTTCAAAACACCTTTTCCCAAAACATGGCAAATCGTTTAAAAATATTAATGCTCTCATGGAAACATAAGATTGTTGTGCCACACACATGACAAATTCAATTTTTTTTCTTATGGTCTCATGTCATTTTCAAAGCACTATTCTACCTAAACATGGTAATTTCTAGAATTTGTTTTTATGTCACTAGGCAACTCTATGAATTTTTTGATCTGTACATATGGCAATTTTTTAAACTATTGGAGATTTCTTTTTTTTTTACCACGGCAAATTCAGGAAAAAAATGGTTATATGATTTTTTTTCTGAACACGCAAAGTTTGTGTGAGCAAAACCATTGTAAATTCTTTTTCGTATTGTTTTCTTGGTTTTGAGCAATGTTTTTGTGCAACACAAGGCAGTTGGGTTGTGCCTGACCGTTTTCGGTTTGCGCCGGCTAGATCTGTGTTGGATGTGCTTGAGCATGTATAGGAGTTTAATATGCATTTTGCTCAAAAGAAGAAAAGGAGTTTAATATGCATTTGCCATGACCATTTTTGCCATTCACACCACCAGTGGAACATTTTGTTTTTTGTCGTCTGTGTTGTACAAAATTATTTACACTTATACAACGCATGGCAATTTGATAAAATGAATTTGCATTTTGCTATGGCAATTTCCGGCAATTTTTTTGTTATTGCACATACACGGCAATTATCTTACACAAAAGCGACAATTTTAAAATACCATGGCAAATTTTAATATGTATCTGCCATGTCATGTTCATAATTTGTATCATTTCACGTACATGACAATTTGCTAGTACAAAAGATGGCCATTTTAACTGAAATACAATGGCAAAAAATTTAACATGCATCTTGCCATGATTTTTTTTCATAATTTCTGTTTTTATTGTTCATTTTTCCATGGCATTTTCCTAATATAAATTTTGACCATGGCAAAAAAATTTTCAATGACAAGTGACCATTATACATTTTTTGCCATGCTTTTATTTTAGAATTCAAAATGCTGCAAAACTTGTCATTGTAAAAGAATAACAGCATGCCAAATTGTAAATATTTTGTTCGACTTGAATGTAATTTTTTTGAAAAAAAATCATTTGTTGTAAAAAATCATGGCAATTTATTAATAATGCGTACAATTTAGTCAGGTGGCCAAATATCGATCTTCCGGTATTCTTTTGAACTTCTATTTGTACGTTGGCATTTTTATAGGTGAACACATGGAAAATCTCCCCCTTAGCTGTTCAAAATGAGGTCCTTAACATTGGTTTTTAAATCTTGTTTAGAGCTGTCACAGGACAACTGGCCCATTTTTGGTCCAATTGGAGGTTCAACAGTGGATTTCTTGTTTTCTCGTGGAGAGTAGGAGCGGTTCCCTAAGGGGTTCGATCAAAGCTGGGCAAACGCCGGGTCGGGCCAGGCTTGTAAAAGCCTGACCGTCATTTCTCGAGCCCGAGCCCGGCCCCAAGACCGAAGTACTCGCTATTTTCAAGCCTGAGCCTGGCTCGAAATCAAGCTCGAAGACTAAAAGCCCAACCCGAACATTGTTTTTAGTTTGTGCACATGCAAGCCCGACCTGAGGCCCAAAAGCCCAGCCCAAAATACAGAAAAAGAGAAGCACGAGCCTTGCCCGAACTATCTTCCAGGCTGTAAAACAAGGCCTGAGCCTGGCCCGAATGTCAAGCCCCCAGCCCGGGTTTTTCGGGCCGGGTTATTCATGTCGGGTTGAGGTTGGATCGAGTGAATCATTTTTTTTGCGAAAAATCGAATGAATCGTTCATTGCAGCCCGTACCCCAGATTGAATGTTCTCTTCGTTAGGCGGTCATTTCCTTGGAAACGATATGTTCGTTTGGAATAGCCTAGAAATCTTACATTCCCCAGACACCGGGGTTCTTAACTTTTGGGTCAAGATCACACGATTGTTGATATTGGTTGGAGATAGCTTAGCAATAGAGAATATATAGTTTATACTGTTGTTCGTGCATTGCATTGCAATAGATATAAATATTCTACTACGTTCCATGATTTATCTATCTACATTAATTGATTTTAGCATCTGTGGGTGAGACGATCAGCTAATGGCACCACTCACTTATTAGCTAAGGAAGATTGCGGGAATGAACTATGCAAACTCAGATTTACCTGAGACCGTTGAATAAAAGCAACACTTCCAACCCAATAATAATAATAATTAGTTTTAGCATTTTTATCAAATGTCCATGATTTACCTAACTAAGTATATCTAATGATTTTATTTCTTTAAATAACTTATTTGGTTAGAATTTACTGGTTTACATAATTATTTGATAAGTCAATAAAGGGGGGGGGGGAGTTGCCTGCAGGTTGAACACTCGAAAAGTTTGTTTGCAAAAGTTATTTTTTTGTCGGTAATCCACTTCTGAGCCCAGGCTCAGCTACACTCGCCTGGATGAAAAAAAATCAAAATAAATACTAGAAAAATTCAAAAAATACCAATTTATTTGTGCTAAATAATTTGATGTGTGAGGTCCGCTTCAATTTTTAAATTATTTGGACATCTGAGCAGCTCTCGGCATAAAAGACAAACTAAGGGTCTGTAAAAATGTTTACTGTTCATGCACCGCTCTGACCCGTTTTTTTTGCTGAGATTTGCTCAGAAATCCAAATGATCTAAAATTTGGAGCGGACCTTGATAAGTCACCAATGTATCTATATTTTTTTTATTATTCTATGATATTATATTATCTGTTTTGGATGTTTAATAGGCATTTATATGCTATTTTATATTATTTTTGTGACTAACCTATTAACCAAGGGCCCAGTGTCAGTTTTTGTTTTTTTTGGCCTATTTTAGAGTTTCGCAGAAAATGAATACCAAACGGAATGAAACCTTTGCGATGATCTTTCTTGGACCGAAAGCAAACCAGAAGACTTGGAGATGAAGTCGGAGACGCAACAAGGAAGCCACGAGGCAGGAGGGCGCGCCCCCACCCTCGTGGGCCCCTCGTAGCTTCCCTGACCTACTTCCTTCGCCTATATATACTCTTATACCCCGAAAACATCCAGGAGAGCCACGAAACCAATTTTCCATCGCCGCAACCTTCTATACCCGTGAGATCTCATCTAGGGACCTTTTCCGGCGTCCTGCCGGAGGGGGATTCGATCACGGAGGGCTTCTACATCAATACCATTACCTCTCCGATGAAGCGTGAGTAGTTTACCACAGACCTTCGGGTCCATAGTTATTAGCTAGATGGCTTCTTCTCTCTTTTTGATTCTCAATACCATGTTCTCCTCTATATTCTTGGAGATCTATTCGATGTATTTGCGGTGTGTTTGCCGAGATCCGGTGATTGTGGATTTATGATCAAGATTATCTATGAATATTATTTGGTTCTTCTCTGAATTCTTATATGCATGATTTGATATCTTTGCAAGTCTCTTCAAATTATCCGTTTAGTTTGACCTACTAGATTGATCTTTCTAGGAGAAGTGCTTAGCTTTGGGTTCAATCTTGCGGTGTCCTTTCCCAGTGAAAGTAGGGGCAGCAAGGCACGTATTGTATTGTTGCCATCGAGGATAAAAAGATGGGGTTTTCATCATATTTCTTGAGTTTATTCCTCTACATCATGTCATATTTCTTAATGCGGATCCACAGCGGCAGGAGCTGCCAGAGCACCACCAAGACGCCGCCGAGCCGAGCGCCACCATCCTGTGCAGACTACAGGCACCGCTCGTCGCCGCGCTAGATCCGCACCTGGCCACACCAAGGGAGACGGTCGCCGCTAGCACCGCACGGGCTTTGCCCGGCAGCCCGGGCGGCGGGGGAAGAGGTGACAGCTGGTTTAGGGCTGGGGCGCCCCGGTGCAAGAGGCAAAAGAGTGCCGGACTCACGGCGACTTGGACGAGAAGAAGAAGATAATGTATATCCTAAGAAGTCTATCTATATTTTTGTTACTCATGGATCAATGCATTTTGGTCCTATGCTTTAGAAAGGAAAAACAGTTTGAATCCCACAACGGTTAGGGTCACTTATGCCGAATAATCCAAAAGTTCCAGGACATCAGCATCCCCTCGACAAACAACTGCGGACATTCTACTCGCCAATGATTCAACAACATATATTAGCATCTGCGCTGGTAAGATTTAAGATACAGCGCGATGAAATTACGAGACGAGAGACTCTGTTGTTGGAATTTGTATACAGCCGAAACTGCAGCTATATCTGGCCATCTCCGGCCCGGCCTGGTCGGCCCGGCCCGGCCCGGCCCTAAAAAACAGGGCCTGGGAGGGCTGGGCTTGATCAGTGGGCCGGGCCTAGGCCTCAAAAGTAAGCCCTAGCAGTTAGTGGGGCCGGGCCTGGGCTTCAATATTAGACCAAAATTAGGCCCATCCGGCCCTACTCCAACAGCAGCAACCGCAGCCCAGCAGTCCACCGGGCACCACTCCACCTCTAGTATTCGACTCCTCCACCGCATCGACTTGAACCCTAACTTATCCATCGACAGGTACTCGCTACCCCTCCCCTCCTCTGCCCGTGGCCCGTGCAGGCGGCGGCGACCTAGCCCGTCCTGCAGTGCCGCTCCTCGTCCCGAACCGCCACCGGCAGGCTGCCTCTCCTCCCCAACCGCACCGCCATCGGCAGGCCTCCTCTCCTACCCAACAGCGACGCCGCTCGGTTGCCTCTCCTCCTCAACCGCGACGCCGACCTCTCGCTCTCTTCCCCAACCGCACCGCCACCGCAGCCTCCTCTCCTCCCCAACCGCGACGCCAAAGAGGCTTCCTCTCCAAAGAACTAGTCGCTGCTCGAGCGCCGCACCTCTCTGCTCTTAAGGTAATTTGATGCAGATTTTTTTTTCCTGTTCTTGACCGATTAGCAGGTGTACATGCATGTCAGCAGGATGGATTTGATGTAGATTTGTATTTCATAAACAATGGTAGATGATTTCGCTGCTATACATGAATATAAGTGTGTGTAGACTGTAGAACTATAGATGAACTCGCTGCAGTACATGAATATATAGTTTAACTTACTTTGTTTATTTCTTCATGCTATGTACTTTAGAGTTTATAGCTAACATGTTGTTGTAGTTGTTGTAGGTAATAAGAGAAAGGCAGAAGTGGTTGAGCTAGATGATGAAAATTCTTCTTCCGATGATGAATGTAACATCCATATTCTTTGTTCATGTCAACTTGTCAAGTTCAACATGTACTTTAGCTAACCTGATGTTTATTGCATTTTGTAGAGTTCTTGCTAGAGCACTGAGATGAGTAGAAGATTCGGAGAAGGCATGTCGAGATGGCAACCAACAGCTACTGGTCCTTATTTTTGGTTCTATGAATTGGCCATCTGGCATGTAATAATACATTTATGCACTTGTGTTTCTAGAAACTCGAAACTGAAATGTTTGATACTATTTGATGTGAAAACAATGCTCTTTAGTGCTGTTTTGGTGCTGATGTGCTGCTGTTTTGGTGCTGCTGTGCTGCTCTTTATGCACTTTTGGTGCTGCTGTGCTGCTATTTATGCAGTCTTGGTGCTGAACTTGCTTTTACAGATTACAAAAATTCCTCGGCCAACCTCATTAACTCAACTTGTAACAATGCACTCGTATTTCCCAACTCCTGAATCACTGTAATGATTACCACTACCATCCAAATGCAATATCAGGACCAGTCACGCAAACGTGCCTGCTAGTTTACTTGGGTAACTGAAATTATCAGGGAACTCTGTGAACCATCCCCACTTGCTTGCATCTGCTACACTTTAACCTACTGCGGATCTCTTGTCCAGCAATACCACAACATTTTCTAGGGGAACATAAGTGGGGATGTTGTCAGGGAAATCTGTGAACCATCCCCACTTGCTTGCATCTGCTACACTTTCATGCAAGGCTTCTTATACACTCACTTCCCTTCGGGGAACGCAAGTAAAACACCGACCTTGTACAGCTAGGAATTCAGCAAGTTGTTGACAGTCCTGACTAACCACAATTACACTTGCCCAGATTCTTCATAGCAAAGGATGCATTCCAAAGCTTTGCCACATTGTGTGACGATTCAGTATTCGACTAGGACAGTCTGTGCAGCTTCTACTCTCTTAATTAATTCCCTGCTACTCAATGTAAAATATTTGACGAGTTCTTATGCAACCGTTATATAGGAGCTAACTGCAGTTCCCTCCACATTTTCTCATCCGGGCTTGGGACCGGCAAAGGCAGTGTTAAACTACTCCTACTTAAACACAAAAAACAGCAAACACTACAAACAATTATATTCAGCTAAGCATACAAGCCACGTAATAATCAACCAAAGGCAGCATTGACACCACACACGATTGGCAAATATTCACGCAACATTTTAAATTCCAGAACCTGAATGGGAGTAACTAATCTATCTAGTGGGATGAGCGTGATTCAAGTCTTTGCGCAGAGAATGACTTCTCTCTCTTTAAAATCTATATATATATAGGAATTATTATTTAGTATGAAACAGAATGGGTTTGTCTAAGTTTCGAGTTAAGAATATGCAATCGGCAGGAATCATCAAATTAGTACTTCTGCTAGTTGCCAACTATATTAAAATCAGGAAGTTGCCAGAAAACTAAGAATATGTAACTGAAGAGAATATGTGGTTCAAGATTCAGAATCCAGATCAAATTAGCACTTTAGCAGTTCACCGGCAAAGAAGGTCAATTAGCCAGAGGATGTGTGAACGCTATCAAATTATAGATTTAAGAATATGTAATTGAAGATTCCATAATAATCCATATCAAATTAGCAGTTTGACGGTAAAGAAGGTCAAATTATCCATTAGAGGGCCATAAGATGTGTGAAGGCTATGAAATTGTATATTTAATAAGAACATGTAATGGAAGATTCCATAATCCAGATCAAATTAGCAGTTTGCCGTAAAGAGATCAAATTAGCCATTGGAGGACCGTAGTGATGTGTGAGCGCTTTGTGACTTTAAATCCAGGATGAAGTACAAAACAAACTGCCATATGTTGAAAGTAATCAGCAGGATTCATCATCAAATTAGCCAGTGTGTTCAGGAATCATCAAATTAGCCAAACTGTTCTGCTAGGTGTCAATTTAACCAAACCAAGAAGATGCATTGAAGAATCCAGATCTCAATGGAGAAGCACCAATGAGAAGAACATCACTTCTGAAAATCAACTCCATGTTCAGGGCAAAATATTTGTTCAAGCTTCCAAGCTCAGAAACTTCAACTATCCATAGTTTTAGTATATATAGCAATAACTCCTAACCTCTTTCTGCATATTAAGTCATCAATATTACCCAACTACAGGAGGCCAACCAACACAAGTGCGAGCGTGGGATCTTTCTTTATCACCAAAGTAAAAAATATGAGCACACAAAAATTTGATTTTGTGTCATAAGATGAACCTAAACAACGTATATATATATACATAAACAAACCAAGTGCAATCATGGACAACAGTATGTAGAACAAATCCAAGTATGACCAATTCATATATATATATATATATATATATATATATATATATATGCATTAACATTTTTACTGCATTCAGAGCTCATGTACATACGACCTTTACTTCCTATTGGGTGATAAATTTGCAAGTTGAAAGATACAAGCAGCCAAATATCTTCCTGAAACACTATGGTAACCAGGTAATTTATAGTCAAATCAAACTTTGATAATCTGCTATATAGAACTGACGGACCCTTGTTTGAGACTTCTAGCATTTTCTTGATTCGAGCAGAAGATGAGATCATATTCCATCCAAACCACATGCAAGTTGAAGAAGATACCGTAACCAGTAAGATGGCAGAACAGAAACCAAGTAAGATGCTTCAGGACAATTGAAAGAATCAGATGTGCACACTACCAACTCCAAGCTGCACCAAAGATTTGAGGCCACTGAATGCAAGTTCAAACTGAAAACTACCACAAAGACCATATCATTATGCTTCAGGATCACTAATCAGAAGTCAAAACCATCAGGGAAGCCCATTTGCTTTCACCAAGTCCCAGCGCTAACTGACTATCCAACTCTATAATCTTGCAATAAAACCTTAAAATCAATGAACGGCCCAAATATAATCGGCATACTTAAGTTTCTTCAAGGAAAGTCAGACAATAGTGAAATCTGGTAAATCGGTTGAAACAAGCATGGACTCCATGTGTAAGTTTTTGTGGTTGAAGAAGATTCCGAACGAAGATCCCAAACAGCCATCAGGCGAACATAAATCGAAGAACTTAATGTATAGCCACTCAAATCTGACGTCGCCAAGCACAGTTGAGGAATCCAGTAAACCAATGTGACCAAGCATGGGAAACTGACCTGCCTCGAGTTCCCTTCAGCATACGTTCACACACCACATGGAGCTTCACTCCCAAACCAGATCCAGATCCAGTCCTGCAAGCCAAATTGTAGAGGCGGCGATAACAAATGAAACAAACAGACTGTCTACGAGACACTGACCTCCATGTACAGAGCAAAGGTCTGGGCCCAAACTCCTAATAACAATTACTTGGCCAACCCACACACAAGACCAAGAGAACACAGGGATAAGAGTACAGATAACAAGCATGGAGAGCTAGCAATTGCCCACATGGCCTGGGCTAAAGAAAAATCTGCAACCATAGGAAGGGCAGGGGCAAAAACCTATATCAGAGAGATGGCCAAGTAACTATGAAATTTAAAACAAATAGGGAGGTAAGAGTCTTTTTCAGTTGTAGGATGTGCCATTAGTCGAAAGCTCTGGATTCTCCTTATATTCGTGCTGCATATGAATCTGTATTTATAATATTGTCTAGTAAGATAAGTTATAGGTTATGTATAAGTTGCAATGAATTGAAACGTGTCAAGGACGTCGAACCCTTGACTCGCCGGGCCTCGGCTACGCAACTCGTAGCCTTCGGCCGTCTTCTCCGGTGGGGTTATTCCTCCCAACCGCAGGCTTAGTGAAGAGAGAGAGAGGTAGGAGATAACTTGATTCTTGATTGATCTGAATGGTGCCGAGTACATGGGAATATAAGGCCAGCGGCCAACACAAATGGAGCAAGCTCCTTAATTCTCTAGCCTGGCAAATTGCTACCTTCCTAAACTTAGCCACTTTCTATCTGTGGCTGACCAGCGCCATGCGCTGCTGCATGCCCGGCGTGCTCTGTGGCCGCGCGATCTGCTGCCCGCCGGACATCGCGCGCGCGCCTGCGCCTTGTGTACGACTTACCGTACATGACATCTCTCCCGGCCTCGAAAGCCAGCTCGTCCTCGAGCTGGAAAGCTGGGAAGCTGGCCTTGAAGTCATCGAAATCCTCCCAGGTCGCGGACGTCACCTGTTCACCTTGCCACTGGACCAGAACTTGTTTAACGCCGCGAGCCAGGCGACCTGCCAAGACACGGGTAGGTGCGGACACCGCCGCGCCATTGAGTGTGGCCGGCAGCACAGGTGGTTCGGTTGGTGGCGCCCCCACGAACTTCTTAAGGACGCCTACATGGAAGACGTCGTGAATTCTGGCGCCGGGCGGGAGCTGCAGGCGTACGGCCGCGTCGTTGATGACCTCCTCGACGCGGTAGGGTCCGACGTAGCGGGGCTTCAGCTTGCCGGCGGTTGAACGTGGCAGAGTTGCCGACGGGCGTTGACGGAGACGAAGAAGAGCCCAGTCACCGACTTGGTAGATGACCTGCCGGTGTTGCTGGTCGTAGGCGCGTTTCTGGGACTCCTGTGCCTGATGGAGACGGTAGCGGACGTCGTCGAGGAAGGCGGCCCGTTCCTCCATCTCCTGCGCCACCGCGGGCACGCGCGCGTCACCCGGCTCGTAGGACCGGATGGTCGGTGGATCGCGGCCGTAGACCACCCGGAATGGCGTCTCGCGGAGCGAGGACTGGTAGGCTGTGTTGTAGGTGTACTCCGCCCACGGAAGCCATCGGAGCCACTGCCGGGTCGATCGCCGGTGAAGCAGCGAAGGTACATAGCGATGACGCGGTTGGCTGCCTCCGATTGGCCGTCGGTTTGCGGGTGGAAGGCGGAGGACATGAACAGCTTGGTGCCTGTAAGCGCCATCAGCTCCGTCCAGAAGGCCGACGTGAAGACGGGGTCGCGGTCCGAGACAATGGACTGCGGAACGCCGTGAAGCCGCACCACCTCGGCGAAGAACGCGTGCGCCACCGATTCCGCCGTGTACGGGTGCGCCAGCGGGATGAAATGGCAGTATTTGCTGAAGCGGTCGACGACGGTGAGGATGACCGTCTTGCCTTGCACGCGGGGCAGAGCTTCGATGAAGTCGATGCCGATGTCCGACCACACCCCCGTTGGGATCGGCAGGGGCTGTAGAAGACCAGCCGGTCGCAGGTGATCGGACTTGTACTTTTGGCACGTGCTGCATGCCTTGACGAATTCCTGCACAACACGACGCATGTTGGGAAAATGGAAATCGCGCCTCAGTCGATGCAGGGTGCGGTGTACTCCTTCGTGGCCATCATCATGAACAGCGGCCACGATCTCCCGCAGCAGTGGTGAGGTGGCCGGGATGTAGAGGCGCCCCTCCATGGCGACCATCCCACCCACGATGGACCACGGTGTTGCACGCGTGCCGGCGCGGATTTCCTCGTAGATGGCGACGAGGGCCGGATCAGTAGCCTGCGCCTGCCGCAGACGCTCGACGAAGTCGAAGCGGGGCGCTGAAATTGCCATCAGCGCGCCCTCCTCGGTGTCCCTTCTGGACAGTGCGTCGGCGACGGTGTTCGTGGCGCCCGAGCGGTACTCAACCTCAAAGTCAAATCCCAAGAGCTTGCCAACCCAATGGTGTTGGGGGATCGTGGCCAGCCGCTGGTCGAGGAGGTACTTTAGACTGAAGTGATCAGTCTTGACGATGAAGTGCCGTCCCCACAGGTACGGCCTCCAGTGCCGGACGGCCTGGACCAAGCCGATGAGTTCGCGCTCGTAGGCGGCGAGCGCGCGATGCCGTGGCGCGATCGGGCGGCTGAAGAAGGCGACCGGGTGCCCCTCCTGGACAAGCACCGCGCCGAAACCCGTGGACGACGCATCGCACTCCACCACGAACAGCTTGCCGAAGTCCGGCATGGCGAGGACTGGAGCGGACGACACGGCCGCCTTGAGCGCCGTAAAGGCAGCCATGGCCGCGTCATCCCAGGCGAAGCCATCCTTCTTGAGGAGGGCCGTCAAGGGGGCAGCCACCGTGCCGTAGTTGTGGACGAAACGGCGGTAGTACCCGGCGAGGCCGAGGAATCCCCGAACGGCCCGGACTGAGCGAGGCGGCGGCCAGTCGTGAATGGCAGCCACCTTGGCCGGGTCCATGGCCACCCCGGCGGCAGAGATGATGTGGCCGAGGTAGGCGACGGATGGCGCGCCGAACGAGCACTTCGAGCGCTTGATGAAGAGCTGATGGCGCTGCAGCTCGTCGAGGACGGCCCGGAGATGACGAAGATGGTCGGCCCATGTGTTGCTGTAAATTAGTATGTCATCAAAAAATACCAGGACGAAACGCCGGAGGAACGGCCGGAGCACGTCATTCATCAGCGCCTGGAACGTGGCGGGGGCGTTGCAGAGCCCGAACGCCATCACGAGGAACTCGTACAAGCCGTCGTGTGTGCGGAATGCGGTCTTGTGCACGTCCTCCGGCCGCATCCGCACCTGGTGATAGCCCGACCGGAGATCAAGCTTGGTGAAGAATTTGGCGCCGTGGAGCTCGTCGAGAAGCTCCTCCACCACCGGGATCGGGAACGCGTCTTTGATGGTGAGGGCGTTCAGGGCTCTGTAATCGACGCAGAAGCGCCACGATCCATCGGGCTTCTTGACCAGGAGCACCGGCGACGAGAACGGGGAGTCGCTGCGACGCACGATCCCCTGGTCAATCATGGCGGCGCACTGCCGCTCCAGCTCGTCCTTGTGGGCAGCCGGGTAGCGGTACGGCCGGACAGCCACCGGCGATGCGTCGGGCTTGAGGAGGATGCGATGATCGTGGGCGCGCTTGGGGGGCAAGCCCGTAGGAGCTGCGAAGAGCCCCCTAAACGAGTCCAGGAGTGCCTCCAGGAGTGCATCCCCCCCGGTTGTGGCGCGCACCGCCGGTTCCTTTGCGCTGGGCGTGCCCGTCCAGGAGATGGAGCGCCCCGGGCGCTGGAACGTCATGCGGCGACTGGCGAGGTCCCACACGATCGGTCCCAGAGCGCCGAGCCAACGTGTGCCGAGGACGACGTCGTACCCGGCCAATGGCATGACGAAGAGATCAGCCGGGTAGGGTTCGCCCTCGACGTAGAGCGGTGCGTTGCGAAGGACGCCGGCGCAGGTGATCCGTTCGCCGTTAGCCACCATGGCCGTGGGCGTGGCCGGCGCCGGATGGGGATGCCCGACCGTGCGCCGCGTCGCGGAGATGAAGTTGTGGGTGCTCCCGAGTCGAGTAGCGCCACCAGGGAGACCGGGCGAGGTGACGGCGAGCTGCATGGTGTCCGCCGGCGCGACCCGCCACGGCTCGTAGGGAGAAACAGGGAGCGTCGGTCTCGCTCCTCCTCGCTTCCGCGCGTCCGCGGCCTCGTCGATCTCCACGCCATCCACAAAGAAGATGCGCCTGCAAAAACGGTTGTGGCCACGGGAATACTTCTCGTTACAGTTAAAACACAGGCCTTGGCGCCGCCGATCCGCCATCTCCTCTGGGGACAGGCGCCTGGAGCCCTCGCCACGGACCGGTGCTGCGCCCACCGGCGGTGCTGGCAGCGCCAACGGGGCCTGTGGCGCCGGGAGCGCTTGGGGCGCTGGCCGGGGTGGTGGCGACGGTAGAGGCAGCGCCCCGCTTGGCGGTGCTCGATCTTGGCGAAGCTCCATCTGTTCCACTGGCGTGCTAGGCTCATAGCGGCGCTGAGGGCGGGGTTGAGGATCCGCACGCGGTGGTGGCGGCAGCAGCCCCCCGGTGTAGAGTTGGACGCGTTGCTCCTCGTCCATCCGACCGGCGCGGGGTAGGAGCTCCTGGAATCGGTTGGAGTACTCCTCGACCGAGCCGGTGCGGCGGCACTCGGTGAGCTCGAAGAATGGCGCGGATCGGAGGGCCGGCCCGAAGCGCAGGTTGAGCAGCTCCTTGAATCGGCGCCACGACGGAGTGCCCTCGTCGTCCTGGAGTTGCATGTACCAATGTTGTGCGATGCCCTCGAGGTTGTACGAGGCCATCCCCACTTGCTCCTCCGCCAACGTGCGCTGTTGGTGAAAATACGACTCGCATTTGTTGATGAAGAGGAGAGGATCGGTCTTGCCATCAAAGCGCGGGAATTCCCACTTCTGGAACTTCGGCGGGCGCTCGACGTCGCGAGGGCGCTCGGGGTGGCCGCCGTTGGAGGACGACGAGTCGGACTTCTCCTTCAGCCGGGTGATGTCGGCCTGCATGGACTTCATCATTTCCATGACGTCGGCGAGGGTGGGCTCTGACATGTTGATGGAGGAGGCGGAACTGGTGGTGGATGCGGCTGGAGATTGGGGTGTGGTGGGTGGATCAGCGAAGATCGCGGACTCGTGATACCAAGCTGTCAGGGACGTCGAACCCTTGACTTCGCCGGGCCTCGCTCGCGAACTCGTAGCCTTCGCCGTCTTCTCCGGTGGGGTTATTCCTCCCAACCGCAGGCTTAGTGAAGAGAGAGAGAGGTAGGAGATAACTTGATTCTTGATTGATCTGAATGGTGCCGAGTACATGGGAATATAAGGCCAGCGGCCAACACAAATGGAGCAAGCTCCTTAATTCTCTAGCCTGGCAAATTGCTACCTTCCTAAACTTAGCCACTTTCTATCTGTGGCTGACCAGCGCCATGCGCTGCTGCATGCCCGGCGTGCTCTGTGGCCGCGCGATCTGCTGCCCGCCGGACATCGCGCGCGCGCCTGCGCCTTGTGTACGACTTACCGTACATGACAAAACGACACTAGTAGATTTAGAAGATCAGTAGATGGATTCATCGTCAGGCTGGACAGGAGTTCATCAACTACATCCTGCAGCGAGCAAGAGGCCGTTTCTATAAAGAAATTGTCAGGGGAAATGCTGCGTATGTAAATAGCTAAAGCATGGATGATGAGTGGGAACAAGTAAAGCCTGTCTAGGGTCAGGTATGGATGATGGAGGACAACAACGCCCGTTCCAAACTGAAGCTATATCCTTTCCAAGTCAGTATCTGCAAGAGCTGATAATTACTAAGGCAAAGAGAACCTAATGTCTAGAGTTCAATTAGAGTAAAAGAGTTGAAAAAAATTTAGCCACAAAAGGAACCGCCATGCCGAGGCAAAATAGGACCACCTTCTAAGCCATTATTACAATTTCTGGAGAGCCACCAAGATAGTTTTAATCAGAATTGTGGTTAACTACAACAGAACAGTCGAGACGAAAGAGTAAAACAGAGGGAGTGATAATTATCCAAACGCAGAGCAGCAAGATGCATCGCTCCCGCTAAGCCATATAATTCCAATTTCTGGAGAACCACCAACATATCAAAATATATCCTGCACATAGGCCCAGACTTCCTAAATATATCCTGCAACTGATACACGCAGAAGACCAGCACAAGGATCAAGAGTACAAACAACAATTCTATTCAGAGAGAGAGAGAGATCACAAACCAAACGATTTTAACAGATTCCGACTCACTACCAGCATGGTTTGGGCTAATCTGCAACCAAAGGGAGGGTAGAAGGAAAAACCTAAATCAAAGACATAAACAAGTAGCTACGTGAAACAAAGAATAAGAGGTGAGTTAAAAATAGTGTTTTTCATTGTAGAATGTTCCATTAGTTTGAATCTCCATTGCTGAACCTTCGCAGATAAATCTGTATTCAAAATATTTCCTGGTAAGATAATTTTAAAGGTTGTCTAAGATACGATGACTTGAGAAAATAGTAGATTTAGAACTGCAAACAGATTCAACTCAGCACCAGGTTGGACTTGGGTTCATCAACTACGACCTGCAACAAGGAATTTACCTTTCTATAAGTTAAAGAGGAAAACTAGGCTCAGCTAAAGCATGCATCAAATGTTGAGGTAAAGGGTAAGTAAGCCTGTCTCGGCCGGGAAGGTCAGATATACAACACTGGTTCCAATTATTTCGCTTCCAAGTCAGCATCTGCGAGAGCTAAGAATTACCAAGGCAAACAAACTGATGTCTAGAAAGTTCAATTATCAAGGGAGGATAAAAGGTTGGATATGTAGGGCCACAGAAAAAACTGCCATGCCGAGGAAAAATAGGATCACCCGCTAGGCCGTATGATTCCATATTCTGGAGAACCAGCAACAAATTGAAATCAGAATTGTCGGACACTAATTGAATTGTGGAGAAGAAATTAAGCAGTAGTGATCATCCAAACGCAGGTCAGCAAGAAGATAGGTCACTCCCACTAGGCCATATAATCCCAGTTTCTGGACAACCAGCAACAGATCCAAATCAGACTTGTTGGGGACTAAAATTGAATTGTGGAGAAGGAATTAAATAGATGGGTTCATATAATCATCCAAACACAGATCAACAAGATAGGTTGCTCCTGCTAAATCTTATTAAGCCCAATTTCTGGAAAACCACAAACGAATTCAGAACTTCTAAGGACTAAATTGTACTGTGCAAACCAAATAAATTGAATTGGGATGAAATTCATTATCCAAATGCAGATCACAAGTTTCAGGTTGGCAAGAGATCCTAAGCTTCATTATCCAATCAATCAAAACGACAAACAGTAACCAAACCTCCACCCTATGATTCATCTGTGCACAACTACTACACTCCTGCATCTGCTGCAAGCAAAGGAGCACAAACACACACCAAAAGTGCGATCAGCTGCCACAGTAAGAATCCACCAGGACCTCTAATCCACCTCGTGTTAGCTGATGACGCGTGATGAGAACCAGAAGACCACACCGGCGATAGCCATTTAAATCTGACCTGCTCAAATCCCCTTCGACATACAATACCACAGGGATCTCCACATTCCAGATCCAATCCTGCAACCAATGTGTGGAGGAACACAACTAAACCAAACAAACTGTTGATAGAACACTGACCTGACTCACTGTACAGAGATTTGCCCATAAGCACAAACTTCCTAAATATGGCCTGCAGTTGACAGGATAAGAGTACAGATAACGAATTGAAACGCATAGAGATAGATTGCAAACCAAACGATTTCAACAGATTTCGACTCACTACCAGCACTCTCTGGGCTAAAATAAATCTGCAATCACAGGGGCACAAGCAAAAAAGCCTGAATCAAAGGCATGAACAAGTAGCTACGTGATATAAAAAAAAGAGGCAAGGGTTAAAAATGGAGGAGTCTCTTTTTTGTTTGTAGGATTTGCCAAGTTTGAAGCTCCATTCGTGCACCTTTGAGATAAATCTGAATTCAAAATATTGCCTAGTGAGAAGATCTTGAAGGTTATCTAAGTAATGATGAATTGATTAGAAAAAACTGCAAACAGATTCAACTCAGCATCAGGTTGGACTTTGCATTCGTCAAACCTGCAACGAGCAAGATACGCCTCTGTAAATTATTTGAAAACTAGGCTCAAAGTATGCTTCAAACGAGGAGGTAAAAGTTGTGAGGAAGTTTGGGCTGAGAAGGTCAGGTAGACAGCACCGATTCCAATTATATCCCTTCCAAGATGGTTTCTGCAAGAGCTGAGAATGACAAACTAAGGCAGAGAAACTTGTCTTGATAAGAGTAAGAAAATGTTAAGCCACAGAAGAACCGCCGTGCCGAGGGAAAACTGGGTCATCCGCTAAGCCGTGTAATTCCAATATCTACCAGCAACAAATCCAAAATCCAAATCAGAATTGTGCCGAGACTAACTGAACTGTGGAGAGAGGAAATAAACAGAGTAATGATTATCCAAACAGAGGGCATGAAGGATGACAAGCCCGCGAAGCCATATAATCCCAATTTCTGGACAATCATCAACAACAGATCTAAATCAAAAGTGGCTTAAAATGAACCGTGTAGATGAAGGAATTGAATAGAGGGGGTAATAATCATCCAAACGCAGATTAGCAAGATAGGTCGCTCCCCCTAGTGCCTTGTAATCCAATTTCTGGAGAAGCACCAATGAATGGAAATCAGAATTGCCGTTGACTAGTGTGCGAACCAAGAAACTAAACTGGGAGGGAATTATATTTGTATTGTCCAAACTCAGATCACCGGTTCCAGGTTGGTAAGTTATCCTAAGTTTCATCACCCAGAAGATCTGACCATGTCAGAACAAACAACCGGTGAACCGTAACCAACCAATCAGTCGGAATAATCATGAACAGAAATCAAACCTCCACCAAATCCTTGAGGGCAGGGCCTCGAATTAATCCACCTCGTACCAACGAATGATTCATCCATTTGAAAGCTGGAATCACGGGCGAACGCAGGTGATGGAACCAAGGAAGCGATCTGAACGAGCACGGGAAACTGACCTTGCCTCGGCCTCCGGCTCCACAATCAGAGCTCCAATTCCAAAAACCAGGCTCGAAGTCGACGATCCTGCAACCAACGCGCGCGGGTGCCAATACGAATACGAGGAACACGGGATCCACGGTTGCAAAACAGAAGCGGACACACGAAACAGAGTCTGAGACAGATTCGCAAACCAAACGAGTGAATCCCCCGATCGATCGCTCCCCGGGCTCGCACGGAGGCGGGGGAGACGGGCCGGATTCGAACACCCTGCGAGCACAGCAAGGCAACGGCGACGGCGAAGTGAATGAAATCAAACGCGATTCGAAACGATGGACAAGGGGGAGGAGGCGACGGTCGCGGAGACGCGAGGGGGCGACTCGGGCGATCGAGGCCGGAGGCGCGGCCGGAACGAAAGCTCCAAAGGAGAGGAGAGGAGGCCGGAGCGCGGGGTGCAGGGGTCGCACCTGGGGCCCCTTTTGTAGCCGGCGCAGAGGCGGTGCGGGAGGGGGAGGCGGCCTGGCGCGGGCGCCAACCGGTTCCTTACCGGACCGGACACGGCTTCGCCTCGCTGGCGTGCCCGGCCGCGGGTTAGGCAAGGGATTAATCAGGCTTTCTGGTCACAGCTGGGCGGCGGAAATCAGACGGGAGTGGACCTGGTGAGACCGGACTTGGTTTGGTTCGGTTCGGGTGGGGCGGCTGGCAGGTCGGCAAAGCTGTCGGGTTGGGACGTGGGCCGCACCGACGGAATGCGAAATTTCTAGGCTGCTCGCTGCTCGCTGCTCGGGGGCTGCGACGGGCCCGTGTGTGGCTGCCGTTGATTGCTGACCGTGTCCGCGAGTGCGAGCCACGACGAACGCGTGGAACAGGCGGATGAGAACGTGGTCCGCGGAAATATCTGCCGTGTTTACACAATCAACGTGCTCCCTGGCTTTTTTATTTTTTATTTTTAGTAAATGATAAAGAAACAAACGTCGGATTTTTAAAGTTTCAGCCCTAAGAGCGGCTCCAACACGCCGACCCAACCAGAGGGCGTTTTTACCCGCTTTTTGTTTGTTTGGATCGGTCTGCCGGACACCCATGTCCGCTTTCGTGTTGGAATCGGCGCTTGCGCCCAACACGGGCCCGATCCATTTTTGAGCTTGCGCGGAAAAAATATCCCGCAAACATTTAAAAAAATAAAAACGTTAATTAAAAATTAATGTCGGCCACAAAGGTCGGCGAGAATTAAATAAAACTATAAACTACTAGGAGGCGCGCTTCCCTAAGCGTCCTCGTCGTCGTCGGGGCCGGTGAGGTGGATGAGCGTCGGCGTCGGGCCAGCCCACGGGAACGTCCTCGACCAGGACATCGTCCGCCGCCGGCTGGGCTGGCCCACCGCGGGCAAGGCATACCTCCTCCTCCGTCTTGCGGCGCTCCTCCTTCGCGTCACGCTCCAGCTGCTCGAGGTACTCGCCCTCGCGACGCTCCTCGACCAGCCTTTGTTGTCGCCATTGCTCGAGGTACGTCTGCTCCTACGCAGGGGTCGCCCCCAACCAGACCGGTGGCATGTTGACCCACTCACGCACCACCCCGGTCCATGAGTAGCGCTCGATGGGGGTCGGCGTCGGCTCGGCCTTCACGGGGGACAACGCCCTCAAAGGCGGCACGACCCAGTCGCCGGCCACGGAGAGTGCCACGGCCTCCACAATGCGCGCCTGGTAAGCCTCCTCCTTCTTCCGCTTGCGCCGCTCCTACTCCTCGTTTTCACGGAGGACTGCCGCCAGCGTTGCCTAGTAGGCGGCCTCCGCCTCATGGTCCTCGTCACGCTCGACGAGGGCCGGCGGTGGGGAGCCATGTCGCACGTCGCGGACACCGCGCCTCCTAGCCTCCTCATGCTCGAACGCGAACCAGTGCTCCCAAGTGGGAGAGTCGAACACGTAGGCGGGGTCACGATGCTGCTCCGGCGTCAGCAGTTGCCGCCGGTGTCGAACCTCCTCCGCATGCGCCTGCGCCGACTGTGGTGCCCCCGCCGGCACTGGGAACCTCCTCCGTTGTGCGTCTGTGCCAGTCGTGTGGCAGCATCACGTCGGGGTAGGGGAGGGGGACATGGTGCTCCCAGTGCCACTTCGCCTGGCGCACTGGCACATTGATGCGCTGCCGCACCCAGCGAGAAGACGCCAGCGGGGGAAGGGGTGGCGGGGGACTTTCCCTTGCCCTTGCCCGAGAAGAAGCCCATCGCGGTGGCTAGGTTTTGTCGCCGACGAGGGAGCAAAGTGGGGTGGTGAGATGGGGACGGGGGCCTCCAGAAGCGGATGAGGACGGTCCTCCACCACACGCTCGGATTAAAAAAGCCGACCGACATTGCTGACGTGTGTGCCCATGTTGGGTGGTCGTCATTAATAAAGATGATCGCGGTAGCTGGATGGCTGCCAGGTGGGGACGCGGCGGACACCGAGAGGGCGCACGGTGCGTCTGCGCCGACGCATTTCAGCCGCAAAATGGGTCCGCACAGACGCGAAGCGGACGCATTTTGGGAATGCGCCAGCATGTTGGGCCAGCACATTTGTCCGCGGCGACCCAAACAGACGGCGGCGGACGAAATCGGTACCTGCGTTGGAGTTGCTCTAACATTGTAAGGACTATTGAATTGTGGTACGAATCTTGAAGCAAGGCGATCGGCCACGTCAGCGAGGATATCGTTCCTAAAATCGTCCCGTGGTCACGAAGGCTCTCTATCTCCTTTCATATCTTATATGCCAACCACACCGCCCACTCCCACCACACATCCACTCCATCGTATCCCCTCTCCTCGAGCTACTTTTTAAAATAATACACTTTTTTTATTAATTTTCAGAAATATTACGCCGACTGGATCCAGTCGTCCAGGAGAAAGCCGATTGGCACTCTATCGGCTACAGGGTGGTCGATTGGCCTCCTGTCGGCCAAGGGGTTGCCGACAGCCCTATCGGCCGCTGTTTGTAGATCTTGTCGGCTACCTAGTGGATGATAGAAACTAATTGTCTTCCTGTAGGCTAATTAGGTCTAATTGGCTTCCCCTAAGCCGATAGGTGCATGCACCCATTTTTCTCCATATGTTTCCCGCCAGTATCTCCCGCCATATTTTCCCGTTTTCTAGTTCCCGTCATAGTTTTCCCGCTTTCTAGTTCCCGCCGCATTTTTTCGCTTTCTAGTTCCCGCCTATATTTCCCGCCATATTGCCCCACTTTCGAGTTCCCGCCTATTTTTTTCTTCTCGACCTATAAAACACCCTAGACACTAAGGTGGGTAAGCATCCGGATATCCTTTTGATCGTAGTTTTCACCCTGATATGTCCAAATGTCTTCTGCGTTTAGCCACCGATTTCAGGTAAACAATAGATTAGTTCCGTGGGATGAACTCATCAAGAGTGACACACTCATCGAATGAGCTGGCTCACGCATTAAGTAGGTTCGGGTGGCCTTCCATGACCTTTCAGGAGATACGGAAAGAACTTCCCAGCTTGCATGGAAGATGGATGAAGCAACAATCAAAGAGTGAAAATACCTAAAGGTTGCAGCAGAACATACTTTTTTATGGACTGCCGACTGCGAGGATGAAGATGATATCTTCATGCCGAGCACCAAGACCAAGAGTACCCCATCGTCGAAGGACAAGAGTTATGCATCATCGAAGGGCAAGAGTTCTTCATCGTCGAAGGGCAAGAGTTCTGCATCGACGGAGGATGACGATGATGACTTCATCGCGTTTTTATGTTGTATGTTTTAAGTTCAGTCCTACCGTTTAATTCAGATGTAGTTGTATCCAGTTGTTTGTAATGTCTTATTGTAGGAGGAGTATGTTCTATCTAAATATGATGTTGTAGTTGGTGCACGATGTTGGATAATAGAGTACTAAAATAGAGTAGGCATATGTCTCATGTTGCAAATATGCCCTAGAGGCAATAATAAAGTGGTTATTATTATATTTCCTTGTTCACGATAGTAGTTTTTTATCCATGCTATAATTGTATTGACTGGAAACTCAAATACATGTGTGGATACATAGACAACAACATGTCCCTAGTGAGCCTCTACCGGACTAGCTCATTGATCAAACATGGCTATGGTTTCCTAGTCATAGACATGAGTTGTCATTTGATAACGGGATCACATCATTAGGAGAATGATGTGATGGACAAGACCCAAACTATAAGCATAGCATATGGCCGTATCAAGTTTATTGCTATCGCTTTCTACATGTCAAGTATCTGTTCCTATGACCATGAGATCATGCAACTCCCTGACACCGGAGGAGTACCTTGTGTGTATCAAACATTGCAACGTAATTGGGTGACTATAAAGATGCGCTACAGGTATCTCCGAGGGTGTCTGTTGAGTTGGCATGGATCAAGACTGGGATTTTTCACTCCGTATGACGGAGAGGTATCTCAGGGCCCAATCGGTAATACATCATCACAATGAGCTCACAAGCAATGTGACTAAAGAGTTAGCCATGGATCTTGTATTACGAAACGAGTAAAGAGACTTGCTGTAGGATCGAAAGTATGTCTAGAGGGGGGGTGATTAGACTACTTGACAATATAAAAATTTAGCCTTTTGATAAAGACAAGTTTTTGGCAAGTTCACAATTATGATCAAGTCAAGTATCACCCTACACATGCAATTCTAGAGTATAGGCAGCGGAAAGTAAATTGCACATGTAGTAAAGAGAGGTGGAGAAGAGCAAACGCAGTTTGGAGACACGGAGATTTTTCTCGTGGTTCCGATAGGTGGTGCTATCGTCAATCCACGTTGATGGAGACTTCAACCCACGGAGGGTAACGGCTGCGAGAGTCCACGGAGGCTCCACCCACGAAGGGTCCACGAAGAAGCAACCTTGTCTATGCCATCATGGCCTCACGCCCACGGAGGGCTAGCCTTACTCGGGTAGATCTTCACGAAGTAGGCGATCTCCTTGCCCTTACAAACTTCTTGGTTCAACTCCACATCTCGACGGAGGTTCCCAAGCGACACCTAACCAATCTAGGAGGCACCACCCTCCAAGAGGTAATAGATGGTGTTGATGATGATGAACTCCTTGCTCTTGTGCTTCAAATGATAATCTCCCCAACACTCAACTCTCCTCACTGAATTGGCTGTGGTGGAAGAAAGGATTGAGTGGAAAGCAACTTGGGAAGGCTAGAGATCAAGCTTCATATGGTGGGAGTGGAGCTACTTGATCTCAACACAAGGTAGGTAGTTTTCTTCTCGAAAATGTAAGGTAGGAGTGGTAGTTCTTTCGATGGCTCTCTCCACGAGTGAAGAGGGGTGGAGGGTATTTATAGCCTCCACACAAAATCCAACTGTTACACACATTTGACCAATCTCGGTCGGACCGAAGTTGACAACTCGGTGAGACCGAAAGTTCAAATCATGTGAACGTTGGGATTTTCGTGGGACCGAAAATACAATCTCGGTGAGTCCAATTCGTAAAGACTAGGGCTTGCCAATCTCGGTGGGACCGACTTCATCATCTCGGTGACACCGATTTGATGACGAAGGTTCTGAAGCTTGGCAACACAAGTTTCGTGAGACCGAGTTCGTAATCGGAAAATCCGAGATTTCTAGGGTTTGGCTTTGTGGTGAGGTGGTTCATCTCGGTGTGACTGAGTTTAGGAAATCGGTGGGACCGAGATTACTTATGAGTGTATTATGGAAGTGAGAGTTGCTGATAGTTTAGGAGATGTATCACTAAGCACTTTGAGCAACCAGATCATTATCATAACCTCATCCCCTTTTAATAGTATTGGCTTTCCTATAGACTCAATGTGATCTTGGATCACTAAACCAAAAATGGAGTCTTGAGCTTTTGCCAATGCTTGCCTTAGCATTTTGAGGGGTCCACTTCTTCAGTCCTTGCCTTACCCATATCACTGAACTTTCTGAAATGAAACTCAAGAAACTATTAGTTCAATGATATATATGTTGTTATTAATTACCAAAACCACCCGGGGATTAGTTGCACTTTCAATCTCCCCCTTTTTGGTAATTGATGACAACATATAGATCAAAGCTTCGACAAAGGATATAATCAATGAATAATATCGTCGCTTTGAGAAGTATGTGATAAGCAAGAGCTCCCCCTAAATTTGTGCATTATTTAAAATTTGCGTTTGAATGCAAATGCACAATCGATTAGGATCATGGGTCACTCTTCCATGTCACATACATCTTGGTGGAGCGCACAAAATGATAAGAATGAATAGCATGCACCCAATCACCAAGACATGAGTAAATGGTCATACAAGATATGAATAGCATATGATAAGCATTAAGCACACATTAAGATATAGTACGACCAAGCACTCATTAAGGCATAGCGAAACGTAGTATCAAACACACAGAATGTCTCGAAAACCCAAAAGTATCTCAAAAAGACTGCAAATGAACGAAAGAGCAAAAGCGCAAAAACAACAGCACTCTCTCTCTCGAAGTCCTATGATCTATACAATTTCTCCCCCTTTGGCAACAAGTTACCAAAAAGTTCGAAAAGGCATAGAGCTAAGCGTCACTAGGGACTCTGCCGGCGGCTCTGTGCTGGTTGATGTTGGAGTTGATATGGCTGCAACGGCGAAGACTTCACCGATGTCTGTGGAGCCGGAGGAGTGGTCACCGGAGCTGGAGCCGGAGCAACCGATGGAGCTGTGGAGGTGCCGAGGCTGTAGTCCCGTGTGTGCATCATCGAATAGCAAATGATCGGAGTCCTGTGGGAACCGGAGCAGTCTGTTCATAAGCATCCTGGACTAGGTCATCCTGCATCTCACGCATGAGCTCTTCCTTCTCCCTCTTTGCTTCCTCGATGTCTGCCTCAAGCTTGTTGACAGTTACTTGCACTTCAGTCAGCTTCACATCCAGAGCATGGATCTTGTCTTCAACAATCCTCTCAAGGCTCTCCTGAGACTGTACAATGCTGGCCAGGCGTTGTTCAATCCTCTGGGTAGCTTCAAGTAGCTGTTCTCCAACACTCTTCGGTTTAGCTGCTGCTGCTGCTGCTTCCTTCTCAGCTTTGGCTTTCTTGGCAGCTTCAATCTTTGCTTGACCTTCAACAGAAGTTGGATCCTCTTCATCCATCACAACATCATTGTCCTCATGCTCAGGCTGCAGTGGCAAGTGCTCTCTATCCAACAAGAATGTGCCCGTGCCAAACTTGGCATTGATAAGCATCTGAATATGCGGGGCAAATCCACACGACCTCTTCTGGTCAGCTGCAGTCCTCTTAATAGTCTCAACTATCAAGTCCATCACCTTGAAAGGTGCCTTCTCATCAAGTATATGCAGCATGTTGATAGAGTACCCTCTGATCATGCGATGATCTCCAGACTTGGGCATCAAGGTATGCCTCAGAATAGTGTTTGTGGTAGGTAGACCTGCCTGGAGATAATACACTGAGCCGAGCTTCCAAATTGCTAAATCCTTAGCTGGAACCTCCTTGTACATATTCTTCATAGATTCATGGTTCTTCTTGGGAATGCCATAGACATCAACATCATCCTCTCTTTGTACTGGAGCATTCAGCAATTCTGCCCATTCTTCTACAGTTGAAGAGAATCTTTGGCCTTCAGTCATCCATGTGATCTTTCCATCTGGATAGAAATGAGCTGTGGCATAGAATTGCATAATCATTTCATCATTCCAACTTGTCAACTTTTGACCAACAAAATCTGCAACACCACATGCAGTGAAGCTCTCATGCACATGTGGAAAGAAGTCTCTGTGCTCTTCACTGTCAATGTATTTCCAATCAAAAATCTGGTGTCTGCCACTATGGGCTTCTTGTCCATCAAGATAGCCTCATAGAAGTCCTGCTGCTCTCGGTGTGGAATCTTGGATCAACAGCAGTTCTTCTCCTCACAAAGATATGGATCAGCTTGTCTCCATAGCCCGAGACCTCTATCCTTCCTTTCCTTCATGTTTTCAGCTTGAGGATGAGCATCATTGTGAAGTGGCAGTTTCGCCAAGTTTCAAAGAAACTGGTGCCTCATCATCGACACACCTAGTGGCACATCATCTTTCTTCTTCTCGATGCAGGATGTTCTGATAGTCTTCTTGGGCTTGGCGAGAAGCCACTGAGCTGCCTTGATCGGAGCAGATGGCTTGGACTTTGAAGTGGCTCCACCACGATGGCATCACCCATGAGCTTAGGCTTCTGAGGAGGCTGGGGTGCTTCCTCATCCTCATCTTCCTCTGCTGCATCATCATGCACAATCCTCTTCCTCTTGGAAGTTTTCTTCACTTTGCTCGTAGTTTCCTCTTCCATACTCAGCTTCTTGGCAACAGTGGACTGCTTCACTTTTCTGGTGCCTTTCTTGGTCTGCTGACCTTGAGGCTCTTTGGCAACAACTTTTCTCTTTGGCTTGGAGGAGACCTCTTCCTCAACAATGAAATCAGAATCTTCTTCATCGAGTTCCTCTTCTTTACGCCCCGTGGCTGCAGGAGGCAAACCACTTGGTGGGCTCCTCTCACCATCATCCGATGAGCTCTTTGGGTTCAGGACTAGTGCCCGCCTCGAATATCAGCAATAGGTGACTCGGACATGTTCGGCTGTCTCGGCATCCGACATGGCCGACAACCCGTGAATAGATAAGGTGTAGGCGAGTAGAAGAGTTATCACAAACTGCAGAAGATTTTGCAAAAAAATGAGTTCAAATTTCAGTTTTAGGTTTTCACAGAAGACATTTCGGTCGATCGAGTTTAAAATTCGTGAATCCGAAGTGTTCAAACAGAACCATTCACACCACTTTCGGTTGGCCGAAGTGGGTTTCGTCCCGCCGAAAACACTAGGGTTTCACTAAATCCTCATTTCGTCACACCGATTTGCACAACTTCGGTTGGACCGAAGGTGCAAAGGTAATGGCCAGAGGCCAAATCGGTCATACCGAGAATGTAAAATCGGTCTCACCGAGATGTGTTCGCGAAACCTAACCCTAAAACTTTCACTCGAATTTCGCTCAAAGGAACTAATCTTGTGTTCGGAAGATTTCAAACGTGGCAAGATTATAGGCAAACCAAACGTGCATTGAATCGGAGATGGGAGCACGAGTGGGATCAAACTCACCCTAACTTGGTGGAGTTCTCTCACGCGCAACGGCGCGAGAGAATGTCCGCTGACGGCGACGGAGACTGCGGCGAGGGCGACAAAGCGACAACGGAGACGATCCGGAGACCAAGGCGAAGGCAAAGGGGTGTGGGGCGAGGCGTTTTGAAGTAAAAATCAACGCTGCCCTCGGAGTATATATACCCCTTTGCTGTCGGTGGGACCGAGTTGTAAAACTCGGTGGCACCAAGATGGACAACTGCAGGGCAGTTATGCACTTCGGTCACGCCGAAAATCACAACTCGGTTTCACCGAGGTGAAAACCTAGATCAATCTAAATGTTTTCGGTCTGACCGAATTTGAGTGGGTTGGTCTGACCGAAATCACTTAGAAGGTTTTGGAAGTTAGCCCTTGACGGATCGGTGGCTCCGAGTGCTCCTCACTCGGAGGGTCCGAAAATGACTTGTTCAAAGTTTGTGATGTAAGCATGAATAGAATTTGAGACAAGAAAGCATAGATAGCTAGGGGAGGAACTTAGGCATTCTTGTCCATCCATTTGGTCAGAAAAATCAAAGACCAAAACAACAAATGGATGTCCTCGAATGGATAAAATCATGCATCCAACATGCTCACACAATAAGATAGCAAATGAAATATGTGTCAAACATGCACAATCAAAACTCTAGCTACTATCACACAATTTGTCGATGACTAGGTCATCTATATATGAGTATATTGACTTAGGAGCCAAATGAGAACATTTGATCATAGGTCATACTCATCGTTTAAGCACAAGTGGGGTTACCACTTTTACATAAAGCATTGATGTGTTCACATCATTTGAAGATGCTTTAGCTCAATTCTTTAGAGCAAAGCTCCCCCTAGATGTGAGAACCCCTTTTAGAGGGTCAAACTAACCTTGGGTTGTCGTAGAAGACTTCATGTAGATGTTGAAGATGTGGATGCTCAATGTTGATGAAGATCATCAAGAGTTGAGAGCAATCCTTTGGATTCGGGCACTTTCAATACCTACATGGGTTAGTCCCACAAGGAACAAACAAGGATATCCATGGACATAGATTGAAGTTCACAATAGATGATGTCCATGAAAGCAATGATTACCTTGTCCCTTGACTTACCAACAAGAGGGTTTGTGACTCCATGAACTAGTGCAAGATGTGGAAGTTGATTGCACGAAGTTCTTGCCAAAATGAATGTGAGTGAAGTATGTTGGCGGAGTCACCCTCAAGAACTCTCTAGTTCTTCTTCTTCGGATCCACATCATCTTGATGGGAATCCTTGGGGTTGTACTTGAGCTTGACGAAGTAGAACTTGACGCTTCCTTGGGAACCCACTTGACCATGGCTTTAGGTGCTTCAATAAATGCATCAATCTCCTCTTGAAGCTTGTCCTTGCCTTTTAGCTTGTGGTCTTGTGGTGGAAGATCATCTTGAGCTTGTTCCACATTGGAAGAAGTAGGATCGCATTTCTCCTTTTGAGAAACAAACTTTGGAGTGGGATATTGACCTTCTTCCCATTCAACACCCTCGGCGTTGAACTTTCGCTCAAAACCAATTCCTTGATTCTTCCGTGCCTTCCTTGCTTGCGTAACAATTTCTCAAAGTTCTTGCTTCCGCAAGGCTCTTGTATACACCTTTCTATAATCCCTTTCAATAAACTATTTTCTTGCTCAAGTGTAACTTGGCTTGAAACATTGTTAGTGGAATCAAGAGAACTACTAGAAGCAACAATATTGGATTTAGCATGGTTATTGTTACTACTAGATGAAGAATTTTTCTTATGCTTGTCATGCTTAGTTTTAATAGGTGGCAAGAAATTAGACAAGAGAAGTCGTTTGGCAAGATATGAAGAACTCTTCTTTCAAGATCGTCATTGATTGCTTTTAGAAACTCATGTTCTTGCTCTAGATTGAGCTTCTCGAGCGTAGCTTCTCATGAGATCTTAGGAGCTCTCTATGATCTTCTTGAGTTGTTTCATGAGCTAACTTAAGAGTGTTTAGTTCTTTAGTTAGACGCTCAATCTCCTTCATAGCATTGTCATTCGACTCTTCTCGACTATAAAGACTACTAGCATGTTCATCATTACTAGGCTCACTAGATTTATCATGTAAAAGCTCATCTTCACCAAGCAAGTCATCCTCATCACTATCAAAGTCAATGAATTCAGGGTGTGATACCTTGGGGCCTTTAGCCATGAAGCATCTTCCAATTCCCTCATTTGGTGAATCAAACAAGTCATAGGAGTTGGAGTTGGAGGATACGAGAGCGAGACCGGCAACACCTTCATCTTGACTGTAGTCGGAGTTGGAGTGATAGCTTCTTCGAATGATTGTCAAGTCGGAGCCGAGACCCATTCACCTACATGAGCTTGATGTTTTCTTCTTGTGTAGCTCCTTGATGACTTGTCTTTCCTCTCCTAATCCTTGCTTCTCCGAGAGGGTCTTCGCTCATAACGATCATCTCTACTCCTTCTCTCTTCCGAGGTGACTCTTCTCTTGAGCTTCTTCTTCTTGGAGATTCTTCTCTTCTCTTGTGGGGAGCCGAACACTCATTTGAGTAGTGTCCGGGTCTTCCACAATTGTAGCAGTTTCGATCACGACTAGAAGATCTCTTTTCATCATATGATCTAGACTTTGAGCTTCTTTCTTTGCTTCTACTCTTGTAGAATTTGTTGAAGTTCTTCACCATTAGGCTTATCTCTTCATTGGAGACCAGCTTGTCACTTGAGGTTGTGGGAGCATCACTTGTAGCTTTGTAAGCACCACTTGACTTGTTGTGAAGCTCTTCCTTATCTTTAAGTGTCATCTCATGAGCAACAATTCTTCCAATGACTTCGGTTGGCTTGAGATTCTTGTAGTTTGGCATCATTTGGATCAAAGTGCACACGGTGTCATACTTTCCATCCAAAGCTCGAGAATCTTCTTGATGATGAATCGGTCGGTCATTTCTTCGCTTCCTAAGCCGCAATCTCATTTGTGATGAGAGCAAGCCTAGAGTACATTTCAGCGACTCCTTCACCTTCCTTCATCTTGAACTTGTCAAGTTGACCTTGAAGAACATCTAGCTTTGATTCCTTCACGGACTCGGTACCTTCGTGCATTTCAACCAAAGTATCCCAAATCTCTTTTGCATTCTCAAGACGGCTGATTTTGTTGAACTCCTCGGGACACAAAGCATTGAATAGAATGTCACAAGCTTGAGCATTGTTTTGCAACATCCGCAATTCATCCGCTGTAGCTTCGCGATCCGAACTTTTCCTTCCTCAAGAATTCACCTTGCAAACCAACACAAATAATGCCCCATGCGGCTGGGTTATGGCCAAGAATATGCATTTTCATTTTATGCTTCCAACTAGCAAAGTTTGAACCATCAAAGTAAGGACCTCTCTTAAAATTACCCTCACTAGACGCCATACTCTCCTAGGTTGTGAAACCAAGCTTATGGAGTCCAATGCAATGGAAACCAATACAATGGAGACCAAAGCTCGATACCACTTGTAGGATCGAAAGTATGTCTAGAGGGGGTGATTAGACTACTTGACAATATAAAAATTTAGCCTTTTGATAAAGACAAGTTTTTGGCAAGTTCACAATTATGATCAAGTCAAGTATCACCCTACACATGCAATTCTAGAGTATAGGCAGCGGAAAGTAAATTGCACATGTAGTAAAGAGAGGTGGAGAAGAGCAAACGCAGTTTGGAGACACAGAGATTTTTCTCGTGGTTCCGATAGGTGCTGCTATCGTCAATCCACGTTGATGGAGACTTCAACCCACGGAGGGTAATGGCTGCGAGAGTCCACGGCGGGCTCCACCCACGAAGGGTCCACGAAGAAGCAACCTTGTCTATGCCATCATGGCCTACGCCCACGGAGGGCTAGCCTTACTCGGGGTAGATCTTCACGAAGTAGGCGATCTCCTTGCCCTTACAAACTTCTTGGTTCAACTCCACATCTCGACGGAGGCTCCCAAGCGACACCTAACCAATCTAGGAGGCACCACCCTCCAAAAGGTAATAGATGGTGTTGATGATGATGAACTCCTTGCTCTTGTGCTTCAAATGATAATCTCCCCAACACTCAACTCTCCTCACTGAATTGGCTGTGGTGGAAGAAAGGATTGAGTGGAAAGCAACTTGGGAAGGCTAGAGATCAAGCTTCATATGGTGGGAGTGGAGCTACTTGATCTCAACACAAGGGTAGGTAGTTTTCTTCTCGAAATGTAAGGTAGGAGTGGTAGTTCTTTCGATGGCTCTCTCCACGAGTGAAGAGGGGTGGAGGGTATTTATAGCCTCCACACAAAATCCAACCGCTACACACATTGGACCAATCTCGGTCGGACCGAAGTTGACAACTCGGTGAGACCAAAAGTTCAAATCATGTGAACGTTGGGATTTTCTGGGACCGAAAATACAATCTCGGTGAGTCCGATTCGTGTAAAGACTAGGGCTTGCCAATCTCGTGGGACCGACTTCATCATCTCGGTGACACCGATTTGATGATGTATGTTCTGAAGCTTGGCAACACAAGTTTCGGTGAGACCGAGTTCAGAATCGGAAAATCCGAGATTTCTAGGGTTTGGCTTTGTGGCTGAGGTGGTTCATCTCGGTGTGACTGAGTTTAGGAAATCGGTGGGACCGAGATTACTTATGAGTGTATTATGGAAGTGAGAGTTGCTGATAGTTTAGGAGATGTATCACTAAGCACTTTGAGCAACCAGATCATTATCATAACCTCATCCCCTTTTAATAGTATTGGCTTTCCTATAGACTCAATGTGATCTTGGATCACTAAACCAAAAATGGAGTCTTGAGCTTTTGCCAATGCTTGCCTTAGCATTTTGAGGGGTCCACTTCTTCAGTCCTTGCCTTACCCATATCACTGAACTTTCTGAAATGAAACTCAAGAAACTATTAGTTCAATGATATATATGTTGTTATTAATTACCAAAACCACCCGGGGATTAGTTGCACTTTCACTTGCCGATAACGAGATTGAACTAGGTATGGAGATACCGACGATTGAATCTCGGACAAGTAACATATCGCCGGACAAAGGGAATTGCATACGGGATTGACTAAATCCTTGACATCGTGGTTCAACCAATAAAGATCTTTGTTGAATATGTAGGAACCAATATGGGCATCCAGGTCCCGCTATTGGTTATTGACCGGAGAGGAGTCCCGATCATGTTTGCATATTCCCGAACCCGTATGGTCGCATGCTTAACGTTCGGTAGTGCTAGGGTAGTATTGAAATATTAATAGTGGAAAGTCTGAAGGGTTGTTCAGAGTCCCGGATGGGATCCGGGACATCATGAGGAGCTCCAGAATAGTCCGGAGGTAAAGATTCCTATATGGAAAGTTGTTATCGGGGTTCCAGAAAAAGTTTGAGTTTTTTCAGTATTGTACCGGAAAGGTTCTAGAAGGTTCTGGAATGGGGCCCACCTGCATGGGGGACCCACAAGAACATGGGTAGTGGGTAAAGTCCCCAAAACCCTGGTCTAGGCGCAGCAAGATCCTCCCTTAAAAGGAATAGTATCATATCCCAAAGGGATAAGATTAGGATCCCTAAAAAGGGGGGATAACGATCGGTGGGGAAGGAAAGGAGGGATTTCCTTCCTCCCCCTTTGGCCAACGACCCTAGGGCCTTGGAGGGCAAGCCACCAGCCCCCTCCACACCTATATAAAGGTGGGGGAGGCGTTGGGGGCATACAACCCTTGGACCCTTGCCTGTTACCTCTCCCAACTCCTCCCACATTTCACCGCAGACGCGTTTTACGAAGCCCCGCGAATTCATTGCCACCACCACCACCATACCGTCGTGTTGGTCCCGATATCATCTACCCCCTCTCTCTTGCTTGCTGGATCAAGAAGGAGAGTACAACGCCGAGCGCACGTGTGCTAAACTCGGAGGTGTCGTCCGTTTGACACTTGATCGGGAGTTCGTGGACGAATCGTAATTGGATCGGGAAGATGTTCGACTACATCAACTGTGTTTCTTAACGCTTCCGCTTAGCGATCTACAAGGGTATGGAGATCCAATCTCTCCTCTCGTAGATGTGCATCTCCTAGATTGATCTTGGTAAGCGTAGGAAATTTTTGTTTCCCATGCAATGTTCCCTAACATCTAATACATAAGTACATAGTCATTTGTGTAAGCGGCGTTTTTGCTCCCAGGCTCAGATGAGCCCGAGCAAAATCAAAAAGTCGTTAAAGATAGAAAAAAGTCAAAAAATCCGATATTTTTTGGAATTAAGATGCTCATGTGCGTGATGTTCGTGCAAAAGCTGGTGGAGTTTGGACATTCGAGGAATGCGCGACAAAAAGACAAATTTCCGCTCTATGAGTAAGGTTACTAATCATGCACTGTTTGGACCAATTTTCTCTTTTTCCCACAAGCTTCTCAGATGTCCAAATGGGATGAAATTTTGCACGAACATCACGGACGCGAACATCTTCCATAAAAATTGTTTTTTAATATTTTTCAGCTTTTTTTTGAATTTACTATAGCTCGGGAGTAGATGAGCCTCGGCACCGGGATGGATTTTAGGTCAATTGTCTCATACATAGAATAGACATAAGTCTCATACATAAGTAGATAGTCATGTCATAACTATATATTCGAACACCTAATTAAAAATTTTAACTCTAAATATTTTACGGATATAACTAGAGCAACTACAAATATTGACATAACTAAATAATTTAACAATAAAAATATATTACGGGTATTACCGGAGCAACTAGAAATACTGACACACCTAAATATTTGACATCCACAAATAGTACGGAATGTTACCGGAGCAACTAAAACTATTCACACAATTATATATTCGAACACCTGACAATATTCTGTCAATAATCGAAACATATTACCGATTACTACCGGAGCAACTATGACAAAGAAAATGTCTGTTGAATTATACCCTTGAAGTGTGCGAAGCAATGACAAATGGCGGCCTTCAATCACCAGAGCCGGAGCCGGAGACTCCACCACACTGCCGGAGCTTCACTACCACCTCCACCACACTGCCTGAGCTTCACATCCACCACCTCCACTGATAACCCACAAGTATAGGGATCGCAACAGTTTTTGAGGGTAGAGTATTCAACCCAAATTTATTGATTCGACACAAGGGGAGCCAAAGAATATTCTCAAGTATTAGCAGCTGAGTTATCAATTCAACCACACCTGAAAGACTTAATATCTGCAACAAAGTATTTAGTAGCAAAGTAGTATGGAAGTAACGGTAACAGTGGCGAAAGTAACAGTAGCAGTTTTGTAATGATTGTAATAGTAGCAACGGAAAAGTAACTTAGCAAAGATCAATATGTGAAAAGCTCATAGCCAATGGATCAGTGATGGCTAATTATGTCGGATGGCATTCAACATGCAACAGTTAAAACCTAGGGTGACACAGAACTAGCTCCAATTCATCAATATAATGTAGGCATGTATTCTGTATATAGTCATACGTGCTTATTGAAAAGAACTTTCATGACATCTTTTGTCCTACCCTCCCATGGCAGCGGGGTCCTAATGGAAACTAAGAGATATTAAGGCCTCCTTTTAATAGAGAACGGGAACAAAGCATTAGCACTTAGTAAATACATGAACTTCTCAAACTACGGTTGATGGAGGATGGTTGATGATGACAACAACATCGATTTCCCCTCTCCGGAGCCCCGAACGGACTCCATATCTGCCCTCCCGATGAAGAATAGGAGGCGGCGGCGGCTCCGTATCGTAAAACGCGATGAATCCTTCTCTCTGATTTTTTTTCTCCCTGAAAGTGAATATATGGAGTTGGATTCAGGTCGGTGGAGCCTCATGGGACCCGCAAGCTAGGTGGGCGCGCCCCCACCCTTGTGGTCGCCTGGTGGGTCCCCCCTGGTTGATTCTTTTGCCAATATTTTTTTATTAATTCCAAAAATATTCTCCGTAAATTTTCAAGTCAATCCGAGAATTTTTATTTCTACACAAAAATAATAGCATGGCAATTCTGCTGAAAACAGCGTCAGTCCGGGTTAGTTCCATTCAAATCATGCAAATTAGAGTCCAAAACAAGGGCAAAAGAGTTTGGAAAAGTAGACACGATGGAGATGTATCAACTCCCCCAAGCTTAACCCATTGCTTGTCCTCAAGCAATTAAGTTGATAAACTGAAAGTGATAAAGAAGAACTTTTAGAAACTCTGTTTGATCTTGTTGTTGCAAATATGTATAGCCAACATTCATGTTTTCAGCAATGATTATGAACTAACCATATTCACAATAACTTTTAGGTCTCACGTTTACTCATATCAATGGCATAATCAACTACATAGCAATAATAATAAATCTCGGATGACAATACTTTTTCAAAACAGCCATGATATGATATAACAGAATGGTATCTCGCTAGCCCGTTCTGAGACCACAAAACATAAATGCAGAGCACCCCTAAAGATCAAGGACTGACTAGACATTGTAATTCATGGTAAAAGAGATCCAGTCACAGTCATACTCAATATCTATTAATAGCAAAGCATACAAATGACAGTCTCTAACTGGTGATTTTTATATGAGAATGATGACTCAACAATAAAAGTAAATAGATAGGCCCTTTGTAGAGGGAAGCAGGGATTGGCAGAGGTGCCAGAGCTCGAGTTTTAAAATAGAGATGAATAATATTTTGAGCGGTATGCTTTCATTGTCAACATAACAACCAAGAGATCTCGGTATCTTCCATGCTAGATACATTATAGGCGGTTCCCAAATAGAATGGTAAAGTTTTTACTCCCCCTCCACCAACAAGCACATTCCACGGCTGGTCCGAAACAACGAGTATATTCCATACAAACAACATCCTTGGGGGAGTTTGTTTGAAATTATATTTTGATTTGATTTGAGCATGGAACTGGGCATCCCGATTACCAGCCACTTTATCGTGAATGACAAGTGAATCAACACTCATCGTGAGAATAACCCACCTAGCATGGAAGATACTGACAACCCCTAGTCGCTACATGAGCGATTTGGGCATACAAAACAGTTTATCATTTGAAGGTTTAGAGTTTGGCACATCCAAATTTACTTGGAACGGCAGGTAAATACACATATAGGTAGGTATGGTGGACTCATATGAAACAACTTTGGGTTTATGGAAGTGGATGCACAAGCAGTATTCCCGCTTAGTACAAGTGAAGGCTAGCAAGAGATTGAGGAGCGACCAACTAGAGAGCGACAATAGTCAAAAACATGCATTGAGATTAACCAGCATTGGGTGCAAGCATGAGTAGGATATAAATCACCATGAACATTAATATTGTAGAGGCTATGTTGTTTTTGTTTCAACTACAACATGTGCCAAGTCAAGCAACTCGAATCATTCAAAGGAGGATACCATCCTATCACACTACATCACAACCATTTTAAAAGCATGTTGGCACGCAAGGTAAATCATTATAAAATCCTAGCTAATTAAGCATGGCATGAGTAACTATAATCTCTAACTATCATTGCGAACATGTTTCATTCATAATAGGCTGAATCAAGAATGATGAACTAATCGTATTTACAAAAACAAGATAAGTTGAGTTCATACCAGATTTTCCTCATCTCAATCATTTCATCATATATCGTCATTATTGCCTTTCACTTGCACGACTGGACGGTGTGGATAAGAATAATAGTGCACATGCATTGGACTAAGCTGGAATCTGCAAACATTTATTCAAAGGAGAAGACAAGGTAATATGGGCTCTTTGTTAGATCAACAATAATGCATACGAGAGTCACTCAATATTTTCATCGTGGTCTTCTCCTCTCGACCTAAAGAAAGGAAAAAGAATTTCAAAGAAACACACCGAAATGTTTTTGGAGTTTTTGTTTTTCTGAAGGAAGTAAAATAAGAACAAGAAAAACTATTTACACGAGAAAGCTCCCAACAAGCAAAAGAAGAACGAGAAATATTTTTGGTTTTTCTTTTAATAGTACTACTAAATAAACATGGAATGGAAAGAAGCTACAACTAATTTTTTTTTTCTAAAAGATTTTCAAACACACAAGAAGAAAGCGAGAAAAAAATAAACTAACAAGGATAATACAATGAAAAAGTATGAACACCGACAACTGAAATGAGTGTGTGAACATGAATGTAACTTAGGTGAGAAATACGTACTCCCCCTAAGCTTAGGCTTTTGACCTAAGTTGGTCTAGGGCCACGGCTGGCCTGGCCGATATCCAAAGTTATAATCGGGGTTGTACTGGGACGCAACAGCTACTGCCTGAAGGGCTGCAGGATGGAGGCGAGCGGCCTCCACCTCTCTCTCATACTCGTTTGCCTACTCTCTAGTTATAAAATATCTCCCTTTTACCTGAAAGTTAAAGAAAGCAGGAGCAGGAAGGGTAATATGGACAACACACTGTCTATCAAAGATTAGTCAGTACAAGAGGGACTCCTCGTTCCTCACAAGTCACTGGTAGCGTACCAAAGCATTATAATCAAGAAAAGCAGGTGTAATTCAATGTCATTCCCCTTTATGGGCACCCCAAGATAATTAGCTAGACGAGTGGTATAAATTCCACCAAAGAAATCTCCGTCTTTAGCATTAAGGTGTAACCTCCTCGCAATAATAGCCCCCAAGTTATATTGTTTATCACCCAACACAGCACACTTGAGGATACTAAGATCTGGAACGCAAAGGTGGCTGTGCTCATGTTTATCGTTAATGCATCTACCTACAAAGAGAGCAAAATAATGTATAGCAGGAAAGTGAATGCTCCCCATGGTAGCTTGTGTAATATTTCTAGCTTCTCCCATAGTGATGCTAGCAAGGAAATCATTATACTCACTCTTATGGGGTTCACTAATGATGTCCCCCTGGGGGATTTTGCATGCTTCATTAAAAATTTCTAGGTCCATGGTATATGATTTATCATAAAGATCAAATAAAACGGTATGCGTATTCCTCTTAGATGTAAACTTAAACCTTCGCACAGATGAATATGTGAGGTGATAGTATTGCTTGCACTTATCTGAAACGAAGTCCTCAAGATCAACATTTTGTATGTACGCATCAAATTCCTCCTTGAAACCAGCATGAACCATGAACTGATCTAGCAGCCATTCGCAAGGCCATACTCGAGCTTCCCTTGGTGTTTCAAAATCCGGCTCACGTATAGCGAGCATTGGGGCTTTATTTCTTGAGGAACCACCTTGGTATATCTTCCTAAACATTTTTCTTCCTTTGAAAAATTTCTGAAATTTTTAGTGACTCAAACTAAAAGTTAACCAAACTAGAGGCTATATCATGCATCAGAACTACTTTGGAACATATAAATTTGACATGCAGGCTCAAGAATAGGGTCATCTAAGAAGCAAAAATTTGCAATAAATAAAGCACTAGAACAAAAAGTAATTGGACCATCCGAGGAGTCACATACCGAAGAACAATCCCCCAAAATAGTTTTGCAAATGGAGCTTTGCACGAGGAGATCGAAAATGGCACCAAGATGAGCTAGAACATGGGTTTGAGCAACGAGATGATTTTTTCTGTAAGAAGACGAAGTAGATGGGTGCTGAAATAAGTGAGGGGGACCCACGTGGGACCCACAAGGGTGGGGGTGCACCCAGGGGGGTAGGGCGCGCCCTCCACCCTTGTGGTCCATTGGTGTAGCCCCATGGTGCATTCTCGGTCGGAAATTCTAAAATATTCTATAAAAATTGTACTGAATTTTCGTGGCATTTGGAGAACTTTTATTTTTGGGACATTTTATTGCACGGAAAATTCAGAAAATGACGGATAATACTATTTTTTTCTTTATTTAAACTAAATAACATAAAAGAAAAAGTAGGTACAGAAGTTTGTGCTTTCTAAATTCATCCATCTCATGCTCATCAAAAGGAATCCATTAACAAGGTTAATCAAGTCTTATTAGCAAACTTCTTTTGAATAACATGAAACCGAGAATTTTCAATAACACCAAAGTTACCCGAACGGGATATGCATGTCCCCAACAATAAGAATATCATATTTCTTTTTGACTGTAGGGAGGGGGAATTCAAAACCTCCAATAACAATAGTTGAAATTTTTCCAATAAAATTGATACTATGAACTTGAGGTTGTTTGTTCGGAAAGTGTGCCGTATGCTCATTACCTTTAACATGAAAAGTGACATTGCCTTTGTTGCAATCTATAACATCCCCTGCATTATTCAAAAAGGCTCTACCAAGGATGATCGACATATTGTCGTCCTCGGGGATATCAAGAATAACAAAGTTCGTTAAGATAGTAACGTTTGCAACCACAACAGGCACATCCTCACAAATACCGATGGGTATAGCAGTTGATTTATCAACCATTTGCAAAGAGATTTCAGTTCGTGTCAACTTATTCAAATCAAGTCTACTATATAAAGAGAAAGGCATAACACTAACACTAGCTCCAAGATCACATAAAGCAGTTTTAACATAGTTTCTTTTAATGGAGCATGGTATAGTTGGTACTCCTGGGTCTCCTAGTTTCTTTGGTATTCCACCCTTGAAAGTATAATTAGCAAGCATGGTGGAAATTTCAGCTTCTAGTATCTTTCTTTTATTAGTAACAATATCCTTCATATACTTAGCATAAGGAGACGTTTTTAGAATATCTGTCAAACGCATACGCAAAAAGACAGGTCTAAGCATTTCAACAAAGCACTCAAAATCCTCATCATCCTTTTTCTTGGATGGTTTAGGAGGAAAGGGCATGGGTTTCTGAACCCATGGCTCTCTTTCTTTACCATGCTTCCTAGCAACGAAGTCTCTCTTATCATAACGTTGATTCTTTGATTGTGGGTTATCAAGATCAACAGCAGGTTCAATTTCCACATCATTATCATTACTAGGTTGAGCATCAACATTAACATCATCATTAACATTATCACTAGGTTCATGTTCATCACGAGGTTGTGTCTCAGCGTCAGAAATGGAAATATCATTGGGATTCTCAGGTGTGTCTATAACAGGTTCACTAGAAGCATGCAAAGTCCTATCAGTTTTATTTTTCTTTTTGTTACGAGGACTAGGTGCATTAGTATTAATTCTCTGAGAATCTTGCTCAACTCTCTTAGGATGACCCTCAGGATACAAAGGTTCCTGGGTCATTTTACCACCTCTAGTCATAACCCTAACAACATTATCATTGTTCTTACTATTCAACTCATTAAGCAACTCATCATGTGCCTTAAGTACTTGCCCTACTTGAGTTTTAACCATGGAAGCATGCTTACTAACAATCTTAAGATCACTAAAAGTTCTACTATATAATCACCCAAGCAGTCAAGCATGTAAGCATTACGTTTCAATTGTCTACTAACATAAGCATTGAAATTTTCTTGTATACCAATAAAATTATCAAATTTATCCAAGCATGACTAGCAGACTTATTATGAGGAATATCACCTTCATCAAATCTATAGAGAGAACTTACCTCTACTACCTGTGTCAGGTTACCAAGACCATGTATTTCTTCAATAGGCGGTAAATTCTTAACATCTTCAGCTTTAATACCTTTTTCTTTCATAGATTTCTTTGCCTCTTGCATATCTTCAGGATTGGAAATAGAATACCTCTTTTCTTCGGAATTGGCTTAATTAGGAGGTGGTTCAGGAAGTGTCCAATCATTATCATTACTCAATATATTATTCAATAGCAGTTCAGCTTGCTCAATAGTTTGTTCCCTGAAAACACAACCATCACAACTATCTAGGTGGTCCCTAGAAGCAATGGTTAGTCCATTATAAAAGATATCAACTATTTCATTTTTCTTGAGAGGATGATCAGACAAAGCATTACGTAATTGAAAAAGCATCCCCCAAGCTTGTGGGAGACTCTCTTCTTCAATTTGCACAAAGTTAAATATTTCCTTCAAAGCAGCTTGTTTCTTATGAGCAGAGAAATATTTTTCAAAGAAGTAATAAATCATATCCTGGGGACTACGCACACAACCAGGAGCAAGAGAATTAAACCATAACTTAGCATCACCCTTTAACAAGAAAGGAAACAATTTAAGAATATAGTAATAGCGAATTTTTTCCTCATGAGCAAATAGGGTGGCTATATCATTCAATTTAGTAAGATGTGCCACGACAGTTTCACACTCATAACCATGGAAAGGATCAGATTCAACCAAAGTAATTAACTCAGGATCGATAGAGAATTCATAATCCTTATCAGTAACAAAGATAGGTGAAGTAGCAAACCTAGGATCATATTGCATTCTAGAATTCGAAGATTTTTCTTTCCACTTGCATAATAATTTCGTAAGATCATCTCTATCCTTACAAGCAAGAAAGTCCCTAGATACCTCTCCATCCATAACATAACCCTCAGGCATAACAGGAAGTTCATATCTAGGAGCGCTAGTTCTAACAGTGTTTCAAAGTTTTCGGTTTCAATAATTTCATCGAGTTTGAAATATCATCATCTTCAAAGATAATCAATAGTTCGACTCTAGCAAGATGTACATCAAGTAGTTCACCTAGTGGCATAGTTTTATCAAGCAAAGTAGAGCATCATTAAAAGCGTATAGCATCATCAATAACAAGCGACATATCGTAATCAATAGCAGTGTAGGTGTCGCAAGCTTACTCAAAAGGAAGGTGAATCAAGTGCAGAGCTAGATGGCAGTTCCTTACCTCCCCTCGTAGTAGAGGGATAGATCTTGGTTTTGGTATCTTTCAAATTCTTCATAGTGATCAACATATATAAATCCCAAGTGACTTAGAGAATAGAGCTATGCTCCCCGGCAACGGCGCCAAAAAAAGGTCTTGATAACCCACAAGTATAGGGGATCGCAACTGTTTTCAAGGGTAGAGTATTCAACCCAAATTATTGATTCGATATAAGGGGAGCTAAAAAATATTCTCAAGTATTAACAGCTGAGTTATCAATACAACCACACCTAAAAGACTTAATATTTGCAACAAAGTATGTTGGAGATATAGCTACTGAGTGTAAACCAGCCAGGAGGGCCCGCTCAACTATGCAGAAGCCCATGAAGACCCAGAAGATGGCGCTTGACTAATAAAGCTTAGAGGCCCGAAGCCCAAAGGCGGATTAGGGCCCATAGTGGTAAACCGCCGCGAATATATAACTTGTAATATAAGTTAGGAAAGGAGAGACCGAGTCGGACACTTTGTATGAGTCGGCTTCGGGGCTCTGTAAACTGGCCGAGCGTCAACCTGTGCATATAAAGGGACGACCCGGCGGTTCAGGGACAACAGATAACAACTCGAGACCTAGGCAAGCGTATTTGCTTCCTGGTCATCGAAGTCCAATCAATCCCATCACAACTAGACGTAGGCTTTTACCTTCATTGAAGGGGCTGAACTAGTATAAAACTCTCGTGTCCCTTGTCCGGTTTAACCCCTTCAAGCTAACCCGTTGCGATGGCTCCACAACTAAGTCCTTTCATGAGGACATCTGACGTGTTAATTCCACAACAGTTGGCGCCCACCGTGGGGCTATCGCACGATGATTTCGAGTTCTTAAAGGGCAGCTTTGAAGGACTCAAGGGGTACGTGGTCGGCCGGATGACCAAGAGTCGTCGCGGCAAGCTCTACATCGACGACGAAGGATGGGGCCCCGAGGCCAGCTCAATCGAGTACGGGTAGCAGGTCCCCTTTGGCGGAATTCATGTCTTCATTGGCAAGATCGGCGAACCGGGCCCTGAGCCGGACATCTTCACCGACCTCGTCGAGACAGCTCAGCGTGCGAGTCCAGCCCGGGTTAAGCCCGCCATGAAGCGTGCGTTCGTAGGATGTGTCCATGAGATCGGATCTGAACCGGTGTCTGAAGGCGAGACGGCCGTCTATTCCGACGGCGAGTCATCCACTGGCGAAACCGAGTCCTTGTACCAAATTCATAACAGTGTGTTCGAAGGATATTCCAATGGCAACAGTATTCCGGACCTCCTTGAACCGCCAAGTCGGGTTGATGTTTACATGGTCGAACACGTACCACGCTGCGATCTTCGCTTCTGCACAATGAATACCGGATCAGCCAGCCGGCAGAGTCCCGCGTCGACCGCTCAAGTCCTCTCCATTTAATGGATGCTCGCGACTTTGTTAACCACAGCAGTCACCCCGGAGACGCGGGATCAGCACAATGCAGATATTGCGGTCAAGGACCGATAACACACGCTAAGGAGGATCTAGCAACCGAGGATGCTAGGATGGTCAAGAACAGCCGCGTTGGATGCCCAACACAGCAGATCTGAAGCGCAGAATTATCGACTCATGTTGGATCGGACTACGTCAGAGGATGTAATGCAAAGGAAGTACCGGTCTCGTCTGCCGCCGGTCTACGAAGGATTGAATCTCTTTCAAACACTAGGCGCTGGGCCGAGCAATCCAGCAGCAGCAAACCGGACTGATGCGCCTAGGACAGCTTCGGATCAACTACAGATAACAGAACCACCACGGCGAATAGACAACCCGCCGCAATACATGTCTACACCGCCGGGTCACTTCTCGAGTCCTCTGGACAACATGATTGCCGCAGCATCACGCCTGGCAGCCATTCCGATGGAGGGAGATTCAATAGCAGCAACTGAAACGCGGCGGGCTAGGGACCTTCTCCAAACCACCGTGGTACAGCAGCAGGCTTATTCTTATAGCCGGGATAGAATTCATTCAACCCCTCGTCCGAGCCCAAGCTATAGCAGCGATGGATGAACCGGAAGTGTCTAGCAGCAGCGCATCGTAATGCTCAAGATGTGGTGGATCATGGCAGGGCACGAAGGGAGGACGCTTTGGGTCGTCATCAACCCGCCCCGGTTCAGCCAGCAGCGTCAGTCGACCGAGGCACCGGGCTTGCCTTCAGTTCCTGGGGAGTGCCGTGTCTTATTCTGGCTCTCCGTAATGTGCGTCTGCCCAAAGATTTCAAGGGTCCACGTAAAGTGCCTAATTACATGGAGGATCAGCCACCTGAGGCGTGGGTCGAGAGTTATGAGATGGCAATGGAGATGTTGGATGTAGATGAAGCGGCTTGTGCAAAGTACTTCACGATGATGTTGGAAGGAACGTCCCATACTTGGTTGAAAAATCTACCAGCTAACTCCATCGAGTCATGGGATCAGTTGAAGGCCCGGTTTATAGTCAATTTCAAAGACACGTGCAAACAGCCCATGTCCATTGTGGATCTGGATGCTTGTGTTCAAGGGGAGAACGAGTCAACAACTCATTGGGTACGCCGGGTTTCAGAGGTTTTGCACTCGTCTGACCGGATTAACGCTGGTCAAGCAATTATAACACTGGAGCGTAATTACCGGTTTAAGTCACTGAAGATGAAGTTGGGACGGCTGACGCGCCACTGCAACGACATGGGAACCCTCGTGGCAGCCTTGGTCAAGTATGCCGATTCTGATAATACCAAGGATCCCGATTCTGATGATGAGAAACCAGAGAAGGGAAAGAAGAACGGCGGTGCAAAGGGACAGCAGCACAACCAAGGAGGCCATGGGAATAACAGTAAGCGTAAAGCGGATTCAGATTTTGTGGCTAACGCTAATGTGCAGCGTCGTAAGGGTAAACCGCCCCAGCGTGGCAGCGGAATGAATCTGGAGCGCTTATTGAATCAGCCCTGTCCAAAGCATGGGACCAAGGAGGCTCCCGCAACGCATCTCTGGAATGATTGTAACATTATGAAGGAGTTCAAAAACTCTGATCTTTTCCGGTATGATCAGGGTCCATCAAAGTGTTCAGTCTAGGTTTTCATGGTGGCGGCGGTTCAAACTCGGATTTCGTAATAATCAGGCAACCGAACAACGAAGGTGGTAATAACCAGCAGGTAATCAAGGAAATCAGCAGAAATCGGGTTACTAGAGTCACCCAAAACAGTTGAATGGTGGCCAGTATCATGTGTTCACCACTAGTTTGTGCAAGCGTGATCAGAAGCTTCACAAGAGGGCAGTCAATGCTGTTGAACCGGCAGTACCACGTTATCTGCGGTGGTCCGAACAACCTATTGTGTGGAGTAGGGAGGATCATCCGCCCCAGGTTGACAATCCGGGTCAACTGGCTTTGGTGGTGGCGCCTCAGGTGGGAGGTTATAAGTTCACCAAGGTACTCATGGATGGGGGAAGCAGTATCAACATTATGTATTATGAGACCTTCCGCCGCATGGGGTTGACAAACAAGAGTCTTAAACTGTTCAACACTGTTTTTCATGGTGTGGTACCAGGTAAATCGGCATATCCTGTAGGTAAGATTGCTTTGGAAGTTGTGTTTGGTGATGAACATGACTCCCGGTCTGAGACATTGACCTTTGAAGTGGTGAGAATCCAGAGCCTGTACCACGCACTGTTTGGGCGACCAGCTTATGCAAAATTCATGGCAAGGCCTTGTTATATTTACTTGCAGCTCAAGATGTCGGGTCATAAAGGGACTATTACGGTTCACGGAAATCGTAAAATTGCTTTGGATTGCGAGGAAGGTGATGCGGCCTATGCTGAGTCGGTTTGTGCCACAGAGGAGCTCAAGTTCTATAAGGAAAATGTTGATCCGGCAGATATGACCCCTCTGAAGAAGCCCACCACTGAGCATGACCCAACCCTGCATTTCAAATCGGCTGACGAGACTAAGCTTGTTGACTTTGTGCCTGGCGATTCGTCCAAGCAGTTCAGCATCAGCACAAATCTGGATCCGAAATAGGAAAGCGCGCTCATCGAGTTCATCTGTGAGAACTGGGACATTTTTGCATGGAAGCCTTCTGACATGCCAGGTGTACCGAGGGAACTCGCTGAGCACACTCTTAATATTGATCCCAAGTTTAAACCGGTCAAGCAATTTCTTCGTCGCTTTAATGAGGAAAGACACAAGGCAATTGGTGAAGAGGTAGCCCGACTGTTGGCTGCTGGGTTTATTGTTGAAGTGTTTCATCCCGAATGGCTAGCCAATCCGGTGCTTGTTCTTAAGAAAAACGACACTTGGCGTATGTGTGTGGACTACACAGATTTGAATAAAGCTTGCCCGGCCGATCCCTTTGCTCTCCCGCGTATTGATCAGATCATTGATGCAACGGCGGGTTGTGAGCTCCTGAGTTTTTTGGATGCTTATTCAGGTTATCATCAGATCAAGATGACGGTTAAGGACCAGGAGAAGGCAGCCTTCATCACTCCCTTTGGAGCCTTCTGCTATGTTTCTATGCCCTTTGGGCTCAAGAGTGCCCAGGCAACTTATCAGCGTTGTGTGCAGAATTTTCTTCACACGCAGATTGGGCGTAATGTGCATGCCTATGTGGATGACATTGTGGTAAAATCCAGGAAGAGGGAAACACTGATAGATGACCTCAAGGAGACGTTTGACAATCTTCGGGTTTACAAAATGATGCTTAATCCGGATAAATGTGTTTTTGGTGTTCCGGCAGGCAAGCTCTTAGGTTTTCTTGTATCCAATAGGGGCATTGAGGCTAATCCAGAAAAAATCAAAGCAATCACATCACTGGCTAAACCGAAGTGTATCAATGATGTTCAGCGTCTGGTGGGTCGGATTGCAGCCCTTAGCCGGTTTATCAGCCGTTTGGGAGAGAAGGCAATTCCTTTGTATCAGATGTTGAAAAAGACAGACGACTTCGTCTAGAGTGATGCAGCCAATGCGGCTTTTGAGGAGTTAAAGCGGCAGTTGGTTGAACCACCGGTTCTTGCAGCTCCGGTTGGTAATGAGCCTTTGCTGTTATACGTGGCTACCAATGCCCGAGCGGTCAGAGTGGCAATTGTGGTTGAGCGTAAGGAAGCTGGGAAGGAATATCTGGTTCAGCGACCTGTATACTACATCAGTGAAGTCCTGATCGAGTCAAAACAACGCTATCCACATTGGCAGAAGTTGGTGTATGGAGTTTTTATGGCAAGTCAAAAACTCAAGCAATACTTTCAAGGCCATCCCATCACAGTGGTTAGTTCTGCTCCTTTGGGTGATATAATTCAAAACATGGAAGCAATTGACCGGGTTGCAAAGTGGGCAATTGAGCTTGGTCCACACGGTTTGAAGTATGTGCCTCGAACAGCCATCAAATCTCAGGCCCTTGTGGACTTTATCAATGATTGGACCGAGTTGCAAGCACCAGAAGACAAACCGGATAATACATACTGGACTATTCATTTTGATGGATCCAGGCAGTTGGAGGGCTCGGGGCTGGAGTTGTCCTTACTTCCCCTCGAGGTGATAAAATTTGCTATGTTCTCCGTTTGATGTTTCCCTGTACTAACAATGCAGCTGAGTATGAAGCGTTACTTCATGGTCTCCATGCGGCTAAAGAAATGAACTTAAGTCGAGTTCGTTGTTTTGGAGATTCTGATCTGGTGGCTCAGCAAGTTTTTGGTACTTGGGATTCTAAGGATCCACTCATGGCGGCTTACAGACGTGAGGTGGATATTGTGGCGGGTCATTTCAAAGGGTATCAGGTTGAGCATATTGATCGGCGCAAAAACGAAGCAGCAGATGCTTTGAGCCGGCTCGGATCTCAGCGTAAACCGGTACCTCATAATACCTTTTTAGATATCTTACATAACCCGTCTGTTAAGTTGCCTACAGAAGAGGATTTGGCTGTTCCTGATCCGGAGGCTCAATTGGTGGCTGCTTTGCATATTGTACCGGATTGGACGGTTCCATGTCTGGCGTATATGAACCGGGGCGAGTTACCAGACGATGAAGTTCTGGCTCGGCAGATAGTCCGGCGATCCAAGTCCATGGTCATTCACAATGGCGAGTTACACCGCTGTAGCGTTTCAGGCATATTTCAGCGTTGTGTTTCTCCGGAAGAAGGCCAAGTGATCCTACGGGAAATTCATGAAGGGGATTGTGGTCATCATGCCGGTTCAAAGTCCCCGTTGCAAAGGCTTTTCGACATGGGTTCTCTTCGGTGACAGCTCATGCCGATGCGGAGGATCTGGTAAAGCGATGTGATGCTTGTCAAAAGTTTTCACGCAGAGCTCATCTTCCGGCTCAAGAACTACGGATGATTCCTATCACTTGGCCTTTTGCCACTTGGGGGCTTGATATGGTGGGACCCTTTAAACGTTTCAAGGATAAGAAGACCCACCTATTGGTGGCGGTAGATAAATTCACCAAGTGGGTTGAAGCGGAGTCACGCCAAGTGTGATGCGCTACGGCGTTCGCTTCTCAAAAATTATCTTCCGCTTTGGCTTTCCACACAGCATCATCACGGACAATGGCACAAACCTTTCTAAAGGTGAGATGGAAGATTTCTGTCAGAGAGAGTATATCCGGCTTGACTTAGCATCTGTGGCGCACCCTCAATCCAACGGTCAAGCAGAGAGAGCCAATCAAGAAATCTTGAAAGGTATTAAACCCCGGCTCATGATTCCCTTGAAGCGGACGCCGGGTTGTTGGGTGGAAGAATTACCTTCTGCCTTATGGAGCATCAACACCACCCCCAATCGGTCAACAGGATACACACCTTTCTTCATGGTGTACGGGGCAGAGGCGGTCCTCCCAAGTGATATTCGTCATGACTCGCCCCGGGTTGCTAATTATGTTGAAGCGGACAACGAGCAAGCACACCAAGAGGCGCTGGATCTGTTAGACGAGAAACGGGACATGGCTCTGGCTCGACCAGCGGTTTATCAACAAGACCTGCGGCATTATCACAGCCGCCGGGTTAGGACAAGAACCTTTCAAGAAGGCGACTTGGTGCTCCGGCTCATCCAGGATCAGACCGACATGCACAAGTTATCCCCACCTTGGGAAGGACCCTTTGTGGTTAGCAAAAATCTGCACAACGGATCATACTACCTCATTGACGTTCGAGACTGAAGGAAATATGCCCTAGAGGCAATAATAAAGTTATTATTTATTTCCTCATATCATGATAAATGTTTATTATTCATGCTAGAATTGTATTAATTAACCGGAAACATAATACATGTGTGAATACATAGACAAACACAACGTCACTAGTATGCCTCTACTTGACTAGCTTATTAATCAAAGATGGTTATGTTTCCTAACCATAGACATGTGTTGTCATTTGATTAATGGGATCACATCATTAGGAGAATGATGTGATTGACATGACCCATTCTCGTTAGCCTAGCACTTGATCGCTTAGTATATTGCTATTGCTTTCTTCATGACTTATACATGTTCTCAGAATATGAGATTTCGCAACTCACGCTACGGAGGAACACTTTGGGTACTACCAAACGTCACAACGTAATCGGGTGATTATAAAGGAGTACTACAGTGTCTCCAAAGGTACATGTTGGGTTGGCGTATTTCGAGATTAGGTTTTGTCACTCCGATTGTCGGAGAGGTATCTCTGGGCCCTCTCGGTAATGCACATCACTATAAGCCTTGCAAGCAATATAGCTAATGAGTTAGTTACGAAATGATGCATTACATAACGAGTAAAGAGACTTGCCGGTAACGAGATTGAACTAGGTATTGGATACCGACGATCGAATCTCGGGCAAGTAACATACCGATGACAAAGGAACAACGATGTTGTTATGCGGTTTGACCGATAAAGATCTTCGAGAATATGTAGGAACCAATATGGGCATCCAGGTTCCGCTATTGGTTATTGACCGAGAATAGTTCTAGGTCATGTCTACATAGTTCTCGAACCGTAGGGTCCGCACGCTTAACGCTACGATGACAGTTTTATTATGAGTTTATAAGTTTTGATGTACCGGTTTGTTCGAGTCCCGATGTGATCACGGACATGAAGAGGAGTCTCAAATGGTCGAGACATAAATATTGATATATTGGAAGCCTATGTTTGACATCGGAATAGTTCCGGTGAAATCGGATTTTAGGAACACCGGGGTTACTGGAACCTCCCGGGGTTAATGGGCCTTAGTGGGCCATGAGGGAGAAGAGGAAGGCCGGCTAGGGCAGGCCGCCCCCCTCCCCTAGTCCGAATAGGACAAGGAAGGGGCGGCGCCTCCTTTCCTCTTTCCTCCCCAAGTCCTAATCCAACTAGAAAGGGGAGTCCTACTCCCGTGGGAGTAGGACTCCTCCGCCGCTCCTCCTAGGGCCGGTCGCACCCCCTTGCTCCTTTATATACGGGCAGGGGCACCCTAGAACAAACAAGTTGATCTACGGATCGCCTTAGCCGTGGCGGTGCCCCTCCACCATATTCCACCTCGGTCATATCGTCATGAGTTTAGGCGAAGCCCTGCACCGTAGTACATCATCATCGCCACCACGCCGTCGTCTTGACGAACTCATCCCCGACGCTTTGCTGGATCGGAGCCCGGGGATCGTCATCGAGCTGAACGTGTGCTGAACTCAGAGGTGCCGTACGTTCGGTACTTGGATCGGTCGGATCGTGAAGACGTACGACTACATCAACCGCGTTGTCATAACGCTTCCGCTTACGATCTACGAGGGTACGTGTGAAGGAAATATGCCCTAGAGGCAATAATAAAGTTATTATTTATTTCCTTATATCATGATAAATGTTTATTATTCATGCTAGAATTGTATTAACCGGAAACATAATACATGTGTGAATACATAGACAAACATAGTGTCACTAGTATGCCTCTACTTGACTAGCTCGTTTATCAAAGATGGTTATGTTTCCTAGCGATGGACAAAAGAGTTGTCATTTGATTAACGGGATCACATCATTAGGAGATGGATGTGATTGACATGACCCATTCCGTTAGCCTAGCACTTGATCATTTAGTATATTGCTATTGCTTTCTTCATGACTTATACATGTTCCTGTAACTATGAGATTATGCAACTCCGCTTACGGAGGAACACTTTGGTGCTACCAAACGTCACAACGTAATCGGGTGATTATAAAGGAGTACTATAGGTGTCTCCAAAGGTACATGTTGAGTTGGCGATTTCGAGATTAGGTTTTGTCACTCCGATTGTCGGGAGGTATCTCTGGGCCCTCTCGGTAATGCACATCACTATAAGCCTTGCAAGCAATGTAGCTAATGAGTTAGTTAGGGAATGATGCATTACGTAACGCGTAAAGAGACTTGCCGGTAACGAGATTGAACTAGGTATTGGATACCGACGATCAAATCTCGGGCAAGTAACACACCGATGACAAAGGGAACAAAGTATATTGTTATGCGGTTTGACCGATAAAGATCTTCGTAGAATATGTAGGAGCCAATATGAGCATCCAGGTTCCGCTATTGGTTATTGACTGAAAAAGTTCTAGGTCATGTCTACATAGTTCTCGAACCCGTAGGGTCCGCACGCTTAAGGTTTCGATGACAGTTATATTATGAGTTTTGATGTACCGAAGGAGTTCGCAGTCCCGGATGAGATCGGGGACATGGCGAGGAGTCTCTAAATGGTCGATACGTAAAGATCGATATATTGGACGACTATATTTGGAGTTCAGAAAGGTTCCGAGTCATTCGGGTATTTTTCGGAGTACCGGAGAGTTACGGGAATTCGCCGGGGAGTATATGGGCCTTATTGGGCCATACGGGAATAGAGGAGAGAGGCCGAAGGAAGGAGGGCAGCCCCTCTCGTCCGAATTGGACAAGGGTGCAGCCCCTTTTCCTTCCTCCTCTCCCCTCTTTCCTTCTCTCCTACTCCAACAGGAAGGGGGAGTCCTACTCCTGGGGAGGAGGACTCTCCCGGCGCGCCTCCCGCCGGGTCAACCCCTCCCCTGCTCCTTTATATACGGGGCAGGGGGGCACCTCTAGACACAACAACACAAGTTGATCTACGGATCGTTCCTTAGCCATGTGCGTTGCCCCCCTCCACCATATTCCACCTCGGTCATATCGTCGCGGAGTTTAGGCGAAGCCCTACGCCGGTAGAGCATCATCATCATCACCACGACGTCGTGCTGACGGAACTCATCCCCGACACTTTGCTGGATCGGAGTCCGGGGATTGTCATCGAGCTGAACGTGTGCTGAACTCGGAGGTGCCGTACGTTCGGTACTTGGATCGGTCGGATCGTGAAGACGTACGACTACATCAACCGCGTTCTCATAACGCTTCCGCTTACGGTCTACGAGGGTACGTGGACAACACTCTCCCCTCTCATTGCTATGCCATCACCATGATCTTGCGTGTACGTAGGAGTTTTTTTGAAATTACTACGTTCCCCAATAGTGGCATCCGAGCCAGGTTTTATGCGTTGATGTTATATGCACGAGTAGAACACAAGTGAGTTGTGGGCGATACAAGTCATACTGCTTACCAGCATGTCATACTTTGGTTTGGAGGTATTGTTGGATGAAGCGCCCGACCGACATTACGCCTTACGCTTCGCCGAGACTGGTTTTACCGCCGTGCATTGCACACAGGTGACTAGCGGGTGTCACCGAAGTATGAGCCAACTTGCGAAGGTCCTTGCGAAGTTGAACCGAGTGTGGCTACGCCCGGTCCTTGCGAAGGTTAAAAAAGCACCAACTTGACAAACTATCGTTGTGGTTTTGATGCGTAGGTAAGAACGGTTCTTGCTAAGCCCATAGCAGCCACGTAAAATTTGCAACAACAAAGTAGAGGACATCTAACTTGTTTTTGCAGGGCATGTTGTGATGTGATATGGTCAAGACGTGATGCTATATTTTATTGTATGAGATGATGTCGGGGGTTGGATGCGACATATGCCAACGGGTGGCTTATCATGGTGGGGGCGAGTAGAACGTCAGCCGTGCTCGAAACGGATGAGGCGAAGACATGCACGCCGCTAATCTTACCCAGCTTTGGGGCTCTCCGAGGAGATAACACCCCATCGCTGCTCTGCATGGGTCTCCGCATGATCACTATGGGGTGATAGTACAATGGTGCTCCTCGAGCTGTGTGGAGGCAGGAAGGAGCAAGGCTAGCTCTTTCCTCTTGCTATATGTCTAAACCTATCCAGGTCAACCCTTTGCATGGGTGCCCGGGGGTTGAGATAGGCCTACCCGGGGTACAATGGTAATCTGACCGGGCGTGGCCCCTGGCCGTCGATCTCTTGCAGCCGTCTTCCCCATCGACTTGGGCCCGCCGACCGGCGGGTCCTGTGGATGTGCAGAGCATCAGGCAAGACTCGATGACGCAGGCTTGGTCATGGGGTCGTGGGAACAGTGCCGCTACCGTCAGTGATCACCGCCGCCACTCCCCGTCCCAACTGGTTTATGGCTTGGGACTTCGCCGAGGCGGCCGACTGGGAGGCCGACTCAGAGGGCCGCCTTCGACTCTCCGCCGAAGTTCTTCTATCTCACCGACGGGGCTCCGCGATCTCCCGGACGCCATTGCCAGCGGGTACAAGCGTTTTGTGCACTGTGGTGAGGTTATGGGAGGCATGGCAAAGGCCGCCTCACCGAGGTCTCCCCGTGACGCTGCTCACCGTAGCCATGCCTTCCTCCCGTGGTCCGAGGGGACAGCCACGACGGGCTGTACCTGCATTGGTCTTCGTGGAAGGTCGCGGGCGACTCGTAGTCGGCCTCGAGAGGTCGCAAGCCCAGAGTCGGCTTGGTCCGTAATCACCGCCTATGGTCTCGCTTCTTGAAGGTCGCCACCGACTCGCCTTCTCGGGTCGCCACTGGGGCCGCTTTCTCAAGGTCGCCACTGACTCGGCCTTCGAGGCCGCCACCGGGCTCGCCTTCAAGGTCGCCTACTGGGATTCGCTCGAGGGGCGCGCCCGCCCGATGTCTTGAAAGATCTTGGGTCCCGGGTCAGCCTACCCATGGCCCATTACTCCGACAAGAGTCCCGGCCGGGCGGCTCGGCGGGCGCCGCCTGGTGCTTCCGCAGTTCGATCTCTGGCGCCAACTCGAGATTCAGCTGCCGTGCTCCGCCGCCAGAGCCGGCTCGCCTCGCTAGGGCCGCCTCTGCAAGTCATGGCGGAAACCAGCGGCGACGGCTACGCTTCCTCGCCATCCGCGAGATGGTCCTACAGCGAACGCCACGCCGGAGGCGATAGCTCGCCCGCCCATCGCTGCGGACGGACGGGCCGCCAGGTGGAGCTCGCCACTACGCCTCCGGCTCCCGAGCGATCCATCGCGCCGAGGGCGGTTGGCATCCCACGCGTTATCGCGGGCAGAATTTCGCGGGGTTTTTAATCGTAGGCCCCGGGTCGTGGCGCAGTTAATCCCCACGCCGCCTCGCTTCTCAGCCCATTGTGGTTATAAATAGGCCGAGGGGAGCGCGGCATAGCACGCGCCTCTCCCCGCCCTCTTGCCCTTCTCCTTGCTCCGCCGCCCGCCGCTTTTCTTCCTCGCCGACGATGAGCTCCTCCTCCGCCGCTTCCGCCAAGCGCGCCCGCGAGTGGGATGGTTTCAGACGTGGACGCGAGGACATCGAGTTCTCCGCTGACCCGCCGCCTTCGAAGCGCTGATTTGGTGCAGGCCCGCCACGCCCGGCGGAGAACTGCCCGCTTGCCGGAGGCAAAGGAAGCGGGTCATCTTCCGCCGCACTCATGCGCTGGATGGGGCTCCCGCGCGGGTTCCTCCGCCGCTCTCGAGCTGTACCACTTGCAGCCGCACCACCTCACCCCCAACGCGGTGGTGCTCCTCTCCGCCGCCACCTTGTGCGAGGGCTACATCGGCGTTCTCCCCACCCGAGCTGTGGGGAATTCTTCTCTTCGCTCGGACGCAGTTGCCGCACGCCGCCAGCAAATGCGGCACGCTCATCGCCACGGCGCACGACGGCCGACAACCCTTTCCGCCCATCCCGCTGGTGAAGTCGGTGAAGATGTGGCGAAGACATACTTCTACGTGAAGAACGCCGCCACCGACGGCGATCGGGTCAACTCGCCGCCTTCGACCCCGAAAGTCACCGACCGCCGCCGGGCTAGCTGGTCTCAACGGCCGGTCGCTCTCGCCCGAGTCGGGCGCCGTGGCTCGGCCCGAAGTCATGACGCAGCGGAGGGCTCATCGCCCGATCTCCGCCGCCTTGGCGTGCCGGTTCTTCCGCTTCAAGGCCGCCCCATCTCATCTCGCCAGATGAGCGCGATCCGAGCCGGCCAGCACCAAAGACATGCCGCTGAAGTGGCGAACATGGTGAACCTCATCGCCATCGTGAAGTTCACCGACGAGTGGAGTTCGCAAGGAGCCGATCGCGCGACAACCTCCGCCAAAGGGTAAGTTTTTCCATCGTGTTCCGATCTTGCTTGCATCCGACTTGAGCTCGATCTTGTTGGTTTTTGAGCAGAATCCTCACGGCGCCGCCGCCGCGCCCGAGATAGTCAGCAGGAGTACGCCCCGACCGCGAGGTCGGCTGACATAGACGACTCCCGACCTGGAGCTGCTGGCGTTGGAGGCCGACGCCAAGGCGGCGGGAGGAGGAGGAGGGCAGTTTTAGGCCGCCGGCGATTTTCGCCGACCGCCCGAGGATGACATCGACGCAGGTCATCCCGCGCCGCCAACCGAGAGCCGCCCCTCCAACCAAGCCGCTCGAAGGCGCCACGCTGGCCGAGTGGCGCGGGCGGCCGGTCAAGAAGCCTGTGGGGACCGCCGCGACCAAGCGGGAGGAGGCGGCCAAGGCCAACCGCTCCTGAAGGAAGTGAAAAGGCCACCGCTTGTCTCTTTGTAAGTCCCTTTCTTCGCTTTCTTCTGATTTGCTTGAATTGCTCGACTTTCTTTCTTCTCCAGCCCTCTCCCTTGAGAGAGTCGCGCCCCTCCGCCATGGGGTCGGGGCACGCCCTCCAACACGCGGAGGGTCGACCCCGCCGCCGATCTCCGGGAGGCGACGGAGCGGAACGCGCGGGAGAAGCGCTCGGAGGAGGAGGCCAAGCGCCTAGAGAAGGCGCAGGCCGATAAGGCGGCCGCCAACGCCCACAAGATCCGGACGAGGCTGTGGCGCCGTGCAAAACGGATGCCGAGGCGGCTTGCCGCCCAGGCGATGCTTGTCCCTCATGTCGCCGCTGCCGCCGCCTCCTGAATTCATGGGGCAGACCGGGAGGTCGGCACCACCAACCTTCGCCGAGGAAGGTGATGACGCCGGGCTCTGGATACCCGCCGCCCGCCACCTCCGCCCCCGCCTTCGAGGTCAGACGCAAGCAGCTGGACCACAGGATCCGCCGGCCGCAGACGACCCGACAACGCAGTTGCTTTCTCCAGTCGCCGCCGACACGCCGCTGAAGTCGAGAGGACGAGCAGAAGGCCGCTGGCTCGAGAGATCGACGCCGCCAAGATGGCGAACCTCGACGCCGAGGCCTCCAAAGGTTGCCGCCCACCGCCGGGTGCGCGGCTAGGCGCGTAACGCCCGATGAACCAGCGCTCGACGCCCACCTGTTGCGCAGGAAGGCGAAGCCCTCCAACTCTACACCAGACGATCCGCCATGCGGGCCTCCGTCCGGCACGCTTTGTTTTCCTTTTTCGCTTCTTCTTGTCTTTTTTCGTAAGGCCAACAGACCCATCGGTGTACTCCCGAAGTTCGAGTCGGCGCTGAAAGGCGTGGCTCGGAACTCCTTCCGCGATCTCTAAAGGCTGACTTTGCTTTGCCGCCTTGCAGGAATATCACAACCTCCGCGCTACGCCTTCAACCGCAACGCTGAAGAGCCGAGAAGCGGATCACGATCCGGGCGAGAGTCGAGGTAAGCGGATTCTTTCTTCTTCGCTGGGCGCACTACGCACTCCGCTGTAGTCCCCGAGATTCGGACCGATTGCTGAGCAGTCGGGCCGGATCTCTCCGCGCTTTTTCTTTCTTTCTTCCGCTGGGCGAAGCGCCACGGGCTGTAGTCCTCGAGATTCAGCCGATCACGAGCAATGGCCGGATCTCCCGGCGACCTTCTTTGTTGATGATGTTTATCTTTCTTTGGGCTTCAGACGCCAATGCCGCCCTTCAAGGGCAGCTAGATGAGGCCAACGCCGCCCGTCGTGCTAAGGAGGAAGAGTGCGACAAGCTCGCTCAAGAGCGCGACCTTCTGGCGACGCAGCTGGCCGAGCAGAGGGATCTGCTTCGGAAGGCGCAGGAGGACGCCAAGTCGCGGGAGGAGGGTCTTCTAGCCGAGTTCGAGATGGAGCGGGCCGCCTGGACCGATCATGCGAGGCGGCGCCTCCGCTACCACGTGCTCGAGGACGCCATCGACGGTAACTCCTGCTCTTCTTTTTGGACTCTCGATTCTTTGTCGAACTGCTTACGTTTTCTCGATCGCTTTTTCTTGTCTTTGGCGATTTCTTCCCGCCACTGCAGCCGCCCATCCGCCATCGAGGCGGATCGAGGAGCGGAGGGCGCAGGGCGGCGATCGCCGCCAACGCTACTTCAACCGCCGACGAGCAGATCTCGAGCATTGGGGCTCGCCGCCTCGCTCACCGCTTGATGCGCCGCCACAACGCGCCGGGCGCTTAAGTCGTTATCACTGCGGGCCGGAGGTGCCGGCTTTTCGACCGCCAGATCGGACGGCCGATCGGGCCGAGGTCGCCGTCGGTCGCTTCGAGGCTTGAAGGGCTCCTCGCCACGAGCGCCGCTTCGGCCCTCGGAGTTCGCCAAGGGTTGGTACCACTGGCTGACTCGACCGCTCGCCGCGTTCCGGCCGGAGGCCCAGCCGAGTTAGGGGTCAGGAAGGCGCCGTCGGATGCCTGGGCGGCCATCGCCGAGTACACGGACACCAAAGGTCTTTGTGCTCGAGCGGATCGCCCGACGGCGAGGAGGCTCCGCCGAGTGGTTCGGGATGCACCCAGAGTACGATGAGGACTCGGCGGAGGTAATTGGCTCCAAAGACCGAGGGGAGGGCGCGTGGGAGGACGGAGGCGAGGAGGAAGAGGCGCCAGAGCACGAAGAAGGCGACCAGCCTCACTGATCGCGCCCAAAGAACGAGCCTCGAAAGACAAGGCAATCGTCCGAGGGCGACTGCCGAGACCGCCCACTGATCGCCTGACGCCTGGTCTTGCCGCCGCCTCCGCCCTCCGGCCCGGAGGCCGCCCCTAGGATGCATCACCCTTACCTGCTTTTTTTTGTTCTTGCTTAAAAACTTGTTAGTTATGAATAATTCCACCCTGGGTGTATTCGCCAAGGGCCTTATGTAAATATTTATCAAGTTTCCGCCTTTTGCTTGCTTTGGCTCTTTAGACTTTTTTCTTTGCCGCTTTCTTTGGTTGCCGCCTTTAATCGGGCGGCCGCTCTGGGATCTGCCACCGGGTCAAGCGCCAGCTACCTTGGGAGGCAAGTACTTAGTCGCTTAGAGTGTCGTAGCAAGTTTGGTTGAATGGCCGGTCGACTCTCAAAGTCGGCCGTTCTAATAAAGGTTGAAACTATGAGCCGACTTCGTGAGTCGGCTCGATGAGGGGAATCGAGCCGGCTTGGGCTATGCGTAGCTCTTAAGTCCTTAGCCGTTATGTGTGCGCCGCTTCCGCCTCCCGCTTATCGGCTAGCCGCTCATGAGGCTGTGGTTCAGAGGAGACGGCTTTGAGCGCGGCACATTACTTGTCTGACCTCAGGGAGCGTTTCATAGCACAAGGCGGCGAGTCCCCGGGCCGACTTGTCGGACCCGGTGCCGGACGGTATGATAAAAGCGGAGGAAGCATTTCAGAAGCGAGATTCATATCATACAGATAATCAAAAAGGCAGTCCCCGAGCTCGACTCGGGGGGCCTAAGGTCTTAGTACTTAATACAGAAAAGGGGGAGTAGCGCGATACATACTGTATCAGCTGTAAAATCTTCGAAGAAGATTTGCGTTCCACGGGCGCTCTGTCTCCTTGCCGTAGTCGCCTCTTGCGTGCTCGAGGCTTCGCGCGTCGATCAAGTAGTAGGCGCGTTCCTCAGCACGTTGTCGATGATGAAGGGCCCTCCCAAAGGCGCCGACAACTTGTGCTGTCCGGCTGTTCTCTGAATCATCGTAGCACAAGGTCGCCCTCTTGGAATGATCTTGGCTTGACTTTGCGGTTGTAGTATCGCCGCACTCTCTGCCGGTAGATGCCGGACCGCTGAGTGCCAACAGCCGGCCCTCTTCCAAAGAAGTCGACGCCGTCTTGGCGTGCTTCTTCACCTCCTCTTGGTGTACATGGAGACTCGCGGAGAGTCGAATTGTATATCCGTCAGATGACGGGCGGCACCGTGAGACGAGGAAGAACGGCGAAGCCGCTTGATCTGTTCGAGTCGTCGCAGACTCGAGAGGACGGCAGCGAGTTCTTCCACCTTGATCGGCCGAAGCGCCGAGTGGTTCGACCAATCGGGCTTGATGTCGGATAGGATGAGGCCGCTGGCTCGTTCCACCTGGCCGCTTGATCATGGATGGGCAACGGACGCTAAGTCCATCGGATGCCCTGCGTCGTGCAGAAACGAGCCAAGGCGCCCTTGGCGAAGTTGGTGCCGTTGTCTGTGATGATGCTGTGTGGTATGCCATACCGCACTGTGATGTCGGCAATGAAAGTCACTGCTGTGGGCCCGTTTAATTTCTTGATGGGCCGCTTCCACCCACTTGGTGAATTTGTCCATCGCGACGAGCAATGGGTCAGCCGCCTCGGGCCGCCTTGAAAGGTCCCACCATGTCCAGTGCCCCAAATCTGCGAAGGGCCAAAGCGATGGGGATCGTCTTTAGTCTGAAGCCGTGAAGGGGCTTGGAGCGGAACACCGCACCCTTTGCACTTCTTGACTAATTCTTTAGCTTCCTCCAGGCGATCGGCCAAAGAAACCGTGCCGAAGGCCTTGGCCACGCGCGCCTCGAGGCCGCATGGTGACCACACTGCGCCTCGATGGATGTCTTTGAGGATCGCCTGCCTTGTTTCGATTCCACGCAGTTGGTGGACACCATGTGACGCCTGGCCCCGACTAACTCTCTCGCTGACTATGGTGTAGGCTGCCGCTCGGCGTTGTACTTCCGAGCCGTAGTCTCATCTGCAGCAACTCTTGTTGACTAAGAACTTGAGGATGGGCTGTGCCCATGAAGGTGCTGCTATCTCTTCGACCGCCACCACAAATGACTTGGGCGAGGGCGGCCGGGCTGGGAAGCGGCGGGTTGGACTCTGCTGCCGCTTGCTGAATCGAGGGAATCTTCCGGCCGACCAGCAGCTCCCGGCCGACGACGCAGTCCCTGGCCGACCGGGCGAGTCCCCGGTCGATCGGCGCAGCCCGGGCCGGGCCGGGCGCATCCCCGCCGGTGGGCGCGTCCCCTGGGCCGACCGCGAGTCCCCGGCTGACTATAGCTTTGAGGTCGCTTCTCGGGTCTTGGAGTCGGATCCGACTATCTCTGGGAGCCGCACGAAAATAGAGTCGGACTCGTGAAGGCTTGATAGACGGCTTGAGGAGGCGCCAAGGGCGACGCCGAAGGTATCGCTTAGCGAGTGGAGCGGCTCGCGCCAAAGCATCTGCTTGGTCGTTGTCGTTTCTTGGTACGTGGAGGAACTTCGCATCCTTCAAAATATCCGCCGAGCTGCTGCACCAAGAAGTGGTAGCTTGCCATGTTTGCGCCCTGGCGTCCCGATGGCGGATGACTGCCGAACCACCAAATCGAGTCGCCATAGCACAGATCCGCGAATGCCGAAGTTCCTTGGCAAGCCGAGCCCGTGGATGAGCGCTTCATATTCGGGCGACGTTGTTGGAGGCGGCAAAGTGGATTTGCAGCGTGATTTGAGTTTGTCGCCTTGGGGAGGTGAGGACGACGCCGCTCCGAGGCCGAGCGCATCTTGGAGCCGCCGGGTCGCCGCCAATGAGTAGAGTCAGTAGCAGCGGCAGTATTGGGTCTCGCCCACGACGAGGAAGTCGGCCAGCGCTGCGACTTGATGGCGGTGCGAGGTTGGTAGTAGATCGTAGGAGCTAGATCGATAGCCCACTTGGCCACTCGGCCGAAGCATCTCGACTTCCGATGATCTCGGCGAGTGGGGCGGCAAACCACAAAGTGATTGGATGCTCTTGAAAGTAGGGTTTCACTTCTTGGCGGCAAAATGCACGCCGTGAGCACATCTTCCGTAGTGAGGTAGTTACGCTTGGAGGTCGACAGTACCTCGCCAGTAATATACTTGGTCTCGACCGGAGCGCCTTTGCCTTCCTCCTTGCGCCGACTACAATAATCAGGCCGACTACCCGACCGGTGGCGGCGATGTACAAAAGCATGGGTTCTTTGGGAGTCGGAGCCGCAACACAGGGGAGTCACAAGATCTTCTTCAGCTGTAGAAATGCCTCATCTGCCTTGTGGTTCCACTCGAAAAAAGTGGTCTTCTTCATCAGTTGATACAATGGCAGAGCTTTCTCGCCCAGCCGACTAATGAATCGGCTTATGGAAGCCAAGCAGCCGGTGAACTTCTGCACGTCCAACAGTCGGCTGGGTACCTCCATCCTTTCAATGGCCTTGATCTTCACAGGGTTGCACTCTATGCCGCGTTCAGAGACCAGAAAACCAAGGAGCTGGCCGGCTGGGACTCCGAACACGCATTTCTCTGGGTTGAGCTTGATTTGGAATCGGCGCAGATTCTCAAAAGTCTCTTTAAGATCCTCTAGCAGCGTCCCACGCTTCTCCGTCTTCACCACCACATCATCCACATAAACATGGGCATTCCTGCCGAGTTGCTTGAGGAGGCATTTCTGCATGCAACGCTGAAAGGTGGCGCCGGCATTCCTCAAGCCGAACGTCATCGCGGCAGCGTAAGGCTCGAACGGCGTGATGAATGCGGTCTTCATCCGTCACCGGATTCAGCTTGATCCGGTGATATCCCGAGTATGCATCCAAAAAGCTCAACAGCTCGCATCCGGTCAGTGGAGTCTATCACCGATCAATCCTTGGCGAGCGAATGGATCCTTCGGCAGGCTTTGTTGAGGCTGGTGTAGTCGATGCACATCCGCCACTGCTTGTTCTTCTTCAACACTAGCACGGGGTTAGCCAACCACTCCGGAAAAAACACCTCCATGATGAAGCCGGCTGCCAGGAGCCGGGCTATTTCTTCTCCCACGACTCTTCTCTTCTTCCGATAAGCGGCGCAAGGGCTGCCCGACCGCTTCACATCCGCCCGACATGTAACTTGTGCTCGGCGAATTGCCGTCGGTACACTGCATGTCCTTGGGGACCATGCGAAGATGTCCCGATTCTCACGGAGGAAATCGACGAGCTCGCTTTTCCTATTTGTCAAGGCCGCTGCCTATGACAACAGCACCTCTCTGGGTGCTCCGGTCCAAGGGTATCTTCTTGGTTTCTTTGGCCGCTTGAATGATCCTTCGCCCCGACTCCTTGGGGTCTGGCGACATCTCCGGCTGCTTCCCACCATCGCCACGACATTTATCAAGGAGCCGCTTCGCCGCGATCACCAAGGACTCGCCAGCCGATCGCTCTCAGCCGCATGCAGCGGACGACTTCTTGTAGTCGCCGGCAACGGTCGATCCCTTGAAGTCGGCATCTTCATCTTGAGGTAGGCGAGGGGGAACCGCCATGAACTTGGCTGGCAGGCCGGCCTAACAAATAAGCGTGGTACGGGCTCTCCAAATCCACCACCTTGAACCAGATCGGCTCTCGGCGGAAGTGATCTTTGTCTTCAAGAGGACATCTATCGAGATCTTGCCAATCGGCGAAAGGTGAGAGGCCGGCACGATCCCATGGAACACGGTGCGGCTGCTCTGCAGCTGCCTCCGCCTGATTCCGAGCTTCTCCATGGTATCCTTGTATAGGATGTTTATGCTGCTGCCTCCGTCTATCAGGACCCGCGAGAAGCGGGCGGCCCGCCTGTCAGTGGCCAAGGTTGCTCCGAGAACCAAGGCGTAAGAGCCCGGACTCGGCATCACCTCTGGTGATCTGCCCGACTCAAATGATAGGCTTCTGACCAATGCATGAACTCGGGGCTTCTGCTGCCACTGCGCTGACTTCTTCTTCTCTTTGGCGCCGCTGCGCCGGTCATCTGTCAGACCGGTGAACACTACGTATGCTCCGTGCTCTTACGAACTCATCTTGACCGCGCCGATCGGGGCCGAAGGCCGAGCGGCGCGGGCGGCGGAGGCGGCGGCCTCGCAGCGCGGCGGAGGGCGAGGCCGCCTCCTTGGCGATCCCGGGACGAGCCAGTGGCACTTTCTGGTGGTGTGGTTCGACGGCCAAGGCCGCTGTGAAACTTGCAGGGACCATCCAGAGTCTGCTCATAGGAGAAAGCCGGCAGCCAGTTGGACTTGCCGCCCTTCTGCCGCTTGGCCGGAGGCTGCCCTTCTGGCTGCTGGTCTTCATCGCCGCGACCTGCCGATCGCTGGAAGTCGGCTGGGGCTTTGGCGCTTGTTGTCGCTCTGTTGCTGCCGTCGGCGGCGTCTCCGGCGGCGTCCCGGGAGCCTGGGAATCACCTTGCCACCAAGTTGACTTGGATCTCCGTCTTCATAGAGGAGTCGGCCAGAAGCGCATTTGTTCTGCTATGACTAGCAGCTCGTCAAGGGTCTCGGGCTCGTCGCAGAGAGCTTGTGCTTGAGGAGGGTGCCCTCTCGGCACCCCGCCGTAAAGTACTCGATGGCCTGCACCTCGTGCACGCCGCAGGAGTTTCAGAGTCGCCCAGCTGCGTGAGATAGTCGCGTGTTGACTCCTCGGGGCCTTGTACGCACAAGGAGAGCTGACGCGGCTTGGGAGGTCGCTTGTACGTGCTGGTGAAGTTGCGAATGAAGGCTTCGGTGAAGTCGACCCAGCTGTTGGTGCTACGGGGCTTCAGGCTGTTCAGCCATGTCCGGCCGTGCCACAGAGCATGAGGGGAACATACTTGACGGCGACTTCGCTTTGTTGCCGTTGGCGTCGACGGCCGTGGAGTAGTCTATCGGCCAATCTTCCGGCTTCACGGAGCCGTGTACTTGGGCGATCTCGAGGGAGCGTGAATCCTTTGGGGAAGGGCTCGTCTCTGATGCGGGGCCCGAAACAAGGCGGACCCAGCTCGTCTTCTTCTTCTAGCGCCAGGGATCTGTGGAGTCGGTCGATCTAATGGCGGGCATCGTTCTCTCCGACTCCCTCTCGGCGACCAAGGCGATCTTCGAGAGTCGGATGCTCGACAGGCGGCGGAGAGACTCGCCGTTCTCTTCGGGGCGGGGGAGGCAGATAATCATCTCGCCGCTCCACCGCCCTGGGGCGGCCGTCTTGGTCGCGCTCGATGGAGATGCGAGTCCGACTGTGGCTCGCAGCCGGCTCTTTCTCTCTCCTCCCGCGGACTCCGCCAGTCGGCGTCTGGGAGGTCGCGCCTTAATCTCGGCGAGGGGGCAGGTCGTCATTCTTCTGTTGCTGCGCGTCGGCGCGGCCGCCTGCCGCGTTCTGCGCAGCAACCGCGTCGAGGAGCTGCTGGACTCGCTCCGTCATCACACGGCGCTCTTCGCCGTCGAGGTTCTCGCTTCTTGATGCCGCCGCTAGGCGCGCGGATGTTCTCCGCAGGGGTGGCGTACACGGGGCGCTTCGCCCCAAACAGATCGGCGATGGCCGCGCCGCGCTCTCGGACCGCGCCAAGACGGCTCGGCCCAGTCGGAGCCGGCGAGCCGCCTACAGCGCGATCCACCTCGCGCTGGTATGCTTCGGACAAGCGTCTCATGCTTGCCAACTTCTTGGCGCCTTCAATGAGCTGAAGGCGGCGCTCTTCCAGCATCTCTGCGTCCGCGTCCTCTGGGAGGGGCGCGGACAGTCTGCAGGCGCGCAGCAGGTCTCCGGCGTTTTCACCGGAGTGCTCGCCGTGGCCGCTGATGAGCACCTCCGTGACAGCGCTTCCGCCGTTCTCCTCGTACGGAAGCGGCTCGTCGTAAACCACCACGTTGGTGGGGAAGGTATCAAGCGATACGGCGCCGGAGTCGACCAAAGATCGGGTCGGAGGAGCCTACGGACTCCATGTCTCACGGCGGGCTCGCCGGCGACTTGAAGTTGGTCAAGAGGCCCGCGAAGGTTCTGGGGCCGCCGCGCCGGTGCTTGGCGCTGGCTCTCGGAGAGGCGCACCTCACCGAGGAGTTCGGCGAGGCCGCCACGCGCAGCGCGGCCAGCGCCAGCAAGAAGGCGCCGATGCGAACTCCATCTGGCGAGCCGGGCTGGCTGCGCCGCCAGGAGGAAGAGGGTTCCCGCCCGCAATGATCTCCGGACGACGGTGCACTGCCCCAAGGTGGGCGCCAAATGTCGGGGGTTGGATGCGACATATGCCAACGGGTGGCTTATCATGGTGGGGGCGAGTAGAACGTCGCCGGTGCCTGGAAACGGGATGAGGCGAAGACATGCACGCCGGCGAATCTTACCCAGCTTCGGGGCTCTCCGAGGAGATAACACCCCATCGCTGCTCATGGGTCTCCGCATGATCACTATGGGGTGATAGTACAATGGTGCTCCTCGAGCTGTGTGGAGGCAGGAAGGAGCAAGGCTAGCTCTTTCCCTCTTGCTATATGTCTAAACCTATCCAGGGCCGAACCCTTTGCATGGGTGCCCCGGGGGGTTTATATAGGCCTACCCCCCGGGGGTACAATGGTAATCTGATCCGGGCGTGGCCCCGATCGCCGGGCTCTCTTGCACCGCCTTCCCTTGATTGGGCTCGCCGACCGGGCGGGTCTCATGAACAGCGAGTAATCGCGGCAAAGACTCGATGACGCAGCTTGGTCATGGGGTCGTGGGAACAAAGTCCGCCTTTGTCAGTGATCACTGCCGCCACTCCCCGTCCAATCTGGTTTATGGCTTGTGGGGCCCTGGCCGGGAGGCGGCCGACTCTGGGGAGGCCGACTCCCGTAGGGCCGTCTTCGGACTCTCCGGCCGAGTTCTTCTATCTCACTGACGGGGGGCCCGGCGATCTCCGGGCCGTACGCGCCGCCGTCGTGGGTACAGTGCTTTGTGCACTGTGGCTGAGGCCATGGGAGGCATGGCAACAGTGCCGCGCCTCACCGGAGATCTCCTGGTGACGCGGCTCACTGTAGCCATGCCTTCCTCCCGTGGGTCCGAGGGGACAGCCACGACGGGCTGTACCCTGCATTGGTCTTCGTGGAAGGTCGCGGGCGACTCTCGAGTCGGCCTCGAGAGGTCGCAAGCCCGTGAGTCGGCTTGGTCCGTAATCACCGTCTATGGTCTCGCTTCTTGAAGGTCGCCACCGGGACTCGCCTTCGAAGGTCGCCACCGGGCCCGCTTTCGAAGGTCGCCACTGGGACTCGGCCTTCGAAGGCCGCCACCGGGCTCGCCTTCAAGGTCGCCTACTGGATTCGTCTGGAGGCGCTACCCGCCCGATGTCTTGAAAGATCTTGGGTCCCGGTCAGCCTACCCATGGCCCATTATCTGATGAGATGATCATGTTTTGTAACCGGTTATCGGCAATCGGCAGGAGCCATATGGTTGTCGCTTATTGTATGAAATGCAAACGCCCTGTAATTGCTTTAATTTATCACTAAGCGGTAGCGATAGTCATAGAAGCAATAGATGGCGTAACGACAACGATGCTACGATGGAGATCAAGGTGTCGCGCCGGTGACGATGGTGATCACGACGGTGCTTTGAAGATGGAGATCACAAGCACAAGATGATGATGGCCATATCATATCACTTATATTGATTGCATGTGATGTTTATCCTTTATGCATCTTATCTTGCTTTGATTGACGGTAGCATTTTAAGATGATCTCTCACTAATTATCAAGAAGTGTTCTCCCTAAGTATGCACCGCTATGAAAGTTCTTCGTACGAGACACCACGTGATGATCGGGTGTGATAGGCTCTACGTTCAAATACAACGGTGCAAAACAGTTGCACACGCCGAATACTCAGTTAAACTTGACGAGCCTAGCATATACAGATATGGCCTCGAACACGGAGACCGAAGGTCGAACGTGAATCATATAGTAGATATGATCAACATAGTGATGTTCACTATTGAAACTACTCCATCTCACGTGATGATCAGACATGGTTTAGTTGATTTGGATCACGTGATCACTTAGATGACTAGAGAGATGTCTGTCTAAGTGGGAGTTCTTAAGTAATATGATTAATTGAACTTAAATTTATCATGAACTTAGTACCGATAGTATTTTGCTTGTCTATGTTTGTTGTAGATAGATGGCTCGTCTTGTTGTTCCATTGAATTTTAATGCGTTCCTTGAGAAAGCAAAGTTGAAAGATGATGGTAGCAATTACACGGATCGGGTCCAGAACTCGAGGATTATCCTCATTGCTGCACGTAAGAATTATGTCCCGAAGCACCATCGGGTGCCAGGCTGCTGCCGATGCAACCGACGACGTTAAGAACGTATGGCGAGCAAAGTCGATGACTACTCGATAGTTCAGTGTGCCATGCTTTACGGCTTAGAACCGGTCTTCAACGACGTTTTGAACGCTCATGGAGCATATGAGATGTTCCAGAGTTGAAGTTAATATTTCAAGCAAATGCCCGGATTGAGAGATATGAAGTCTCCAATAAGTTCTATAGCTGCAAGATGGAGGAGAATAGTTCTATCGGTGAACACATACTCAAAATGTCCGGGTATAATAATCACTTGATTCAACTGGAGTTAATCTTCCCGATGATAGTGTCATTGATGTAATTCTTCAATCACGCCACCAAGCTACAAGAGCTTCGTGATGAACTATAATATGCAAGGGATGGACAAGACTATTCCCGAGCTCTTCGCAATGCTAAAAGCAGCGGAGGTAGAAATCAAGAAGGAGCATCAAGTGTTGATGGTTAACAAGACCACCAGTTTCAAGAAAAGGGCAAAGGAAGAAGAAGGGAACTTCAAGAAGAACAGCAAACAAGTTGTTGCTCAAGAGAAGAAACCCAAGTCTGGACCTAAGCCCGAGACTGGTGCTTCTACCGCAAGCGACTAGACATCGAAGCGGAACTGCCCCAAGTATTTGGCGGATAAGAAGGATGGCAAAGTGAACAAAGGTATATGTGATATACATGTTATTGATGTGTACCTTACTAATGCTCGCAGTAGTACCTGGGTATTTGATACTGGTTCTGTTGCTAATATTTGCAACTTGAAACAGGGACTACGGATTAAGCGAAGATTGGCTAAGGACGAGGTGACGATGCGCGTGGGAAATGGTTCCAAAGTCGATGTGATCGCGGTCGGCATGCTACCTCTACATCTACCATCGGGATTAGTTTTAGACCTAAATAATTGTTATTTGGTGCCAGCGTTGAGCATGAACATTATATCTGGATCTTGTTTGATGCGAGACGGTTATTCATTTAAATCAGAGAATAATGGTTGTTCTATTTATATGAGTAATATCTTTTATGGTCATGCACCCTTGAAGAGTGGTCTATTTTTATTGAATCTCGATAGTAGTGATACACATATTCATAGTGTTAGAACCAAAAGATGCAGAGTTGATAATGATAGTGCAACTTATTTGTGGCACTGCCGTTTAGGTCATATCGGTGTAAAGTGCATGAAGAAACTCCATACTGATGGGCTTTTGGAATCACTTGATTATGAATCACTTGGTACTTGCGAACCGTGCCTCATAGGCAAGATGACTAAAACGCCGTTCTCCGGAACTATGGAGCGAGCAACTGATTTGTTGGAAATCATACATACTAATGTTTGTGGTCCAATGAATGTTGAGGCTCGCGGCGGGTATCGTTATTTTCTCACCTTCACAGATGTATTGAGCAGATATGGGTATATCTACTTAATGAAACACAAGTCTGAAACATTTGAAAAGTTCAAAGAATTTCAGAGTGAAGTGGAAAATCATCGTAACAAGAAAATAAAGTTTCTACGATCTGATCGTGGAGGAGAATATTTGAGTTATGAGTTTGGTTTACATTTGAAACAATGCGGAATAGTTTCGCAACTCACGCCACCCGGAACACCATAACGAAATGGTGTGTCCGAACGTCGTAATCGTACTTTACTAGATATGGTGCGATCTATGATGTCTCTTAATGATTTACCGCTATCGTTCTGGGGTTATGCTTTAGAGACGGACGCATTCACGTTGAATAGGGCACCATCAAAATCCATTGAGACGACTCCTTATGAACTGTGGTTTGGCAAGAAACCAAAGTTGTCGTTTCTTAAAGTTTGGGGTTGCGATGCTTATGTGAAGAAACTTCAACCAGATATGCTCGAACCTAAATCAGAGAAATGTGTCTTCATAGAATACCCAAAAGAGACTATTGGGTACACCTTCTATCACAGATCTGAGGGCAAGATTTTCGTTGCTAAAATCGGATCCTTTCTAGAGAAGGAGTTTCTCTCGAAAGAAGTGAGTGGGAGGAAAGTAGAACTTGATGAGGTAATCAGTACTGCTCCCTTATTGAAATTAGTTCATCACAAGAACCGGTTCTGTGACAACTACACCAATTAGTGAGGAAGCTAATGATATTGATCATGAAACTCAGATCAAATTTCTCATCGAACCTCGTAGGTCTACTAGAGTAAGATCCGCACTGAGTGGTACGGTAATCCTATTCAGAAGTCATGTTACTTGACCTTGATGAACCTACGAACTATGAGGAAGCGATGATGAGCCCAGATTCGCAAAATGGCTAGAAGCCATGAAATCTGAGATGGGATCCATGTATGAGAACAAAGTATGGACTTTGGTTGACTTGCCGATGATCGGCAAGCCATTGAGAATAAATGGATCTTTAAGAAGAAGACCGACGCTGATGGTAATGTAACTGTCTATAAAGCTCGACTTGTTGCAAAAGGTTTTCGACAAGTTCAAGGGGTTGACTACCATGAGACTTTCTCACCAGAAGCGATGCTTAAGTCTGTCTCGATCATGTTAGCTATTGCTGCATTTTATGATTATGAAATTTGGCAAATGGATGTCAAAACTGCATTCTTGAATGGATTTACGGAAGAAGAGTTGTATATGATGCAGCCGAAGGTTTTGTTGATCCAAAGGTGCTAACAAAGTGTGCAAGCTCCAAATGATCCATTTATGGACTGGTGCAAGCATCTCGAGTTGGAATAAACGCTTTGATAGTGTGATCAAAGCATATGGTTTTATATGCAGACTTTTGGAGAAGCCTCAGATTTACAAGAAAGTGAGTGGGAGCTCAGTAGCATTTCGATATTATATGTAGATGACATATTATTAATTGGAAATGATATAGAATTCTGGATAGCATAAAGGATACTTGAATAAAAGTTTTTCAATGAAAGACCTCGGTGAAGCTGCTTACATATTGGGCATCAAGATTTATAGAGATAGATCAAAATGCTTAATAGGACTTTCACAAAGCACATACCTTGATAAAATTTTGAAAAAGTTCAAAATGGATCAGGTAAAGAAAGGGTTCTTGCCCGTGCTACAAGGTGTGAAGTTGAGTCGACTCAATGCCCGACCACAGCAGAAGATAGAGAGAAATGAAAGATGTTCCTATGCTTCAGCCATAGGCTCTATCATGTATGCAATGTTGTGTACCAGACCGACGTATGCTTAGCAATAAGCTTGGCAGAAGGTACCAAAGTAATCCAGAGTGGATCATCGGACAGCGGTCAAGAACATCCCGAAATACCGAAAAGGACTAAGGATATGTTTCTCGATATGGAGGTGACAAAGAGCTAGTCGTAAATGGATACGCCGATGCAAGCTTTGACACCGATCCGGACGACTCAAAATCGCAAACCGGATAATGATTTTTATTAAACGGTGGAGCTGTAAGTTGGTGCAGTTCTAAACAAAGCATCGTGGCGGGATCTACATGTGAAGCGGAGTACATAGCTGCTTCTGAAGCAGCAAATGAAGGAGTCTGGATGAAGGAGTTCATTTCCGATCTAGGTGTCATACCTAGTGCATCGGGACCAATGAAGATCTTCTGTGACAATATCGTGCAATTGCCTTGGCAAAGGAATCCAGATTTCACAAGAGGACCAAGCACATCAAGAGACGCTTCAATTCCATCCGGACCAAGTCCAAGTGGGATACATAGAAATTTGCAAGATACATACGGATCTGAATGTTGCGGACCGCTTGACTAAGCCTCTCTCACGAGCAAAACATGATCAGCACCAAGACTCCATGGGTGTTAGAATCATTACTGTGTAATCTAGATTATTGACTCTAGTGCAAGTGGGAGACTGAAGGAAATATGCCCTAGAGGCAATAATAAAGTTATTATGTATTTCCTCATATCATGATAAATGTTTATTATTCATGCTAGAATTGTATTAACCGGAAACATAATACATGTGTGAATACATAGACAAACACAACGTCACTAGTATGCCTCTACTTGACTAGCTTATTAATCAAAGATGGTTATGTTTCCTAACCATAGACATGTGTTGTCATTTGATTAATGGGATCACATCATTAGGAGAATGATGTGATTGACATGACCCATTCCGTTAGCCTAGCAATTGATCGTTTAGTATATTGCTATTGCTTTCTTCATGACTTATACATGTTCCTGTAACTATGAGATTATGCAACTCACGTTTACCGGAGGAACACTTTGGGTACTACCAAACGTCACAACGTAACTGGGTGATTATAAAGGAGTACTACAGGTGTCTCCAAAGGTACATGTTGGGTTGGCGTATTTTGAGATTAGGTTTTGTCACTCCGATTGTCGGAGAGGTATCTCTGGGCCCTCTCGGTAATGCACATCACTATAAGCCTTGCACGCAATGTAGCTAATGAGTTAGTTACGAAATGATGCATTATATAACGGGTAAAGAGACTTGCCGGTAACGAGATTGAACTAGGTATTGGATACCGACGATCGAATCTCGGGCAAGTAACATACCGATGACAAAGGGAACAACGTATGTTGTTATGCGGTTTGACCGATAAAGATCTGCGTAGAATATGTAGGAACCAATATGGGCATCCAGGTTCCGCTATTGGTTATTGACCGAGAATAGTTCTAGGTCATGTCTACATAGTTCTCGAACCCGTAGGGTCCGCACGCTTAACGTTACGATGACAGTTTTATTATGAGTTTATAAGTTTTGATGTACCGAAGTTTGTTCGGAGTCCCGGATGTGAGCACGGACATGACGAGGAGTCTCAAAATGGTCGAGACATAAAGATTGATATATTGGAAGCCTATGTTTGGACATCGGAATAGTTCCGGGTGAAATCGGGATTTTACCGGAACACCGGGGGGTTACCGGAACCCTCCCGGGGGGTTACCGGAACCCTCCCGGGGGTTAATGGGCCTTAGGGGGCCATGAGGGAGAAGAGGAGGGCCGGCTAGGGCAGGACGCGCCCCTCTCCCCCCTAGCCCAAATAGGACAAGGAAGGGGGGGCGGGGCCCCCCTTTCCTCTTTCCCTCCCCCCAAGTCCTAATCCAACTAGGAAAGGGGGGAGTCCTACTCCCGGTGGGAGTAGGACTCCTCCGGCGCGCCTCCTCCTAGGGGCGGCTGCACCCCCCCTTGCTCATTTATATACGGGGGCAGGGTGCACCCTAGAACAAACAAGTTGATCTACGGATCGTTCCTAGCCGTTTGCTGTGCCCCCTCCACCATATTCCACCTCGGTCATATCGTCGCGGAGTTTAGGCGAAGCCCTGCGCCGGTAGACCATCATCATCGTCACCACGCCGTCGTGCTGACGGAACTCATGCCCGACGCTTTGCTGGATCGGAGCCCGGGGATCGTCATCGAGATGAACGTGTGCTGAACTCGGAGGTGGCGTACGTTCGGTACTTGGATCGGTCGGATCGAGAAGACGTACGACTACATCAACCGCGTTGTCATAACGCTTCCTCTTACGATCTACGAGGGTACGTGGACAATACTCTCCCCTCTCGTTGCTATGCCATCACCATGATCTTGCGTGTGCGTAGGAAATTTTTTGAAATTACTATGTTCCCCAACAGAGACAACTCACGCAACTCTGAGGAGGAGACCCGGCGGCCGTGGAACATAGCTCTCTTACGGCCTTACTACACTTGAGCCGTAGGCTTTTCTTATGTACATATTTTGACAATGTATATATTATGATCAATAAATAAACCAGCATCCTTGCTATAAGCAGGGCCTCTGCTGTTTTTTCTCATTTATCCTATGAGTTACATGGGGGCTTCAGCTGACAAAGCGAAGTACTGCCTGTTAAACCGGCTATCACGCCACAACATAGCTTGGGAGCGTCACACCCAAGGGGCCAAAGAGAGTCTGGATGCTATGCACAGCTCAAACATAGGCACCCAATGAGCACAGCTCATCACGTTACTTGGGGGCTCCTTGTGTCAAATACCAAGGAGTTTGAAAGGACCCTTGTAGCTGGGTATCGACCCATGGCTTGGAAGCCTGGTATTTTACCTAAAACCCGGTTAACCTGCCTTCATCAAGTAAGACACTCCTATCCGGTAATCCTGGCACGCCCTCCTAACATTTGATGATTACTCTCATTGAGACCCTGAACTTGTCAAAGTTAAAACGGTGATTGGTTAGTTGGAGGTCCATCTTAAAAGGCTTTGCTAAATGGTTCAACTCAGCGGCCTGGCAGCCCATGAAAAGCCTTGAATTTGGGCCTGGCAGCCCTTGAAAAGCCTCGACTACACGGTTTTATTTGCGTTCGTCACTTTTCTTTTTGATCAATTTTATGTTAAACCGGTTTCTTTGACCTGGTATGACTTGTCAGTCATCCTACTAGCCCGATGTTCATTAAACCGGCTTGGTTTTCAACTAAACGTTGACAAACCTTATTATCAAACCGGAGTTCGTTAACCCAGCCTGGCTTTGACTACTCGTCGCCGGTTTTGATCATCTGATGTTTATCATCACCCGGTATGACTTATTATACGCCATCAGTGCATAATGGCGTTATACAAGAATTTCAGATTTGGGTTTTCACCCTTATTATAATCAAAGTCGGTCAACCAACTAAAGTGATATTACATCACAGGTATGAGTCATTTCATATTTTTTATGGTTTGATTATCCATCAGGCCTTATCTTGGGCATTACGACCCATCCGGCGGTAAACCGCCAGGACACTTTCTTTTTATGCAGACAAAGGGATTGCATATTTTGATACATGAACAAACATTTGAAATTATCATGGCGGATCACATAAAGTATCTCCTACTACACGATGGCAGCAGATCAAAATATTTTTGCTACCCTATTACAAGGCACTTAATGGCCCAAAATCTGGAATTGTTTTCAACCGGACAGTTTTTGACATATCAACCGGATTGCCGAATCAAGCTTCATCGCCATGTTGATGTGAAGTAGATGGGTCATCTGGCGTCGGTTCAGCCTCCTCCCCATCCAATGGCTGGAAGTCAGTGGTGGTCCAGTCAATCCGGGTTAAGGCCTGAAAGACAGCCTCTTCACTTATAAGCTCAGTCGGATCAACGTCAGGGGCATAAGTGTGCTTACGGATTGGTGGAATAAGATTTTGCACTTCGGGAATAACAGCCTCAACCTGTTTGTTGTTAGCATCATAGAAGGATCGGTGAACCGTCAAGTTAGCTTCTTCTGCCAACTGACTCGCCAGAGGACACATCTCCCTCGTCACACGTCTGAGGGCTTCGTTATCAAACACTTCCCCGTTTTCTTGTTCACGGGGAAGCCCTTGGCTATATCAACTGGATCAAGATCAGCTATCCATGCCTTGGCTCGAGTAAGTGCTAACAAAGTGCCAGCCCTGGCAGCGGATCGCTTCAACTCTTCTATCTGTGCTGGTGTCATAGATAACCTGGCCAACGTATCCTTGATCAGTTTTGGGGCCGCATTGTTGTAGGAAGATGCGCAGATAACCCGCTGGGCACCGGTATACAACTGTTCAATCAGCGTATATGCGGCCTTGAGCTTCTTCCGCATATCAGAGCCCAGATGAGCAATGCGGCTACCTATAGAGTCTTAGGGATTTCAAGTTAAACCGGCAAATTTTCAAAGCGGAATATTCATAAAGCCTTGGTAAACAACGCTTACAAAATATTGCAGAAGTCGTGGCATTGACTTGGCGCTTTAATCTAGTAAGCTCTTCCATCATTGGTTTAAGAGCCGATTCAGCGTCTTCCGCCCGCTTCAGCAATCCAGCCTTTTCGGTATCCCAGTTGGCCCGCTCAGACTTGAACCACTCTTTAAGCTGCTCCATGGTGGTTAAGGAAGTTTTCAATTCATCCCTGGCCTTGGTGGTTTCTGCTTGTTGGGTTTTCAGATTTTCTTGAAGATCGGCAATTTGAGAGACTTGTTGATTTATCTCACTCTGCAACAGTAAGAAGAGCATGTCAATACCTTTTTAAAAGTCCCAAGCATATAACCAGTTATACACTTGGCACTTGGGGGCTAATGTGTGTTTGATCAAACAATACGCAATGAAAATCAACAAAGTACAGTACAGAATATAAAAGTCCCGGTTTGACTTTTTAAAGACAAACCGGCCCTTGGGGGCTACAATGCAATGAAGGTACAGAGCAAAAGATCAAACTGTTTACCTCATAGCGCTCCTTCATCAAATTTACCAAACCGGCTTCATAATCCCGGCTGGTGTAAAGCCGGTTCAAGAAGCCGGAGTGAAGGTCTTGAGCAGAAAGATCAACATAGGCTGACAAATCAGTCTTCCCCTTCCCCTTGCTCATAGCAGCAAATTCATCCTTGGCAGTGTGCTTTGATAGAGTAACCGGATTACCAGGGGCGGTATACGCAGTGCCAGTAACAACAACATCATCATCTTTGGCCGGGCTTGACGGATTGACATTCTTAACAGGGCTTGGCGCTTTGGCAGTAGGGCTCGGCGGTTTGTTAACTGGGCTTGGCGGATCAGCAGTTGAATCCCGCTGCACAACAGTTGGACTTGGAGGGGCATGAGGATGTGATGTATCAACATGTACATCCGGTTCAACTTCTGGCGGGTTAGCATCAGCGCCTGGGTTTTGCGGAGCAGAGCTGTCTATGGCAAACTCAGGATTTTCGCCATCATTCTCTGGGGTCTTCTCCGGATCAACATCATCAGTAGGGTCGCTGGTCTTGGCTTTCTTACTTAATCGGGCCTTGGCACTACAACATCAAAAGTTAGAATATGATAAACCGACACATGAAGAAACAAGTTGAGGAATAATGTACTTACCCAGCGACGGTCTTGAGGGGAGGCAGCTGAGTGGTTGATGAACCGCCAGAGGAGTTGGAAGATGCCTGGTAATTCGAGTCAGCCGGATTAAGTGGGCATCGGAAGAAACCCTTCAAAGGATAAAGTTTTTCAGGAGAGCAAGTCACCTCTGGACGATGTTTTCGGGTTGGTGTATCTGCTAGACCGGACGAAGTGATTTGCTGACCACTATGCCGGGTTGTGCGACGCTCTTCAACTTGCTATGTCTTCAAAGAAAATTTTGGATCCAAATGAGCAAGGGGGTGAGATTGTTTTACTTTCCAGACTGTACGGCGAACTCTTTGAACCGGTACAAGATCTGAATCGGAAGACAGAAGGATTACCTCAACATGGTCTGCGTGGCTGGCCTCAGCATCATCCTGGGAATAGTCATTGTCAATAAGATGTACGAAAAAAGAACCAAGTGAGTCAAGTTCTACCTCTGCGTCTGATTCCTCATCTTCTGGCGGATCAGAAGACTCGGCGGTTTTCTTCTTGGCAACCTTCTTGATGACCTTGCTCTTTGCACGAGGAGCCCTGACCGGTTTAGTCCGTTTCCAGAAGGAGCTGTTAGCCTGTGAAATAAAGGCAAGAAAAGGTTAGCACATGATTAATGTGGAGGCGAATCAATAAGTATTAAGATGAACTTTATCGCTGGCGGTTTATTGGAGATGCAAAAAGGTGGCAACCCGGTTTGGCTACATGCAGAGATCGGCTCATCAAGCATTTTCTTCACGGATTCAGTAACTTCAAGATCTGTCATTACTACTTCATGATATCGTTGAGGGTGTTTGACGTTGCCAGTATATTCATGCATCAATCCGGGGCGGCGGCTTAAAGGCAGAATGCCCCAAGATACCCAGCAGCGGACAAGGTCAATGCCAGTCAAACCATTGGCCATGAGAGCCCGGAGCTTGGCGATTTGAGGTGCAAAGTTTTTCCGCTCCGAGGCGGACAAGCGTGAAGGTAATGGGTGACCGTTGCTAAGCCGGTGAGGACGGTAACCCGGCAAAGGATTTTCTCCATCAAGGGCGGTGTTCCGGCAGTAAAACCAAGTCTGGTTCCAATCTTTAGGATGGCTATGATGTTTTGCATGTGGGAAGTCAACTTCTTTCCTCTTCTGAATTGAAACACCACCGAGTTCTGTGTTGGGACCGTCAGAGAACTCTGTACGGCGGTTCAAGTGGAAAAAAAATCCCGGAACAACTCCACAGATGGCTCTTCTTGAAGGTAGACTTCGCAGAATACTTGAAAGTTGCATATATTGGACACGGAGTTCGGACCAATGTCTTCTGGATGGAGCTGGAAGCTTGCGAGGACATCCCGAAATTTTTTTGATCCGGGCGGGCTGAATCCCCAGTCTAAGTGTTGCATAAATACATCACCTCTCCATCTTGAGGTTCAGGTGGGCATTCAGAGCCTGGGACTCGCCAGTGAAGGACCCTTTTTGAGGCTAAAGCGCCAGTGGTGACATATCCGTTGATTTGTGTTTCCGTGATCCAGGACGGAACCCAATTGCAAGCAGAGAATTGTTTGGTCATCTCGGAAGGAGAACTGAAAGGAAAAATAAAAGCCGGTTTACAATTAACGGTTTAAGTGTACAAATTCAGTGTTAAACCGGAGAATTGCCGTGAAGTTCAGTTGGCGGTTTAAAAGAGGGCTAATGATATATGGCGGATTGGTGGTCACAGGTTAAACCGCCCATAAGCAGAAGGGCCAGGATTCAAAAAATTCGCTAAGTGTCACAAAAACAGGTTTCACACAATGACCAAATTTATTTGGATCTACCATGCCTCAGTAAAGAAAAATTACTGCGACTTATAAATGGCGTTCAAGCAGAGCAGGGAAGGTCGTGTACTCTACAGAAGAAAGGGAAGATCGGCTAATATTAAAGATAGATGCGGAATAATTCCCATGCAAGATCTACACAGTTATTGGATCAAAGTAACCATGACAGAAGGAAAAGCTAAAAGTTGAGGACGAAGAACGAAGAACTATACAGATGAACACATGAACCCTAGCATAGATCTAACGATGCAGGAAGGAGGAAACTCACTAGTGTAGATCTACTGCGGAAGGAAGCGGTGAGCTCTGGTTCATTTCAGGTTGATGCAGCGGCCTGTGTTGATGAAGCTCTCAAGGTTCACGGACGGCGGCGGAGCTTCGGAGCTTGGGCGTTGCAAGGAAGAAGAAAGCACAGAAGGGAAAAAGGAGAAAAGGGCCCTCGGGCTTTTATTTATAGAGGAAAGGATAAATGGCAGGCGCGAGAATCAAGGAGCCTGAAGCGGTAGACCGGGCGCGCTTGTCGCCTCGATTTTTGGGACGACCATTAATGAGGGGAATCTTTTTAATCTTTTTATACAGAGATGATGTCAGGATGGACCGTTGCTGTGTCTAGAAGATGATGTCACGGCGGTTTAACAAAATTTACAGGAGAAGACAATATGGCGGTTTACGGAAATACAAGAGGACGATTTACAAGGTATCTTTGAAGTATTGAAGATTGACATGAACAGGTTCAAATCAATCTGGGGCCTAATGTTGGAGATATAGCTACTGAGTGTAAACCGGCCAGGAGGGCCCAGTTCACCCTCAACTATGCAGAAGCCCATGAAGACCCAGAAGATGGCGCTTGACTAATAAAGCTTAGAGGCCCGAAGCCCAAAGGCGGATTAGGGCCCATAGTGGTAAACCGCCGTGAATATATAACTTGTAATATAAGTTAGGAAAGGAGAGACCGAGCCGGACACTTTGTATGAGTCAGCTTCGGGGCTTTGTAAACCGGCCGGGCGTCAACCTGTGTATATAAAGGGATGACCCGGCGGCGGTTCAGGGACAACAGATAACAACTCGAGACCCAGGCAAGCGTATTAGCTTCCTGGTCATCGAAACCTAATCAATCCCATCACAACTAGACGTAGGCTTTTACCTTCATCGAAGGGGCCGAACTAGTATAAAACTCTCGTGTCCCTTGTCCGGTTTAACCCCTTCAAGCTAACCCGTTGCGATGGCTCCACGACTAAGTCCTTTCATGAGGACATCTGACGTGTTAATTCCATGACAAAGTATTTAGTAGCAAAGTAGTGTGGAAGTAACGGTAACTGTGGCAAAAGTAACAGTAGCAGTTTTGTAATGATTGTAACAGTAGCAACAGAAAAGTAACTTAGCAAAGATCAATATGTGAAAAGCTCATAGGCAATGGATCAGTGATGGAAAATTATGTTGGATGACATGCAACATGCAACAGTTATAACTTAGGGTGAGACAGAACTAGCTAGCTCCAATTCATCAATATAATGTAGGCATGTATTTCGTATATAGTCATACGTGCTTATTGAAAAGAACTTGCACGACATCTTTTGTCCTACCCTCTCGTGGCAGCGGGGTCCTAATGGAAACTAAGGGATATTAAAGCCTCCTTTTAATAGAGAACTGGAACAAAGCATTAGCACTTAGTGAATACATGAACTCCTCAAACTACGGTAATCACCGGAAAGAATCTCAATTATTGTCACCTTGGGGGTATGCGGATCATAACTCGTAATAGGTGTCCACAACTTGCAAGATCAGATCAAGAATACAAATATATTCAGGGAAACATAAAGGGTTCAGATCTGAATTAATGGCAATCGGACCCTAGTGACAAGCATTAAGCATAACAAAGTCATAGCAACATCAATCTCAGAACATAGTGGATACTAGGGATCAAACCCTAACAAAACTAACTCGATTACATGATAAATCTCATCCAATCCATCACCGTCCAGCAAGTCTACGATGGAATTACTCACGCACGACGGTGAGCATCATGAAATTGGTGATGGAGGATGGTTGATGATGATGGCGGCGTCGATTTCCCCTCTCCGGAGTCCCGAATGGACTCCAGATCTGCCCTCCTGATGAAGAACAGGAGGCGGCGGCGGCTCCGTATTGTAAAACACGATGAATCCTTCTCTCTGTTTTTTCTCACCAGAAGTGAATATATGGAGTTGGAGTTGATGTTGGTGGAGCTTCGTGGGACCCACAAGCCAGGGGGCGCGCCCAGGAGGGTAGGGTGCCCCCACCCTTGTGGTCGCTTGGTGGGTCCCCTCTGGTTGATTCTCTCGCCAATATTTTTATTAATTCCAAAAATATTCTCCGTAAATTCTCAGGTCAATCCGAAAACTTTTATTTCTGCACAAAAATAACAGCATGGCAATTCTGCTGAAAACAGCGTCAGGCCGGATTAGTTTCATTCAAATCATGCAAATTAGAGTCCAAAACAAGGGCAAAAGAGTTTGGAAACGTAGATACGATGGAGACGTGACATTCACCTCCACACCACCACAACCACTACCAAATATGCTAAAAAAATCTTCAACAAAATGCTCACCACGACCACCACGAGCTACCCCATCAGTAGATCAAAGTCTCCCTTGCCTCCCCCAACTCCACACCGCATCCACAGTGGCAAATCAACAAAAAAATGGCTCAGTTTGGTGTACAAATGGGAGAGTCTTTTAGTGGGAAAAAGAAAAAACAAAGAAAGAACAGACAAAGAGGAAGAAATGGGCGTGGGCATGGGGCCGACACCCTGTCGGCCTGCTGATGGCCGACAAGGCTGGACCCCAGCCGATGGGATGCACACGACGTGGCTTGGCCACTGGTCGGCCGCCACGTGAATGAAAGGCCAGCTGTCGGCCTCCGATTGGTCGAGAGGAACCAGTCGGCCACCGGTCAGGTGACTAGATCCAGTTGGCTATTAGAAGGCCGACAACGTAATATTAAAAAAATTCACATAATGTTTCTAAAAATTAATAATAAAAAATATATTATTTAAAAAATAGCACTCCTTGGCACGGGTCACAGAGACCGGCGACAAGGCGGGTAGCGACGAAGACGAGCAGTGGAAAGAGCACTGCCTCGCAGCGCCACCAGAACTGATGCGTCAATCAAGCTGTAGCGGTCGTCGGTGAAGACCTTGGCGGCGATCATGGCTGATGCGAATGGGGAAGGAAGAGGGTGACGCGCTCCAGGTTCGCATACGTCCGCAAGCTTCTCCCGACCAGCTCGAGGTGCCGTCACGGGAGAGGTTGACCGCCGCCTACTCGCCCGTGCCGACCTTGTCGCGAGGACACCATCCTCATCCTCATACTCATGTCGGCGCCACTGGCAGCAGCCACCTCCGTTACTTAGAGCATCTCCAACAGACGCGCTAAACAAGTGCCACGCCGCAAATTAGGCCATTTCAGCGCGCGCGCAACACGGTGGGTGGCTCCAGCGGGCGCGCAATAATCGCGCGCGCGCTATAACGAGTTGGGCGCGCGGTCGGATATGCTATCTCGCGTGGTGTATTTGGTGCACCCGCTTCCGCGCGCGGCACACTCGAGCGCTCGCGTCGCACTCTCTCCTCTCCGCCTCCTACGCCCCGCGCGCGCCGGCGCCGGCGAACTGCACCCATGGACGCACGCGTCGGCACCCCGCTCACCCCATTGTACAGCCGCAACCCCTCCCCCGCCACCGCCGCCGCCGCCGCCGGAAACCCTACCGCGGGGAGCGTTGGCATCGGCACCGCCGGAGCTCCGCCGAGCATCGGCCTCGCACGCAGCCTCTTCTTGCCGCCGCAGATGACCACGGCGACGAGTGGCGTCGCGCCGCCGCCGTCCCATGCCGCCACCGCACCCTCGAAGCTCCCCAATGCGGCGCAGCCAAAGAAGGGCAAGACATCCGCGAAGAAGAACAAGGCGGCGGACGGCTCCGGCAGCTCGAAGGCGAGGGGAAAGAAGCTTGCAGGGCGTTTGATGGGCGCGGCGGCTACCGAAGCGCCGGAGAGCTCACTCGTTGAGCCGGCCGCCGACGTGCACAACGTGTTTGATGAAATGCCCCCAAGGTAAAAAAAATCCAACTTTTATTTTCTTGTTATTTTTTCAATGCATCATCATATAGATAGCTTATTTGCATTGTTCAAAAAACTTTGTAGTCTCAACGATGATGCATACATGTCAACTATGGGTGTTGGCTCCAACAATTCGCGTTGGTCTCAAACCAATGACATCCATTTCGAAGACCATGAGTTTGAGGTGGATGAGGAGGGTGAGGGCATTGTCGATGCGCCAAAAGGAAGAGCGGGCAATTACACTAACAAAGATGACAACTTACTATGCAATACTTGGTTGCAAGTGTCGAGGGATCCATCCGTTGGAGGTGATCAGAGTAGAGATTCTTATTGGGGGCGAATGAAAGAACACTTTGATGCTCACAACGTGAGTGGAATTGACCGCTCCGAGAGATCACTTCGGTCCCGATGGTCGACAATCAACTCGGATTGTCATAAGTGGGCGGCCGCACAAAAGGCGGTTGACAAGTTGAACCCAAGTGGCACAAATGAGGATGATAGAGTAAGTGGCATTTCATACATGTTCATCATACTTGTTTTTGGTGTCCAAAGTGCTAACTTCTTTTGTTTTTCTTGTAGTACAACATTGCACAAAACTTTTTCAAAGAAGAGGAGAGGAAAACCAAGAAGGGGAAGATCAAGAAAGGAAGGGTCTTTACCTTGCCTCATTGCTACAAGTTGTTGAAGGATGATGAGAAATGGAAGAAGCGTGAAGATTTGGATGATTTGCATTTGAGCAACAAACGCATGCGAACAATTGAGTTGAATGATGATGATGAGGAGGAGGAGGAGGATGCATCAAGTGATGACAGCAAGAGAAGCCCCACACCCAACTCGGTTTCATACTCGAAGCCAAAACGACCGGATGGGTGCAAGAAAAACAAAACCGAAAAGAAGAAGAGGAAAGGAGATGATGAGCTCAAAAATGCTATGGAAGCAATTGTGAAGGCAAGAAAAGAAGCCAATGAGGTGAGGAAAATGGCAAGGAACAAAGATGTCGCGGCCGAGGAGAGGAGGTTGGCGGCCGAGGAGAGAAGGGTGGCGGCCGAGGAGAGAAATGTGGCTTTGGAGGAGAGGAAGGTGAGCAATGAGGAGCGAACTAGATTGTTGGAATGGGAGAAGCACTTGTTCTTCTTGGACACATCCAACCTCAATGAAGCGCAAAAGGAATATGTCAATCTTGCCCGTGAAGAAGTGTTGATGCAAAAAAGAGCCATGATTCGCGCAATGGGTGGCGGTGGCCTTGGCGGCATGGGTGGCGGTGGCCTCGGCGCCATGGGTGGCGGTGGCCTTGGCGCCATGGGTGGCATGGGTGGCTTCGGAGGTACCATGAGCGGTTTAGGTGCCATGAAAGGCATGGGTGCATCTCCGGCCGCCATGGGAGGCATGGGTGGCTTTGGAGCACCCCCCGACACTATGGCCGCCATGGGAGGCATGGGTTTTGCTTCTCTCATGGGAAGCATGGGTGCACCTCCGGCCGTCATGGGCGGAATGTCTTTCGATGTGCCTCCTCACACACATTCCCATGAAGATGCCATTGAAGATCTTGCCAACACCGTCGGAGCTTCACATGATGCGGTGCGTGATGCGGTGCGTGATGAGGAGAGGGAGGAAGATTCATCTTCGAAGGCGGAAGAATCGTCTTCGGAAGATGAGGACGAAGACGAGGAAGAGGATTGATGTGTCTTTCATTTGTGTTTTGAACTTGGTTTGCGTTTTGAACTTGGTTGGATGAACTTGTGGGCTTGATTTTGAACTTGTGGTATGAACTTTTATTCATCAACTTGTTTGTGTCAAATTTTATATGTCATGTTCATTGCATTTTGAATGTTTCAAACTCATTTTGTGTCCAAAATGTCATATATGCAATGCACGGCGAGTTGCGCGCGCTGCCTTTATTACGCGCTGCTGGAGCAGCACGCGCGCTGCATTATAGCACGGCTGTTGGAGCCAGCGCTGGCGGCCGCATTAAATCAGCCGAAGCGCACGTGGCATACTAGTTTTTAGCGCGCGGCGCGAAGCGCGACTGTTGGAGATGCTCTTATGTCCTTCACTGTGGCTTTTCTTTTTGGGGTGCCACACGCCGCTTGACATGGGGCCTCCTCCTGTTGATTTCGAATGTAGTGCCACCGCACGACACGATTAATCGCTAGTAGGCGTTGCTAAATACATTCATTTTGGTGGTAGCACATCATATTTGTTTTTGTTCAGTGACGACCGTACTGTAAAATTTCTCAACTGCTTTTTTTGTTGTTCGTGATATTAGTGTAAGAGCGTTTACAACCTAGCACTCCAAACCCGCCTCAAACCGCCGGGCAGCCGGCCCGGTCACTGACCAGTCATAAAATTTCGACCCAGACGGGCGCCGGCCCTGTCACTGACCAGTCACAAAAATTCAATCCAGACGGACGCCTCAAACGCCCGGGCGGCCGGCCCGGCCATTGATCAGTCACAAAAACTCGACCCAAACGGACGCCACAAACGCCCTGCGCGCTGGCCGGCCCGGTCACTGACCAGTCACAAAAATTCGATTCAGAGGGGTGCCTCAAACGCTCGGCCGGACAAGCACCCCTCATATCCAGCCCAAATATGAGGCGTATATGGAGGCGCCCGGGTGCGTCTGCCAAGTCAGATCCGACCAATGCTAGCCCAAATATGAGGCGTATATGGAGGCGCCCGGGTGCGTCTACCAAGTCGGATCCGACCAATGCTAGCCCACCCGACCCCACATATATTCATCCCCATCCGCTCAACGGACCAACCTAGCCACTTTACTTCACACCCCTCCATCACTCAATCTGCCATCCGGATTGTAGGAAGGCGTCCGGAGTCAGATACGCTGCCTACCAAGCAGGAGAAGGCGTTCCGTGAAGAGGAGGAAGTCAATCGCGCCCGCATTGTAAAGAAGCGGCAGTGCAGGAACACCCAGACCCTCACCCGAGAGCAGAATGTGGCGATCCGTGCCATGGTCGGATTGCCACCCAAAGAGGAGAAGGAGGACAACCACGGGTCGGATAGCTGTGGCGAGCAGATTTGACTTGATCCATACTTTGTCTTTGACCGGTACTTCTGCGAGAAGGACGACAATGGCGCAGGAAAGGGCAAGGGCAGCCGTGGATGATCTTCTCCACCATAACCCAACATGCAAAATTTTGGTAGTCCGACGAGCGGATCCGGTGATGTAGTAACCGTACAATGTGTGAAATGCATCGTTCATGTAGTTGCATGAATTTGTATAAATTTGTTCATGTAGTTGCATGAATTTGTATAAATTTGAGGATGCTAATTCAGGTGTTCGGTTTTGAGAAGGATAATTTGAGGCTTGGCCGGTCAGTGTCCGCAGACGCGCCACGTCTGCGAGTGTTTGAGAGGTCGAGTTTGCCAGATCTGATTGTAAATGTTCTAAGAGATAGCGGATCCTTTAGTTAGCCATTTTTCTTCCCTCCCTCGAACGCGTTTGTTTTTTTAGTTGTGAAACACTTTTTAGTTGAATGATGCATAATAACTTCTGTTATGTACCCAATTTTTTCTTAGGCTAGTAATGCATTGCAGCAGTGTTGGATCATGGCAAGTGTTTAATCTAGTACTCCTTTCATTGCTTAAAAACGGTCTTATATTATGGGACGAATGAAGTATATGGCAACTTTCAAGGTTTTTTGTTCTTCACACATAGCTGTAGCGTGAAGCTCATGCAGTGGTTCGCTGAGGCCGCCATAGCGTTGTGCTCGATGGAGAGCGATGTCACCTTCGCCAAAGCCGTTTAGCCGCACCTAGTTGACCTCTGTCTCAGACCGCGGCAAGGTGGTTTTGTGGCCTTTGGCCAGCGTCAAGGCCGGCGACTTCGAGGCTAACAAGCAGTACGCCTTCGAGATCTCTCTATTTGAGTCTGCTATCATTTTCTCTGTTACCATTCTACTCTAGTGTTAGTACCATTTCTTGGTAATCACTACTGATAACACATGGAAAATTATTAAGATAAAATGCGTATAAACTATTAGGATAAATATTAGAGTGGAGAACATATTAGTTGTTGTCATATTTGCCATGGCAAAACATTTGATGCTGGACACATATGCATGGCACTTAAAGTTGCCATCAATTTTTATACAGTAAATGACTGACATGGTGATTACCCATTAATTTGTAGGAAGTTTAAGGAATTTGTTGTTACATGCCAAATTCATATCTAGTCGCATGGAAAATTCACTAGCATTATTTTTCTGAAATACGGGAAACTATATAAACCTTTGTAATGTCGACGTGGAAATTCTATCTTTACTCCGTAGAACATATTACCTTTTATAAGAACATCGCAAGTTTACTCCATAGCATGGTAGGTTTACTTCTATAGCCACAGCAATTTTACTTTATTGCATGGCAAATTTTTACTTTTTATTTTGCCACGGCAAATTTACCTTTTTGTTGCCATGGCAAGTTTTTATTTCATGTTTATGCCATGGCAATTTTAGCTTCATTGTCATGGTAAATTTACTTATACATCCATGGCAATTAATACTTGCCAGTCATGGAAAATTCTTATTTTTCATTTTCCATAAAAATATACCTTTATTTTCCATGGCAAATTTACTTTAGACCCACGGCGATTTTAAGTTTCACCCACTCATGGGATTTGGTTTTTGCTTTTCTTTTGGACCATGGTGAATTTGCATTATGAAACATGACAACTCTTACTAAACAATACATGCTACACTTGTGATGTCAATTTACTTTTTTTGTCTTTATTACTAAATAAATTTAATCCATTGACATGCCATAAACACATTTATTACCATGGCAAACTCGTTAAACTCTTTGCCATGGCAAAAAGTTAGCACATTTGCCATGTAACCAACACTCCTTTTTAAAATCATTTTTGCCATGATTTTTTCCTCTCGTGGTTACATGGCAAATTAGTAACATGGCAATTTTTGTGAAGAGACATGGCAAATTTTGCAAAAATCACATGGCAATTTTCTTAGGAAATTGTTAAGAAGTAAAATCATAATTTAAAAATTATTTTCCATGGCAAAAGTGTTTATAACTTTTTCCATGTAACAATTACAACTTTTGTCATGGCACCACCACATTTTTTTCTCCATGGAAAAAAGTTAAATCGTGTTGGCATGCAAACCTACACATTTTTGTTTTTTGTAAAATCATTTTCGCCATGATTTATTTTTCTCATGCTCACATGGAAAATTCAAAAAAAAAATTGGTTCTAATAAAGATGACGAATTTAGGTCTTTCAAAACACCTTTTCTCAAAACATGGCAAATTGTTTAAAGATATTAATGCTCTCATGGAAACATAAGATTGTTGTGCCACACACATGACAAATTCAATTTTTTTTCTTACGGTCTCATGTCATTTTCAAAGCACAATTCTACCTAAACATGGTAATTTCTAGATTTTGTTTTAATGTCACTAGGCAACTCTATGATTTTTTTTGATCTGTACATATGGCAATTTTTTAAACTATTGGAGATTTCGTTTTTTTACCACGGAAAATTCAGAAAAAAAAAATTGGTTATATGAATTGTTTTTCTGAACACGCAAAGTTTGTGTGAGCAAAACCATTGTAAATTCTTTTTCGTACTGTTTTCTTGGTTTTGAGCAATGTTTTTGTACAACACAAGGCAGCTGGGTTGTGCCTGACCGTTTTCGGTTTGGGCCGGCTAGATCTGTGTCGGATGCGCTTGAGCATGTACAGGAGTTTAATATGCATTTTGCTCAAAAAAAAGAGTTTAATATGCATTTGCCATGAACATTTTTGCCATTCACACCACTAGTGGAACATTTTGTTTTTGTCGTCTGAGTTGTACAAAATTATTTACAATTATACAACGCATGGCAATTTTGGTAAAATGAATTTGCATTTTGCTATGGCAATTTCCGGCCATTTTTTTGTTATTCCACATACACGGCAATTCTCTTACACAAAAGCAACAATTTTAAAATACCATGGCAAATTTTAATATGTATCTCCCATGTCATGTTCATAATTTGTATCATTTCACGTACATGACAATTTACAAAAGATGGCCATTTTAACTGAAATACAATGGCAAAAAATTTAACATGCATCTTGCCATGATATTTTTTTTTCATAATTTCTATTTTTATTGTTCATTTTTCCATGGCATTTTCCTAATATAAATCTTCACCATGGCAATTTTTTTAAATGACAAGTGACCATTATACATCTTTGCCATGCTTTTATTTTAGAATTCAAAATGCTGCAAAACTTGTCATTGTAAAAGAATAACAGCATGCCACATTGTAAATATTTTGTTCTACTTGAATGCAATTTTTTTTGAAAAAATTCACTTGTTGTAAAAAAATCATGGCAATTTATTACTAATGCGTACAATTTAGCTAGGTGGCCAAATATTCATCTTCCGGTATTCTTTTGAACTTCTATTTGTACGTTGGCATTTTTATAGGTCAACACATGGAAATATCCCCCGTCCCCCATGGAATGGCAATTTTGTTTCGCCATTTTTTTTGTGGTACATAATTTGTTGTGTGAGGTCCGCTTCAATTTTTAAATTATTTGAACATCTGAGCAGCTTCCAGCAAAAAAGACAAATTCAGGTCCGTAAAAATGTTTACTGTTCATGCACTATTATGACCCGTTTTCTTTTGCTAAGATCTACTCAGAAATCCAAATGAACTAAAATTTGGAGCGGACCTCACGTGATAAATTGTCTACCATGCAAAACAAATGGGAACTTGTTGTGAATTTGTTTCTAACCGAGTGCAGATGAGTCTGGGCACCGAAACGTCGCACTCTTTTTTAGTCTCCTATTTTATCTGCATTTACTATTCACCAGGATGCTTGTGAGCGGGATGTATATCCTAAGAAATGCGGTCCCTTAGGGGCCGATTCATTAATAAAGTTTGAAGGGAGTTGCCCAATTAATTTACGGAAAACTGGGCTAAAACCGCCACAACATGACCGTAAAAACAGGCACACCTACTACATTAAAAAAACAGGCACACAGGGTGATCTCGCAACCCATAAAAGACCACACATGCCGTCAAGGAGAAAAGCATCGTCGAGGTTGCAATCTGGTGTCATCGTCCTCGCACCCACGCGAGGGCGACTCCGACTCCACCATCAACGACTACCAAAGTAACCCTCATCGCAAGCAAGCGCCGAGGCCTGCACTAAGCTGGCACCGGAACCGACCACGCGTCTTGTGCCATCGTTGTCGCGGGCACACCTCCTCTGCAGCTCCGACTTCAGGAAGACAAGTGAGGCACGACAACCCCTCGAACACGCCGGATGAGACTGACTACCAAAGCTCAGCAGCATCCCAACTCCACACGAAGCCGCCATCGTTGACACACAAGAAGTCGCGCAACATCACATTGCCGGACGGACAACTGCTGACCGCAATGCCGCCAGCGTCCAGCCTATGGAATGCGTGAACTGGATCAAAGCTCTTCAAGGCGACGCCCCCAAGGGAGGGGTGCAACGAGGACGACGCCGTCGCCCGACCCGACGCTGGGCCTTAGGCATTTGCCCGAAGATCTTGAACCGAGGGTAGGAGGTCGGAGATCTCCACAACAGCGCCTCCAAGGAGGGGAACGGCGCCCACGGTCGTCGCCGCTTGCCGGCAGGCAACAACGGGGCAGGTCTTCACCCGGAGCATCTCGAACACCATCTCCACGCGCCGCAATCCGCTGACCCGCTCACCTCCCATGCAACAACCGCGCTATCGCCGTACCGGAGCCACCACGTACCTCGTCGGCACCATGTCGGGCCAGATCCAGCCGCAACCGGATCACCATCTAGCCTCATGCCGGAACCCCAGCTGCCTCCAGCCACCGGACGGACGAGGCTGCCGGGCTAACAAGCCACCCAGATTGCGGCACCAAGCGGGAGGGCACGCCACCTGCCCCATCCGCAGCAGCGAAGCTGCCGCCCGAAGCCCGAGCAGCCGCGGCAGCCGCTACACCGCCAAGAGGCGCCGTCGAACATCGTGAGCCACCGGCCGCCACCCCATCTACGAATCCATGCGCCAGAGCCACCAAGACGCCGCCATCCACGGAACCATAGCGGCGAGAGCTGCCGAACCGAGCACCACCATCCGCGCAGACCACGAGCCTTTGCTCGTCGTCGCGCCAGAATCCGCACTTGGCTGCGCCCGCCACAGCTCGCGACGCCAAGGGAGACGGCCGCCGCCAGAGAGCAGTCCTCCCGCCGCCGGCACCGCACGGGCTTTGCCCGGCGGCGGCGGAGGGGAGGGGGGTGGAGGAGAGGGAGGAGGTGGCAGCTGGTTTAGGGCTGGGGCGCCCCGGTGCCACCCGGGTGCGAGAGGCAAAAGAGTGCCAGACTCGCGGCGAGTTGGACGAGAAGAAGATGATGTATATCCTAAGAAGTCTATCTATATTTTTGTTACTCATGGACCAATGCATTTTGGTCCTATGCTTTAGAAAGGAAAAACAGTTTGAACCCCACAACGGTTAGGGTCACTTATGCCGAATAATCCAAAAGTTTCAGGACATCAGCATCCACTCGACAAACAACTACGGACATTCTACTCGCCCATGATTCAACAACATAATATATTAGCATCTGCGCTGATAAGATTTAAGATACAGCGCGATGAAATTACGAGACGAGACAGACTCTCTTGTTGTAGCCTCTTCAGTTTCGTCGGACTTGAATTTCTACTCCGAAAATGAACCATCATATCTGCATCCCTGACTTCCTTATGGGCGCAAAATGAGATTGTGTGAACGATAACCACAACTTGACAAGGACAATCAATAATGTACGGATTTCCGAACACACCCTGAAATTGCTTTTACAGATTACAAAAGTCCTCTGCTAACCTCATTAACTCAACTTGTAATAATGCACTCGTATTTCCCAACTCCTGAATCACACTAATGATTACCAGTACCATCCAAGTGCAATATTTCTTAGGTAACTGAAATTATCAGGGAACTCTGTGAACCATCCCCACTTGCTTGCATCTGTTACACTTTAACCTACTGCGGATCTCTTGTCTAGCACTACCACAGCATTTTCTAGGGAAGCAGTTACCCACAACAACTGTGGCACAGGAGGCCTTTGACGCAAGGCTTCCTATACAATCACTTCCCTTCGGGGAAGGTAAGTAAAACACTGACCTTGTACAGCTAGGAATTCAGCAAGTTGTTGACAGTCCCGACTAACCACAATTACACTTGCCCAGATTCTTCATAGCAAAGGCTGCATTCCAAAGCTTTGCCACATTGTGTGACGATTCAGTATTCGACTAGGACAGTCTGTGCAGCTTCTGCTCGCTTAATTCGCTGCTACTCAATGTAAAATATTTGGGCACCATGACAGTTCTAGTGAGTTCTTATGCAACCGACACGGAGGAGCTAACTGCAGTTCCCTCCACATTTTCTCATCCGGGCTTGGGACCGGCAAAGGCAGTGTTAAACTACTCCTACTTAAACACAAAAATTAGCAAACACTACAAACAATTATTCAGGTAAGCATACAAGCCACGTAATCAACCAAAGGCAGCACTGACACCACACACGATTGGCAATAAATAAAGAATGCCATAAATTCCAGAACCTGAATGGGAGTAACTAATTTATCTAGTGGGATGAGCGTGATTCAATTCTTTGCATAGAGAAAGCTTTCATAGTTTTAGCCATTATAGGGTCAGAGGATCGTAAGATGTGTGAACAGATACTTCTGTGTCTTCAAAATCTATATATAGGATTTATTGTTTAACATGAAACAGCCATTATAGGATTTATTGTTTCGAGTTAAGAATATGCAGTCGGCAGGAATCATCAAATTAGTACTTCTGCTAGTTGCCAACTATATTAAAACCAGGAAGTTGCCAGAAAACTAAGAATATGTAATTGAAGAGAATATGTGGTTCAAGATTCAGAATCCAGATCAAATTAGCAGTTCGCCGGAAAAGAAGCTCAATTAGCCATTAGAGGATGTGTGATCGCTATGAAATTACAGATTTAAGAATATGTAATTGAAGATTCCATAATAATCCATATCAAATTAGCAGTTTGACGGTAAAGAAGGTCAAATTATCCATTAGAGGACCATAAGATGTGTGAAGCTATGAAATTGTATATTTAATAAGAATATGTAATGGAAGATTCCATTATCCAGATCAAATTAGCAGTTTGTCGTAAAGAGATCAAATTAGCCATTGGAGGACCGTAGAGATGTGTGAGCGCTTTGTGTCTTTAAATCCAGGATGAAGTACAAAACAAACTGCCATATGTTGAAAGTAATCAGCAGGATTCATCATCAAATTAGCCAGTGTGTGCAGGAATCATCAAATTAGCCAGACTGTTCTGCTAGTTGTCAATTTAACCAAACCGAGAAGATGCATTGAAGAATCCAGATCTCACTGGAGAAGCACCAATGAGACTTCTGAAAATCACCTCCATACCAACAAAGCAGAATCATATTCAGTGAACATGTTCAGGGCAAATTATTTGTTCAAGCTCCCAAGCTCAGAAACTTCAACTATCCATAGTTTTCGTATATATAGCAATAACTCCTAACCTCTTTCTGCATATCAAGTCATCAATATTACCCAACTACAGGAGGCCAACCAACACAAGTGCGAACGTGGAATCTTTCTTTATCACCAAAGTAAAAAATATGAGCACACCAAAATTTGATTTTGTGTCATAGGATGAACCTAAACAACGTATATATATTATATACATAAACAAACCAAGTGCAATCATGGACAAGTATGTAGAACAAATCCAAGTATGACCAATTCATATATATATGCATTAACATTTTTACTGCATTCAGAGCTCATGTACATACGATCTTTACTTCCTATTGGGTGATAAATTTGCAAGTTGAAAGATACGAGCAGCCAAATATCAAAACCAAACTTCCTGAAACATTATGGTAACCAGGTAATTTATAGTCAAATCAAACTTTGATAATCTGCTATACAAATCCATTTCGAACCTTCTAGCATTTTCTTGATTCGAGCAGAAGATGAGATCATATTCCATGCAAACCACATGCAAGTTGAAGAAGATGCCGTAACCAGTAAGATGGCAGAACAGAAACCAAGTAAGATGCTTCAGGACAGTTGAAAGAATCAGATGTGCACACTACCAACTCCAAGCTGCACCAAAGATATGAGGCCACTGAATGCAAGTTCAAACTGAAAACTACCACGAAGGCCATATCATTATGCTTCAGGATCACTAATCAGAAGTCAAAACCATCAGGGAAGCCCATTTGCTTTCACCAAGTCCCAGCGCTGACTGACTACCCAACTCTACAATCTTGCAATAAAACCTCCAATAATGCAAATCAATGAACGGCCCAAATATGACAGGCATACTTATAGGTTCTTCAAGGAAAATCAGACCATAATGAAATCTGGGAAATCAGTTGAAACACATGGTGTCCAGGTTTAAGTTTTTGTGGTCAAGGAAGACTCTTCTATCCAGAACGAAGCTCCCAAATAGCCATCAGACAAACATAAATCGAGGAACTAAGGTATACCCAGTCAAATCTGACGTCACCAAGCACAGATGAGGAATCCAGCAAATCAACGTGACCAAAAATGGGAAACTGACCTGCCTCAAATACCCTTCACCATAGGTTCACACACCATATGGAGCTTCATTTCCAGACCAGATCGAGATCCAGTCCTGCAAGCTAAATTGTAGAGGAGGCCATAACAAATTAAACAAACAGACTGTCTACAAGAATCTGACCTGACTCCATGTACAGAGCAAAGGTTTGGGCCCAAACTCTTTTAACTATTATATCTTGCCAACCCACACTCACAGAAGACCAACAGAGCACAGGGATCAAGAGTACAGATAACAACCATGGAGAGCTAGTCATTGCCCACATGGCCTGGGCTAAGGAACAATCTGCAACCATAGGAAGGGCAGTATCAATCTGCAAAAACCTATATCAAAGAGATGGCCAAGTAACTAATAAATGAAATAAAGAAAATAGGAAGGTAGGAGTCTTCTTCGGTTGTTAGGATGTGCCATTAGTTGAAAGCTCTGGATTATCCTTATATTTGTTTTGCATATGAATCTGTATTTAAAATAGTCTTATAAGATAATTTATAGGTTATATAAGTTAAAATAATTGAAACAATACTAGTAGATTTAGAAGATCAGTAGATGGATTCACCGGGTTGGAAAGGAGTTCTTCAACTACAACCTGCAGCGAGCAAGAGGCCTTCTCTATAAATTTTTGGTTAGGGGAAATGCTGCTTATATAAATAGCTAAAGCATGGATGAAACGATGAGTGGGAACAAGTAAAAGCCTGTCTAGGGTCAGGTATGGATGATGGACGACAACAACGCCAGTTCTGAACTGCAGTTCCCTTTCCAAGTCGGTATCTGCAAGAGCTGAGAATTACTAAGGCAAAGAAAACCTAAGGTCTAGAGAGTTATAGAGTAAAAAAGGTTGAAAAGTTTTAGCCACAGAAGGAACTGCCACGACGCAAAATAGGACCGCCTTCTAAGCCATATTATTCCAATTTCTGGAGAGCCACCAACAAATAGTTCAAATTAGAATTGTGGGAAACCAAAACAGAACAGTGGAGACGAAAGAGTAAAACAGAGGGAGTGATAATTATCCAAACGCAAAGCAGCAAGATGTGTCTCTCCGCTAAGCCATATAATTCCAATTTCTGGAGAACCAACATATCCAAATATATCCTGCGGCCCAGACTTCCTAAATATATCCTGCAACTGATACACGCAGAAGACCAGCACAGGGATCAAGAGTACAAACAACAAGTCATCCAGAGAGAGAGAGAGAGAGATAAACCGCAAACCAAATGATTTAACAGATTCCGACTCACAACTAGCATGGTTTGGGCTCAATCTGCAACCACCAAAGGGAGGGTAGAAAGAAAAACATAAATTAAAGACATAAACAAGTAGCTACGTGAAACAAAAAGAGGTGGGTTAAAATAGTCTTTTTCATTGTAGGATGTTCCATTAGTTTGATTCTCCTTTGTTGAACCTTTGCAGATCTGTATTCAAAATATTTCCTGGTAAGATAATTTTAAAGGTTATCTAAGTTATGTTGACTTGAGGAAATAGTAGATTTAGAAGAACTGCAAACAGATTCAACTCAGCACCAGGTTGGACTTGAGTTCATCAACTACGACCTGCAACGAGGAAGATACCTTTCTATAAGTTAGGAGGAAAACTAGGCTCAGCTAAAGCATGCATCAAATGCTAAGGTGAAGGGTAAGTAAGAGGTAAAGGGCGGGGCAAAAGCCTTTTTCGTTAAGGGTAAGTAAGCCTGTCTTGGCCACGAAGGTCAGATAGACAACACTGGTTCCAATTATTTCGCTTCCAAGCCAGCATCTGCAAGAGCTAAGAATTACCAAGGCAGGCAAAGAAACAAATGTCTAGACAGTTCAATTATCAAGGGAGGACAAAAGGTCAGATATGTTGGGCCACAGAAAGAACCACCATGCTGAGGAAACATAGGATCACCCGCTAAGCCGTATAATTCCAATTTCTGGAGAACACAAATACAACTAATTGAGCTGAGAAGAAATTAATCAGAGAGTACTGATCATCCAAACGCAGGTCAGCAAGAAGATAGGTCACTCCCGCTAAGCCATATAATCCAAATTTCTGGACAACCAGCAACAGATCCAAATCAGAACTGTGGGGGACTAAAGTTGAATTGTGGAGAATGAATTAAATAGAGGGGTTCATAATCATCCAAACACTGATCAACAAGAAGATAGGTTGCTCCTGCTAAACCTTATTAAGCCCAATTTCTGGAAAA